>LZPO01008003.1:17913-61097 GCA_001675575.1 Neotoma lepida | reverse complement strand
CAAGCTGTCTTGCAGGACCCATACTTTTCTCTTTTCTAACACGCACATTCAAAGCTGTAGTCGGCCACTGTTCTGGCTGTACCCCTAGATTTTGATAAATTTCCTTTTTTTCTAGGCAGGGCCCCACTAGTGCTGGGGTTACAGTATATACCAGCCTGGCAGCCCGGAGTGCTGGGGTTACAGTATATACCGGCCTGGCAGCCCGGAGTGCTGGGGTTACAGTATATACCAGCCTGGCAGCTCTGTTTTTATCTTCATTTAGTTCACAATGCTTTTTACAATCGTCTTGACGCCACATGTGATAGTGCACACCTGTAATCCAAGCACTTGGAAGGTGGAGGCAGGAGGATCAAGAATTGAAGTTCAGGGCTGAGGGCTGGTGAGGTGGGTAAACGGTCAGGAGTACTTGCTGCTCCTTGCAGAGAACTTGAGTTTGGTTCACAGGGCTCACATGGTGGTTAACAACTGTCTGTAACTCCAGTTCCAGGTGATCCGATGCCCTCTTCTGGCCCCCTCGGGCACTGCACATATACATGGTACACAGATACACGTGCAGGCAAAACACCCATATATATTACACTTTAAAAACACTTTAAAAGAAAAAAGAGTTAAGGTCATCCTTGGCCACACAGTGAGTTAAAAACAAGACTTGGATACATGAGACCACCATAAAAATCTTGAGAGTTACTTGGCCCAGATATTATTTAAAAGTGTGTTCATGGGCTGAAGAGATGATTCAGCAGTTAAGAGCATTGGCTGCTCTTCCGGAGGTCCTGGGTTCAATTCCCAGCACCCACATGATGGCTCACAAATATTCATAANTTCAGTTCTGGGGCATCTGACACCCTCTTCTGACCTCTTCGGGCACCAGGTACGCATGTGGTGCACATACATAGCAGCAAAACAGCCATGCATAGAAAATAAATCNTTTAAAGAGTGTGTTGTTCAATTTCCAAGTATTTGTGAGTCTTCTATCTACTTTTCTGCACCTGATTTCNTGTTCAAGTTCAGTGTGCTCTGAGAATAGGTACTGGACGCTGTTGACACTGAGTTTGGGGAAGATGGATCTTAGAGCCAGTGATGCATCTGTCTTGGTAAGAAGCATGTGTTCTGTTGTTGTCCGCACATCTCAGCTCCACGGACCTGACTGAGATGCTGAATGAACTCTTCGTGGTTTTGATTCCTACTGCTGCACCTGCCCTGGCCTGACAGGCAGTGAACATCACTGGCTATCACAATGGATTCACCTGTTTCTTGTCTGTTCCATCAGTTTGTGTCATGTGTATCTGGACACTTTGAGGTTGGGTACACACATGTTAAATAGGGGAGCCGGGCNGTGGTGGCACACGCCTTAATCCCAGCACTCGGGAGGCAGAGGCAGGCGATCTCTGTGAATTTGAGGCTAACCTGGTCTACAGAGCGAGTTCCAGGACAGGCTCCAAAGCTACACAGAGAAACTCTGTCTCAAAAAACAAAACAACAACAACAACAAAAAAATAGAGGAGTTTTCTACACAGTTCAGACTAACCTCTTAGTCCCCCTGCCAAAGCCCCTCAAGTGCTGAGATTAAAGGCCCATGCCACAGTGTCTAGCTCTTTCCTTCTGTTAACATGGACAGGTGATGTTGGTCAGATGTAGGGCCAAGTGGTCTCAGCAGGTTCCTGCAGTCCCAGTTGGGAGAGAGACCAATGGGCTGCAAGATCCTCCCTCATGAGCCCTGGGGCTGGACCACCCCAAGGAGGCACCANGTCCTAGNNNAGCCTNGGGAGGGGCCTGAGGCAGCGGACAAGCCCTCAACCATTTCAAGTAAAGGCAGAAGCACCCTTTAGACAGATTTGCTGGAACATGCTAGAACTACCCAATGTGGGTGCTCATGTAGATCACCCTATAGGGGAAGTGTCGCCTCAGAAGGGCCAGACTTCTTGTCAGAGTGCAACCACCAAAAAGTCACATTAGAGGGGCTGGAGAGATGGCTCAGCAGTTAAGAGCACTGGCTGCTCTTTCAGAGGACCCAGGTTCAATTCCCAGCACCCACATGGCAGCTCACAACTGTCTGTAACTCTNGTTCCAGGGGATCTGACACCTTCACACCAATGCACATAAAATAAATTTAAATAAATTATTAAAAAACAGCAACAACAGCTGGGCAGTGGTGGCACACGCCTTTATTCCCAGCACTCGAGAGGCAGAGGCGGGCGGATCTCTGTGAGTTTGAGGCCAGCCTGGGCTACCGAGTGAGTTCCAGGACAGGCTCCAAAGCTACACAGAGAAACCCTGTCTCAAAAAACAAAAACAAACAAAAAAACCCAGCAACAACAAGTCACATTCTAGGTGGTTTTGAGGTTAGCAGGATGACCTGGAGATGGCCCTCTGCTTCCAGGAAGCTGTGTGCCAACCCCCAAGTCCTTGCAAGGCTGCCCCTCCACCTGTATATGCTCTAGTGTCCTGGGGAGCCCGCAACCCCTGTGCTCTCTCCGCCCTGAAAGTACTCACCTGCCAGGCTTTGAGCGGGACCCTCTGCAAAGCCAGGCTTCTGATTAAAGTGGAGAGCTCTTCCCGGAGCAGCTGGCTGGCTGGCAAGCACCAAAAGTTCTGCAGGAGGGAGGTGTTGTCCCTGTGTAGAAGGAGGGAGTCATGCTGGATCCAAAGGGGAAGACCCAGGAAGGGAGGCTTTGGCTACTGCAAGGGGGACTTGGTTACTCAACTGTCTCCACCGCTGAGGGAGTAAGAGGTAGGCAGTGCCTGTTACGGGTAAGATTATTCTTCCTTTCCTTCCNTTCCTTCCATCCATCTATTCATCCATCCATCCATCCTAGAGGACCTTGCTAGAGCCAGGCTCTCAGCTGCATGGGGCTTTACCATGGGTTCTTGCCATCACTTCTGGGGCTCAGGCTCAGCTGACTTTGAGCTCAGGCTTGGACTAGTCCTGATAGCTGAAGTGCTGGGTGACCCTGGGTGAGGCCATCTTCTGACCTTTCTCAGGGTGTGACATAAAATCCATTTATTGGGTATCTCTGATACTAACTCAGGCTTGGCTAGATCCACTTGGAATCCTGGTCCTGCCTGACCAATCATCACATTAACTAACTGGCCCATTGATGACCATCACTCCAAGAAATGGGGGAAAGCCAGGCAGTGGTGGCGCACGCCTTTAATCCCAGCACTTGGGAGGCAGAGGCAGGAGGATCTAGGCCAGCCTGGTCTACAGAGTGAGTTCCAGGACAGGCTCCAAAGCTACACAGAGAAACCCTGTCTTGAAAAACCAAAACAAAAAACAAAACAAAACAAAAGAAAACAAAAAAGAAAAGAAAAAGAAAAAGAAAAAAAGAAAAAAGAAAGAAAAGAAACGGGGGAACATTCAAGCCCAGGCTGGAGAGTCTGGGACAGAAGGAAATGACTAAGCTAAAATGGTTTGGGGAATAGCAATGGCCTTGAAGGCCCTGGGCCGGGCCCAAGCAATAAGGGGTGATGGCCTACAGCTCCAAGGGGGAAGCCTGGGGGACACTGGCTGAGGTTGCAAGTCTCGGATGGTTGAGGCTTCTTGTGAGTATGCCCACACATCTGACTGGCCAGGGACTTGCCAGCATATAATTGACACTGGACACTGGAAGCAGGCCAGCAAGTGGTGCTGAAGTCAGGCTAGGCCCCCTAGGTCAGAGCTGGCAAACAGTGGCCCTATCTGGGCCTTATGTGCAGATTCTAGACACAGTCCCTCTCCTGGGACCACCAACAGAGGACTCAGGACCTCCCCTCCTCTCCATGCCCTGTCACAAAAAAGCATCTGCTGGACTTAGGTTTTGCTCACCTGACCCATNTGTTGGCTTCACTAGCATTCAGTGCTCCCTTGGGAAAGCCCTTAGTCTGATGTCCAGAGCAGTGGGCAGTGAGGGACAGAAGGAGGGTGAGACCCGGGCTCGCCAGGGCACCTGCAACAAAGGGCAGTGAGGGCATGAGTAGGGGCTCCCTGTGACCTCCTCAGCCACAGCTCCTCCTAAAATGGAGGACCTGGATGAGGCTTGTAGAGCCATACCAGTTTCTGTATACACAGCCTGGATCTGCACGTGGTATGTGTCTTCTGGTACATACAAGTGTCCACAAGTGTGCATATATTTTCTGGCGTGTGCATGTGTGTAAGCGCCTCCCTGATTGTTGCTCTGTGTACTCATAATCTGAACACTGAGACCCCAAAACTCAGAGACAAGGGATTGACTCCATATTCTTCCAAGCCCCTTATTTCTGGAGTGGGACATGAAAGAGTCTCCCAGTCCAGGAGGAGGGGGTTTGTTTCCAGGGACGCTTCTCTCGTTACTCAGAGCAGAGGCTTAGCAAAATCTCTTCTGTAGCAGCAACAGGGCCTATGGAAGACGGCTATACTCTGATGTCCTTTGTGGACCATTCCCCTCCCTGTCTCCTTGGGGCCTTGCCTGGTTTATGCTGGGACTACCAAAGAGGACTTGATCTATGTCCTGCTGCCTAGACCAGGGTGGCTCCTTCTGGTCACAGCCCTGCCTTGTCCCCACTAGGACCCCCAGGCCTGTGTTGGTGGGACTTCCAACACTTTTTTGGAGCACACTAGCTGGTCCTGTGTACAGGGGACTTCACTCCACTCCCTTCCCTTGCAGCTGGTCCCCAAGTTTGAGTTCATGTGGATGGGGTGGCTAGAGCATGAAGAATCCCTACCTCTGCAGCAATATGATCCACAGCCACCCAAGGGCCTAGAGCATCCCTTTCTGTGTAGAAGTGTTTTCTCACCCACTCCAGAGCCCAAGGCTGACTGTCGGAGAGTCCTGATCATCCCNGCTGGAGTGTCTCAGGGCAGGGAAGCCCGAAGGCTGAGGGTTGTAGGTCCAGGCCTAGCTGGAGATGAGGTAGGGAGTGACTCAGGTTAGCTTCACAGGAGATGGACTCAGGTTAGCTTCACAGGAGATGGAAAGAGAGAGAAAGAGAAAGCCAGTATCAACATCTTGCAGGGTGCCTGACCCTGTCTGGGGAGCAAAACAATCCCACAAACAAGTGTCACAACGACGGGAGTGGCAAGGGGGGAGGGGAGCTAGTGAACCTGGCCTTTCTTATCTCAGGTCCGCCCGGGGGACCCATGAGCGCATTGTCTCCAATTAGCAGATCTCACAAACAGCAAATCTCCCAGGCAGTGGGGGAGAGGTGTGCCCCTACACCTTGTGGCTCAAACCTCAGACATNAGCTGTCTCTGAGATCCCAATTCTAGAAGACAAGAAGGGGCCCAGCCAGAGCTGTTGGACTGTCCCTGAGCCACTGACTTCNCTAACCCTGCGCATACAGTATGATGACTTTTGGGCCCTTGTGACCTTCTGACTCTATGTGGCCCAAGAGGCACACAGGAAGGTTACTGCCCTGCGTAGGGGGCAAAACAGGATCAGATGCCTAGCAGCCTGCAACACTGTGGTCTGGTTGGTTTCTTCTGTTCTACCTTACCTGAGCAGGAATTTGGTCTCTGGTAGTGGAGGTGATGTCCAGGGCCCAGGGAGGAGGCTACTCCTGACCACGCGGTCACAGGATAGAGTTGACCAAGTGTTCCAGATGCCAGTGATCCAGCCTCAGGTTTTGTCAACCCTTGCAGCTGAGCCCCAGGATGCAGGGCTGATGAGGGTAGAGCTGCCACGGTTTCTGCTCATCTGCATGCTTGGCCCAGTAGACAGCACGGGACTGCCCCGCCTAGTCAGTCCACTCTGCCAGTGATACCTGCCAGGAAGGCCTGTGGGGAGGAGACTAGACTGTGCCAGGTGATGATTGTATCAACCCCTCGGGCCCCGGCACAGCAAGCACCTGCTCTTCAGCCCCAGGAGAAACTTAGGCTGAGCTTGGGCTGAGCTCAGGGTTGGCAGGCACCCAGCACACACCCTCCCCTTGAGGCCCAGCCTTATTCAGGGGTGTGAAGGGGGGGCAGCCTGAATTCATGTGTGTCAGCNTCTCTGTGTACATAGGTGTATCTCCTTCTGCACATTCTGTGCACCCCCAGGGCTTCCCCATGCAAGCTGTCCCCACACAGGACGTAAGGCACACACAGATAAGTACGGTGGCTGGGCATGGCCATTCTAGAGGTGCTAAATCACAGCGCCATGTAGACATGTGGGCTGTGGGTCAGGGTGAGCATGCAGAGAGGCATATATTGGACACCTATTCCAGCCTGTGGATCTACTCAGGGCCTGGAAACTGCTGCCAAGGCCTCAGGGACACAATCATTATCTGCGCCAGTGCCAAGATGATGGCTCCAACAGGCAAGTGTCGGAAGTGGCTAGGTAAGAAGAAAGTCTGCAAGGGGATTTCCCAGCCCACCTGTTGGGAAGTGTAAGGAACATGTAAGACCTAGGGTAAAAACCCCTGGTCAGGAGTGATAAGTTTAGAGTAAGATAAGCAGTAGAGTGACNTAAATCAACTGTGTGTGGAAGCAGTGATAAGGTTAACAAAATGAGTATAAAAGACGAGGCCTCAGAGACAAGACAGAACTCGTCAGACCCCAGACACCAGACGACTCTCCTNTGCCAGAGACGTGAGATCCTGTCCTCAGCGCAGACGAGGCTGACCCCAGGAAGGCTGGCCCAAGATCCAGAGGAACAGACGTGGCGAGTCNGGACCTGCAAGCNCANAAAGGTATCCCCGCTTCCGNTTGGAAGANGGGACAAATATTGTGTTCTCAATTGTAATCTTAATTGTATGAATAAATAAGTGTTATACCAAGCCAGAATCAAGAGTGATTATTCCTCCCCCGTAACTGGGGTATGTGCTCGTCACAGGAAGCTGCCTCTGGGCTGAGGTGTAGGTCCTGACTGTCCCAGGCTGATCCCTGGCTCCTGGCATGGGCCATGGACCTATTTGAAGCTCTTACTTTGGAAAGGGCTGTGGAGGGCAGAAAGGCTCCAGGGCCTTGAGGCCCTGAAGTGTGGGTCCGGAGCTACATAATCACTGCACTCAAAATATCAGGTGACCAGCAAGCTGGCTTTGCAGTCCCATGTGAGGCTGGCAGCTGTAGTAACAGCAGACCACGGCCCCTCAGGAGTCCCAGAAGACCTGCCAGGTGGGGGCCCCAATAGGTTGGAGCTCAGATGACTTGGCTAGTTCAGAGGGATGGGTCAGGATGGATCTCACAGGGCTCCAGGGCTTCCATCTGGACCAGTGTAGCTGACATAGTGGTTCCATCAGCTACATTTGATGGTAGTGAGGGGCATTGAGGCTCAGAGGCCCCCATTCTGGAGGGACAAGGTCCTGGGGACAGATTTGGGAAAGGGTCCCAAGCATAGAGCACAGGCCTACCCTGAGCCCCAGCATTAACCTGAGGTCAAGGACTGCCAATGGCACTCTGATTCCAGTGCTGACGTGGAAGCAGGTTTTGGTTAAGGAGCTGTGAATAGGGCACATAATAAGTGCCATTGCCAGAGTGCCCTGGGCAAGGCCTTCAGTAGGCTGCCCACACTTTGCTTGATCCTGCGTGGCATGTGTCAGGCTGGCCTTGTCTTAGGAGGCCTCTCTTCCAGGACGCCTTGTCTAATTGCTCTACCCTCTGAACCCTGCCCACCCCATAGCCACAGGATGAGGGTGGAATTGCAAAGGTGGATACCCATTGGGACTCTGGAGCCTCAGCCCGGGGTATCTCACCTGGGATGGGAGCAGGTGTTAGACCAAGCGGGTAGGTACAGAGAGTCCTGGGAGACCGTGAGGGTCGGTTGGGATTTTCTGGGCAGATAAAGCTGTGGAGTGTTTTCTGGGGCAGGGTCTTGCCCAGGGCTTCTGCTCTGCCTTCCCTCCGACTTGTCCTGTCTGCCTGTCTGTCCAGCTTCCCATCTGTCTCACTCCTTGCTCCATAGCCTCAACTTTCCACCCTGGGCCATGCCATTTGTGATAGTTCAGGGACCTCACCCACTCTGCACAATGGCCATGGGGGTCCTCCCTTGATGGCAACCCATGGCTGGTGCTACCTACACCATGTGGTCTTGGCAATCAGCTGAAGTCTGGTGGAGCCTGTGACACCAGGGTGCATTCTTTTGCTTCCACTGGTTTGTCCTTTGGGAGGTAGACTGGGTCACGGAGGTTGCAGAGGAGCATTGCCCCTGTCTAGGGACCCATCTGCAGCTCCTGTTCCCTGGAGGGTGCTGACCGCGGTGTCTGTCAGTCATGGATTTTTTTCCTGCTCCAGCAGGGCTATACCTGCTAAGGGGGATTTGCTTCTTTTTCTATATAATCTCTCCCTCTCTTTCTGTGTGTGTGTGTATGTGAGTGTGTGTGTGTGTATGTATGTGAGTGTGTGTGTATGTATGTGTGTGTGTGTGTATGTGAGTGAGTGAGTGTGTGTGTGTGTGAGTGTGTGTATGTATGTGAGTGTGTGTGTGTGTGTGTATGTATGTGAGTGTATGTGTGTGTGTATGTATGTGTGTGTATGTATGTGAGTGTGTGTGTGTGTGTGTGTATGTATGTGAGTGCATGTGTGTGTGGAGATCAGAAGACAACCTTGTCAGGGTTAGTCCTTGCCTTGCCTCTTGCACCTTGTTTGAGATAGTCCCTTACAGCCCACTGTTGTGTACACGGCAAGCTGGCCCATAAGTTTCTGAGGTGTCTCCTGTCCCTATGTCCCATGTCACTATAGAAACTTGGGACTGTGAGCCATCATATCTGGCTTTATGTGGGCTCTAGGGATCAAAACTCAGGTCTTCACACTTATGCAATGCGTTATCCACTGAGTTATCCCTCCAGCTCTTCCCCAAAACTGGCTTTTTAAAACAGGGTCTCTTCTACCAGGCTGGCCTCCAACTTGTTATGTAGCTGAGGATGTCCTAGAACTTGGGATCTTCTTGCTTCTGACTCCCGAGTGCTGGGATTACAGGTGTGCACCGTGCACCACCACATGAAGGTTTTTTGGTTTGTTTGCTTGCTTGAATGTACTGCTGGGGTTGGAACCCAGGGGTCCATGAATGCTAAGTTGAGCTGCGTCCCCAGCCTTATTTCCTCTTCAAACTGGGAAAATTTGCCTTTGGTGGCTTACAGAAGCTGCTGGCCTGGACTCTTAGAGACAATGGCTCTTTCCTGTATGAAGACAGCCCCCTTATTCAGGCACTGCACCAAGATCACTGGTGTGTGCATGTCAGTGCTGAATTTCCTGAGGGAAGCCTTTTGGGAAGTCTTGATATATCCCTGCCTGAAGTCTGGCAGGGAAGGACCCCTGAGAACTACAAAGGTATGAGGTTGGCCCAGTCCCACTCCCTACAAGTCACAAGCTGCTGAGCCCATGCCTTAGGGTCCAGGTGCAGACACACTGGAGACAGGACTCAGCAGTGCCTCTGTGTGGTGACGACAGGCATGACAGCTGTTGAACTGAGGGCAGGGACTTTGGAATTGTGTAGCTGGAATTTTTCTCAGGTCCTGCCCGGCTCCTTATTAGAGGTCACGTCCCACGGCAGGAAGCACCGCCTCCTTTGGGCCGTATAGCCCAGGGTCATGGGCAGAACAAATACCACTACAGAGTTGGCTGCCAGGGAAGTGAGCTCCAGTGCCTGGGTCTGCAGAGACACCCCTCCAGATCACTACTATGACTAGGTCTGTGCTGAGTGAGGTACGTTCTGAGGCTAAGGAAACAGAAAGAGACCTGTATCTCTCCATGGAAAGACAAAGAAGCACGTGAGTGGCCATTGATGGCTCAATGGGGGTGGGCATAACCTCCCAATCTACTCTAAGCTCCCCTTTTGCAGACTGGGAAACTGAGGCACAGGAAGCAGAAGCTCAGGGCCTCATGGCCCTGACTTCCAAGTAGTTTTTACCAAGATCTAGTGGGCAGTAGCTTCTGGTCTGGCCCATCATGGCAGTCCAGGAGACATACTGCAGTGGGGAGGGACTGAGCAGGAGTCATGTGACCTCAGAGGGAATGTTGGCTTTGTAATGTTCCTCCCATGAGCACTGGGACTCTGGGCACCTAGGTTGTAGGCCAACATAACAGTGGCTCTTCTAGAGACCCTGGTTGAAAGCTGCTATATACAGTAATGCTCCTAACTGGGAGGGGCCTCCTGGGGACTGGTATATGACCTAACTTCTGGTCCCTGCTATGAACCCCCAAGNCCTTACTACCAGTCTCTCATTGCCTATTGGGTGAGGAAGGGCAGCAGCCATGACCTTAAGGTCTATAGTGGGTCTTGTTAAGCAGCCATGGGATCAAGATCTGCCAGATTCAGGAAGGCAGGGTCAAGGGTACCCCACATCAGATATACTTGTGATCACTCTCAAGATTGGTCACTGAACATTTATTCTTAATCCTAGACCCTAGCTGCAGCTAGGGTGCTGTGGCCATGTTGTGGTGGATAGGTGAGGCCCAGAAGGCTGCCAGGAAAGGATCCAAAGGCTGACGCTGACAGTCTATGGCTATGTGGAAGCCAGGTAAGTGGTGACATGGCAGAAGCTCCAGCCAGGAGCCCATAGAGCAGAAGCAGCATCCACTCCAGTCTTGGAGAGATGGGCATGCATGGGGGGTGCCTCCGTAGATGCCCCAACACACTCCCATGCATTGGGGCCAGACGCTGGAATCAGGCAGAGGAGATGAGGCCCTGGCAGAGTTCAGCAAAGGCAAAGGCACATGACAGTGGCAGGGAGCAAGAGGCAGGTTGGGCGCTGCAGGTGACTGAGTCCATCTAGGTTAATGCCAGGATGGCCCTCCTCAGGCACCGTGGGGCCCAAGAGGATCCTGGCTCTGCCCCTCCTGGCTAAGGGCTTGGGCAAGCCTGGGGTGAAGCTTAGGAGGCAGGAAGCTATTCCAAGACGAAAAGCCCTAGCTTTCCTTGGAAGAACGATGAAAGACTTGCCTACTGGACACCTGTCCCACAGCCCGAGTGCCCTGTCCTCGAACAATCGTGGCTGCCTGGCTGCTGAGTTGAGGAGCTCTCAACCCCCNAAGCCCAAGGCACTCAGTTTTCTGGCTCTAGTGTCCACTCTGACAGCCACTGCAGGCACGATGCTCGCTGTGCCTCAGTCTCAGGAGGGGGCCGACCTGGCCTGGGTAGGGGGGTGGAGGGGCTGCAGGGCCTCTGCCCTCCATCCACAGGGTTGGGGTCAGGGTCAGTCTGTAGGGCTTGGATGAGCTGTTCAAGGGGTTGAACGCAGGTATGGGGATTCCAGCAGGCATCAAGGGCAGGTAGGAAGGGGTCAGGTGTACAGGCCTCCACACACTCAGCCTGCGTGGGGATGCGCAGGTAGAAGGCATGCAGCATCATGCGGAAAGGTTGGTCCTCCTGGTCCTCAGCCTGTCCATAAGTCAGGTCACCCACGATAGGGTGGCCAAGGGCACTGCAGTGTACACGAAGCTGGTGTGTCCGGCCTGTGGGGTCAGGGGGTGGGAGGTCAGAGAGATGAACCATTCTTTGTCACACCCCTACCATGCTCTTACAGTATCCAGCAAGTTCTCTGGGGTGACTTTAGAACATCATGGCAGCCCCTTGCATTTTTGTTTTGTTTTACAGTGCTGAGGTTTGAATTCAGGGCCTTGTTTATGCTGGGCAAACATTCTACAGCTACATTGTACCCTCAACTTTCTTTTCTTTCTCCCCTTAAAAAAAATGTTTTTAAGTACATTGTAATTTTGTGTGCCTGTCTTCCTGCATGTGCTTGTATATGCTACAGTGTACAAATATAGTCAGAAGACAACTCCTAAGAACCTCTTCTTTCCTTTCACCGTGTTGGTCTGGCTTGGCGGCAGATACCTTCATCAGCTGAGCCATCTCACTGGCCCCTTTTCTTTTTTTCTTGAGACAAAGTCTCATGTAGCCCAGGCTGGCCTTGAACTCTATATGTAGCCAAGGATGGGCATGAACTTCTGATCTTCCTTGCCTCTACCTCCAGTGTGCTGGAGTTACATGTTTATACCACCACACCACACCCATCTTCTTTTTTAAAGAGAGAACCTCTTGCCAGAGGGTGGTGGCGGTGGTGCACGCCTTTAATCCCAGCACTCGAGAGGCAGAAGCAGGTGGATCTTTGTTAGTTCAAGGCCAGCCTGGTCTATAAAGCCAGTTCCAGGACAGCCAGGATTACACAGAGAAATCCTGTCTCGAAAAACAAAACCAAAAACATAAAACAAAAAAGAAGGAAAGACTCTCATGAGTAGCCACTTTGCAGATCTGTGGGGGTGGGTAGGGGCAGGCCCTTGGTACAGGATCCATTACATCCCTTGCTATAAATCAGATGTTGGGACTCAGGACAAGAGANTGGGCTGGGGTGGCCATTGGTGAGAGCACAGTCACCGGGACACTTGGTCTAGCTAGTGAGCTCAGTTAAACCTTCGGGGTCCATGCAGGAGCCAGCAAAGATCTCGCTATTGGCTCTGTCCACACACCTGGGTTAGACCCAGGTAGGCAACAATGCCTAATACCTCAAGGTCGTTTCTTGTATGACCAGACTCCTGCCCTCCCCTGCCCTGGACATACCTGTGAGTGGCTTCAGCAGTACTTTGGANACAGGGTCACCAGCATACAGCCCATGTTCCAGGACCAACAGCTCTGTGAGACTTGGCTTAGGGTTCTCACAACCTGGATGCAAAGGCAACTATGGGGTCAGCTGGGTCAGCTCTAGAGCTTGAGCCAACTCCAATGCACACTCGTCTGGCTGTTCCCATCCATGCAGGGTTTAGGCTGGAGACACGCCCATGGCCCCCATCCCAACCACTATACCGTGTGTGCCTTCGATGCACATGGTGTGGGTCCGCCCCTCTGTAGTGTTCCTGCCAATGGCATAGTTGATTGTCACCTGGCTTTCCTGGACATGACCCCGGACCTGCCAAGCAAGGACATCACATACAGCTTATAAGGCCACACTGCCACCTATGAGAAGGATGTAGCTGAGCTCCAGGTGGCCACATAGGCCTGACATGGAGCTTGGGTTAGAGGGACCTGCTGGAGTAGGAGCCTTGAGTCTCCATACTGTATCCTAGCAACCGGCCAGGTCTTACCAGTGCCAAGTAGGCTTTGGTGACTCGCCGTTCCTTGAAGCATTTATAAGCGCTGCCTGCAGCTGCTTTATTCAGGGCCACGCACAGCGCCCCACTGGTGGAGAAGTCCAATTGGTGGCAGAACCTGGGAAGGAGCAGAGGGGCAGCAGTGGCTGGGCCCTGTTGTGTTCTGGCTTGCACCTTTGTGGCAGCGTCCAGTGTCCCAGAAACCTTTGGAAGGATGTTGCAGTGGGGGTCTCTGTGTTGGCTGTGTACCTGAACCCATAGCAGGTGTCAGGGTCAGCCAGCTCTGGGAAGCGGTGACAAAGCTGCTTCTGTAGGGTCAGGGTCTCCCGCCAGGTCTTGCTATCAATGCGAAGATCCCAATGCTTGTTCACCACCAGGAAGTCGCTGCTCTGGTACACGATGGACAGATTTTCCACGCTGCCAGGCTCCATGGTGGGGCTGCACGCAGGTGGGAGTGAACCCGGGGTGGGAGGGTGCCTGACCTAGCCCCTCAAGCACTGTGCACACTTACTGTGCTGGCGCCCTTTCTTTATGCCTTCCACAAGGGGCCAAGCCAGGGAGGGGTGTCAGTTCGGGAATGGGAGTCTGGCCAAGGTCAGGAGACTCTGACTTGCCCTGTACTTAGGGTGAGGGTGCGCTCCCTGACCCAGATCTGGAATTAACAGCCTGGTTGTCCAGCTCACCCCTACACATTAGGTTACGGACTTTNCCTGAGTAGACAAGGAAGAGGATAGGGGCTGCTGTGCCCTGATTGGCCCTGGACCACCCAGGACTGCAGGCGCTCCCTAACTTGCCTCCCACCAGCCTGTGACCATAGGCGGACCCTTTAGGACTTACCTGCAAAAGGATCAAGGAGCCAGGATGTCACTTTTCTCCCCTGCATCCAACCTGGTGCCCCCCCACTTAGGAACCAGGTCTTGGCCTGGCTGGCGCGCAGCCCCGCCTTCACCCTGCCCACTCCACCTGCTGATGGATGGCCATACTGGCCAATGGCATTCCTGGCCCGGAGCTCCGCCNACTGAAAGATGGTGAGGCCCCTCCCGGACGGTCTGCGCACGCACCTACTTAGCCCCACCTATTTCCCCATCGCATGGACGGATGGCTGTACAGGCCAATAAAAAGCATTCCTGGTCCTCCCTTTCAACCACTGAATTTATTATTCCTCTCCTCCCGCCCTTTGCGTGCGAAGACCCTCCCTGCCCCGTTGGCCAATGGTGGGCGCCTCTGGGAACGCCGGCTGTTGATTGGCAGTACTGAAGGCTCGCGGGGAGTGGCGCGCAGTGGNAGTGGCGCGGGAAGTTCTTGAGAGGGAGCTAGCCGTGGGATCTGTGGTGTGGCTGCACTGGAGCCCATGGAAGACTACGAAGAGCATCTGTACGGTGTGGAGGATGACTTCCACAACCAGTTCGCGGCCGAGCTCGAAGTGCTGGCGGAGCTGGAAGGTGGGTGCGGGTCCTGGGTCGTGGCTGCATCCTGCTCCAGACAGGAGCTGCGCGGATGGGATAGGCAGTGGCTGGGAATTCGCTTCTTGCAGTGTGCGGCTGCTGTGAATCTCTGTCTCAGCAGGGACACAGGACCTGGCGCCCTCTGGGAACCTCCAGACTCCAGCGAGCCGCCCCCCACTGACGTTTGAAGAGGCCATCGCTGGTGGGGACACTGCCCCGCGTCCCTGCCCTGTAGGGTCTCCAGGAAATGACTGCCGAAATACCAGAAAGAACGTTCGTAGGGATCAGCCTGGGTCCTCCAGTATGTCCAATTGGGTACAGGGCACTTGGGGTTGGGGGATGCTGAGGACCAGCTTTCTCTTCTCTGCCTCCTCTTCCTGCTCCTGTCTCTGCAGGCCCCATGAGCAAACGGCCCAGGCTGGAGGTGGTGAAGAGGCTGAACTTTGAGCCAGATATGGAGGAGCTCCTGTACCCTGATTCCCCTCCAGGGGACATCACTCCACCACCGAGTCCTGAGGTCTTTCCTGAGATGTGGAATGCTGGGTGTGTTGCTTAGGGGGGCGTGTAATTTCTACCTTGGAAAGCTGCTTGTCCTTGGATGCAGTTCTGGGAGTGGAAGCCTATGGGAGGACAGAGGGGTGAGTGTGGGTCCAGGCACCCCATTGAGGGTGACTGGAGCTGCCTGTCCCTCCTAGGTCCTCAGATGCTGGTGCTGACAAAGGCACCATGCAGGCTTTGCCAAGTCCCCGCAACCCTGTCCTGAGACGTCCCCCTGTCTTAGAGGATTACATCAACGTGACGTCCACAGGTGGAGAGCGGGCCTTTTTGGTGCTTCGGGCTGACCTCACAGGCACTGGGGTGCAGGTGTGTGACCACAGCATGGGACTAGCCATAGCATTGGTTCCTTTGTGTTGCCGATGGGCTTTCAGCAGGTTCCAATGCCGGTTTCACCTGTCTGAGTTGCTAGAAATACACATGCCCATATGTAGTCCAATGTTGGGAACAGCAGTGTTACTTTGGGGGTATNTGGCCTTTGAGTGCCACCCTGTACCCCAGCTGTTAGCTTTCTGTTCTTCTCACCACCCTACAGCTGACTTCCCTTGGACCTGGCCTATCTGAGTGAGGCATCCCCTCTCTGATTAGGCATGGTTTTGTCTCTTTCTCTCTGTCAGCCTTTTTGGGGAAGGGTTGTGGGTACTCCCATGACCTGGGAAGGTTACAGAGATGACAAATCTGTCTCTCCCAGAACCCTCTTCCGGATGTCCAGTGGCGAGGCCGTGGCCAGCTGGACCTGCTGGGTGTCCCCTTCACTTCCCTGAAGGAGCAGGTTGACAACAAGGTAAGTTTGTTTAGTGGAGTGTGGGGAGGTGTGCATGGCTAGACTTGTCCTGACCCCAGCCTATCCTGTTTGTGTAGCGACGGCAGCAACTGCTTGAGGAGGCCCAACAGCTCTCAGACACGCTACATAGGTGACTTGCANAGTGCCCACCCCAGGAACTCCTGTTTGTTCTTGGACTGACCTTCTGGCATGTATGGTGGACATGGTCACTGTGGCCCCTGTGTGGTGAGTCAGGACTTGATTCTCTGCAGCCTCAGGTCTGAAAGGGAGGAGGCTTTACTTGAGGAGGAGCCAGCCCCTGGCCAGGACACTGCTCAGCACTGCCTCTGGGTAGATGAGTTTGCACCCCGATACTACACGGAACTGCTCAGCGATGACGTGAGTGCTTGTTCTCACTTGAGGGTGACTAGCTGGCCTTATCAGCATGAGGAAAGGGCCAGGTCCAGTTGATATTTGTGTGCTGGGCCACTGGGTGCTAAGGATGATGTGGGGACTCTTGAGTGGTAAGTGGGGAAACCAAGTCGGCACAAAACTAGTTTACTGTTAGTTGACTGTGACCTGCTGTGGGCTTTATTAGAGGTCTAGATGTCCTAGCCCCATGGTTCTCAACCTTCCTAATGCTGTGACCCTCTAATACAGTTCCTCATGTTGTGGTGACTTCCAAACATAAAGTTATTTTCGTTGCTACTTCATAACTATAATTTTGCCACTGTTACNAATCATAATGTAAATATCTGTGTTTTCCAATGGTCTTGGGCGACTCCTATGAAAGGGTCATTCGACTCCCAAAGGGGTCATGACCCACAGGTTGAGAACTGCTGTCCTAACCTGTCCTTTTGCTCACCCTCAGCAATTGGTGCTAGGTAGTCCTGGAGTGAGCATGGGGTCCCAGAGGTTGGGCCAGGGCTAAGGATGGAGGCATTAGTGAGCCTGGGCCTTCCTTCTGAGCCTCANCGTCCCTGTCTGTGTTGAAAACGTGGGCTTGGCAGGCGCCCTTCTCTGAGGCTTTCTTCCTAACAGTTCACTAACCGCTGCCTCCTCAAGTGGCTGAAGCTCTGGGACCTTGTGGTGTTTGGCCATGAGAGGCCTGCCCGGAAGGCCAGGCCCAGTATAGAGCCAACCCGAGTTGGGAAGGAGGCCACAGCCCCTGGCAAGTGGAAAAGCCATGAGCAGGTGCTGGAGGAAATGCTAGAAGCTGAGCTGGACCCGAGCCGGAGGCCCCGGCAGAAGGTAAACCCCACCTGGGCCCGTGTGAACGTAGCGGAGCTTGGGGCTTTGCCCTCTCAGTAGCCAGGGCTAGTGTAACAGTCTTTTGAGGGTCCATGANGCATCTTTAACTTTTCTAGAGGCTGTGGGTATGATNACATCAGGGTTGGCATCAGTGTCAATGTTGTGAATTTGAAGTTGGATCCATTCTCCTAAGGGTTTAGATCAAGTCAGCACTCCTTGAAGGCTCCATGCCTCACCAGCAGGATGATGGATGGTGGGGAAGGGGAACAGGCCCACTGGGTGGNTCTTGGCNTTCCTGTCAAGTGCCAACATAACTTGCTTCCTCGGGTTTTCTCTTACTCTGAGCGTCCTGAGTGTTCTCATTTGATGGCTGGTGTGGGGAGCAGTGATCAACCTTGTTTCTAGTCCTTGGCTACTGGCCAGGGGCTCCCTGGAGGCTTAGGGATCAGCAGTCTATCCTCTACTTTGACTATAGGTGGCACTGCTGTGTGGCCCTCCAGGACTAGGCAAGACCACACTGGCACATGTGGTTGCCCGGCATGCAGGGTATTGTGTGGTTGAGATGAATGCAAGGTGAGTGGAGGAGACCCATGTCTGGAGCGTCTGTGAGATTGAGCCTGTGGTGCAGCTCTAAAACCCTGGCTGGTGGGTGGGGTTAGGGTCTTGGATGTACGCTGGGGTCGGGACATGTCCTTCATTGCTTACTGAGCTTGGTGGTAGCTAAATCCAGTGGAGCCCCCTAGCATCCTGCTGGGATGCCGGCTGCTACCTGTAACTCATTTTGGCCTTGCTGTTCCAGTGATGACCGTAGTCCTGAGGCCTTCCGTACACGCATTGAAGCAGCTACGCAAATGGAGTCAGTGCTGGGTGCGGGTGGGAGGCCCAACTGCCTGGTTATTGACGAAATCGATGGGGCTCCCACGGTAGGCCTCCCTGCTGCTTAGGTGGGTGGGTAGGAAGGCAGGTTGGGTGCACCGGGGCTTTGGCTCACTGACCTCTTCTGTGCCTCCCTGAAGGCCGCCATCAATGTTCTCTTGAGTATCTTGAATCGCAAGAATCCACAGGAGGCAGAGCAAGGGGGCACAGCTGTACCTGCAGGGGGTCGGCGACGCAGGGCCGAGGGGGGCCTCCTAACAAGGCCCATCATCTGCATCTGCAATGACCAGTGAGTGAAGTGGTGGGACTGGGCCTTCCTGGGCAGAAGGGTCCCCTGGCTTGGCCCCTGTGCCTGTCCCTGGTGTGGCGACGGCAGGTCCTGTCCTACAGGTTTACACCTTCCTTGAGGCAGCTGAAGCAGCAGGCTTTCCTGCTCCATGTTCCACCAACTCTGCCCTCCAGGCTGGTGCAGCGGCTCCAGGAGGTCAGCAGGGCAGGGAGGAAGACAGCTTCCGGTGCGAGATGCAGCCTCTATTCTGACCTCCCATGTTCCTTCCCCCTGAGCACCCTGGTGTTCTCACATTGACTATGGCGTTGAGCTGTCAGGTTGTAGTATAGGCCTATTATAGGAACTGCACTGCACTCTCTGGCTGCCCCAGCACAGGACTGTTCACCCGTGTCTAGGGAACCAGGTTGTGGCCACAGGGTTGGCTCTGAGGATGTGCTAGACTGGGCATGGGTCCTCTCAGCTGGGGTAGACACTCTAGTCCTCACTCTGTCTCTAGATCTCCCTGCAACATGGCATGCGGTCTGACCCAGGCGCGCTAGCTGCCCTCTGTGAGAAGACTGACAATGACATCCGTGCCTGTATCAATACCCTACAGGTGGGTATATGGCTTGGATGAGGCAGGGTGGGGTGAGATGGCTGCTGCTTACTCTATCCTTTGTCCAGTTTCTGCATGGGAGGGGCCAGCGGGAGCTGAGCGTGAGGGATGTGCAGACCACTCATGTTGGCCTGAAGGACCAGCGCAAAGGGCTATTCTCTGTGTGGCAAGAGGTCTTCCAGTTGCCCAGGGCTCAAAGGTAGGTAGTCCAGGAGGTATGAGTGGACCAGCCTTGTTCTGGATGTTCCTGGTGCCTAGAGCCAAGACACAACCTGATGGTGCCAGGGTTCCGGGGCCTGACTTGGTTTGGGGACCCAGTTAGTGTCCCAAGGGGAGTTGCCTAGAGCCTCCTATATCTGTGGTCCAGAGGGTGCCCTTCCTTGACCTTCCTTTAGTCAGTCAGAGCAGAGTCTTTTGCTTCAAGATGGCCCTGCTTAGAGGTTCTTATTCCTTCAGAGTGATGTAAGACAGGCCAGCCANAGCTTCACTCTGAACATACAGGATGTGGCTAGGATGGCTGGTGGCATCTTTGCTTTCAGCTGGGCTTGTCACCCACCCTCTACTTGCAGGCGACTCGTGGGCCAGGACCTGATTCCACCAACTCAAGCTCTCCTACTCGGTGATGGGGACAAGGGCTCCCTGACCCTGGCCTCCCAGCGCTTCTACCATATCCTCCGTGTGACTACTTCTGCAGGCGAGCATGAGAAGGTTGTCCAGGTACCTGTGCTCACCCCAGCTCTTATGATCCTGGTACTAAGAGAAGATGTCCTGGGTCTGTTTCAGAGTAAGGGGTGTGGGTGGACAGGTGTCAAGCATCCAAGGGGATGGGAGGATTAAGGACATGGGCTGCAAGGAAGGACCCTCAGACCCAGGAGGGGGTAACAAGGAATAAATTTGGAGGTGACAGAAGGCAGAGACTTAGGCATCTAAGGATAAATTTTGGTCTGGTGGCTGGGAACCATTTGGGGATCTCTGTGAGGTACATGTTGGGGTCTGGGGCTTAGAGACACTAAATTCTAGATGGAGTGTGCACATGGTGTGGAAAGCAGGTAGGGAGAGGTTTGGCTATGAGCAGATGATATAACCTCCATCACTCCCCAGAGGCCTGGCTTAAGCTGCTTTCAACTCTAAGCAGCTTTGGATTAGCAGTTGGGAATCCACTGACAATCTGGAAATCTGCAGTTTGGAGGGGCTATGTGGTGTGGCCAGTGGGAACTGGACTCCCACGGGCCAAGCTGGGGCTGCTGTGTCCTGGCTTCTGAGAATATAGCTTTCTGCCACTTCGGGGAGGGGCTGGGGACTGGACCATGTGGGCCTTTAGAGGCAAGTGGGTGGGCTGTCTCCTCCCCTGTGTCTCAGGTCTTCCTTAGACAAGTAGATCCTTCCCTGGATAGGCAGCTGATCCCTATACCTTGGACTTCATAGAGCAGGAACTAGAGTAAAGATCCTGAGGCTGATGCTCAGGCTGTGGGGAGATGAAGGGGTCAGAGGCTCCGGGCCTACCCACTCCTGCAGGGGTTCATGGCCTGCTCACTACTCTTAGGGCCTGTTTGACAACTTTCTGCGCCTTCGGTTTCGGGACTCCAGCCTAGGCACGGTGTGCTGTGCCCTTGACTGGCTGGCCTTTGATGACCTGCTGGAGCAGGCTGCCCACCAGGGTCAGAGCTTCCAGCTGCTGCGCTACCTGCCCTTTCTGCCTGCCGCCTTCCACGTGCTCTTTGCCTCCAGCCACGTGCCACGCATCACTTTCCCGAGCAGCCAGCAGGAGGTGTGTCATCTGCTGCATTTGCACTTAGGGGCTGGCCCTGGGCGGGAGGGGCGGTTCTACTCACCTGGCCCTAGCTAACTTTCTGTCCTAGGCCCAGACCCGGATGAGCCAGACAAAGAACCAGATCCAGACGTTGGTGTCAGGTATGGCACCAGCCACCCGTAGCAGGGCCACACCTCAGGCCCTTGTTCTGGATACCCTCTGCCTGCTCCTGGATGTCCTGGCACCCAAACTGCGCCCTGTGAGTGTCACATTTGGAGGAAAGGATGGAGTTTGCGGCTGAGATGGCTCCTGGCATTGCTNAGTTGCCCCATCTGTGCCCGTTTGACCCTAGGTGAGCACACAGCTGTACAGTGCCCGTGAGAAGCAGCAGTTGTCCAGCCTTGTGGGTACCATGCTTGCCTACAGTCTCACCTACCACCAGGAGCGCACGCCTGATGGGCAGTACTTGTATAGGCTGGAGCCGTGAGTGCCCTTGTGCCTGGGGCAGGGGGACACCTGGGGACCTGCAACGTGGGTGCCAAAGCCAGTGTAGTCAGAGATGTCCAAGGGGTTGTTGGTTGCAGTTTAGGTTTGGCACAAATGTGGCTGGCACTGTGCCCCACCCCAGGTCAGATACAGTTCTGAGATCCAAACTTCAGTGTAGGGTTCATATAACCTCTGTCCATCCAAAGGTGGATAATCTTCTATGTCTTTGTGTCTGCTGCTCCTCGGGGCTTCAGAGGGCTAGAGTGACTTGAGGCACAGCAGCAGTGACCCTGGCATCCTGCAGTTCCAGTGAAGCCTCAGTGTTCCTGCCTGGTCTTACTTCCTCCCTGCAGCACTCTGCATGTTCCTTNTCACCCCACTTATAGTTGGGGGAACTGAGGCTTAAAGTAGTCTTCAGCCGCCATTGGGTTAGGATGCAGTAGTGTCAGAATCTCACCCTACACCCAAGGTCTCAAACTTGGTATATGGGTTGGTATAACAGGCAGACCCTGGCCTGACTGATCCCACCCACACCTTAGCTCTCAAACTTGGTTTGTGGGGTTGGTGCAATAGGCAGANCCTGGCCCTGCTGACTGGTACCCTGATATCTTTGCCTCACCCACCTGGTCAGGAATGTGGAAGAGGTCTGCCGCTTCCCTGAGCTGCCTGCCCGCAAGCCCCTCACCTACCAGGCTAAGCAGCTTATTGCCCGGGAGATTGAAATGGAGAAGATGCGGAGGGCAGAGGCTTTGGCCTGGGCTGGAGGTGGCCCCCAGGTGAGCTTGCCCCCTGGTGCTGAGATAGCATATTCTATCAGTGGTTTGGCCTTGACCAGCCAGCTCTCATCACTCTTCCCTTCAGGTGGACCAGGGTCCCTCAGGGCCTGCATGTCTGCAGACGGACAGTGGGGAGAAAGGGGTGAGGCAGCCCNCCCCACGTAACCACGAGCAGCGGCTAGAACACATCATGAAGAAAGCAGTTGTGCAGGAGCAGGTATGGGGGGTAGAGCTGGGGATAAATGATGAGGGATAGGGCTTGCTCCAAGTCCCACAGACCCACCTGTTGCTCCCAGAAAGTGGGCAGTGGGTTAGGAGAGGTACTCCTAGCCGCAGGCCTTGCTCTGAGGCACTGAAGTCTCCTTTCCCATGGGAAAGGCCTGGGTGTGCCCACTTGCCCACCTACCAATCTGATGGTCCCTCTTCTCTGATAGCCCGAGAGGGACTTCTTTGGACGTGTGATCATCAGGAGAGTGGCAGTCCCAAGCAGAGGTGTGTATAGGTCACAGAAGGAAGGGTGTGGGGTGGGGACATTGGCTGGGGTCTGCTGAGGTGCAACCCTTTGGTCCCTGCAGAGGCTGAGGCCCCAGAGAAGGACACAGATGAGTGGCGCATGGGTGTGGCAGTGGGCAGGAGTGAGGTGTGGTTCCGGTTCAACGAGGGTGTCTCCAATGCTGTGCGGCGCAGCCTGTACATCAGGGACCTGCTGTAGCCCCACTGGCCCAGGACATCAGATCACACTGACTCCCACAGGGAATGTACAAAAGCAAAGAGACCTGGAGACGTCTATTTATAAAGTCACACCTTACACAGAGTGTGGGTCAGGCTCATAGGATGGTACACTTGGCCTTCTCTACCCAAGGGTTGTTCTTCATCAGGTCAGGGTTCAGGAAGGGGTCCTTGGGGATCCCATCCTCGATCCACTTGAGAAGCCTGTGAGCAGGGAGTTTCAGTGAATGTCGGTCATTCCCATGGCACCTGCCCACTGGGGTGTGAGGCCCTGGTTAACACAAGGGACGGTGGCAGGGCAGGCAAATGACACACATCACAGGGCACTCACTCGGGGATCGTCTTGGAGGACATCTCCCTCTTGAAGGCCAGTTGGTACTTGAGGCTCTCCACCTCCTTCTTCATCTGGGGCACATCCCACTCCTCCATAGCGTCNGGGGCGTCGGANGTAGCCAGCCTGAGGCTGGTGGGCAAGAGAAGCAGAAGAGCTGGGTCTGCAANCTCATCCCAAACCCCAGGACAGAGAAGGAAATTCCACCTGCTCGTGGGGACGACTGCCCATGGACAGTACCACCCACTGGCCCTTCCCCGAGGTCTGCAGTGATGATGTTAGGGAACTGGGCCTGGACAGTGCCACAGGGACCTACTAACGAGGCCCCTGGGCCTTCTCTACCCAGCGGAGCTGATTAGCTGTAGAGCAAACTTTCCGTTCTTGGCAGGGNAAATGAGCCTGACAAGGCCCAGGCCTGGACTTGTAGGACAGCCTCATCCTTGCTAGGGAAGACTGCAAGATGGACTCCTGAGTATCCAGAGCAGCCCCCCACCCCCATCCTCATTCTTGTCCCACTTCTAACTCAGACCCTGAGTGGGGTGTAAGGGTCGAATGAGGGCCCTGAGAGGCTGGGTGCTGTCTGGCCCTCCTGGGTGCCTGTTTTGCATAGGTAAAGAGGCCAAGTTAATCGCGGGGCTGGGAGGATTTGGCTGCAATTTGCATGTAGGGTGGGGTGTGTGCAGAAGGTCTGGGGATACAGGCCCTTCAGCAAGCCCAGGACTTGGGAGGTGGGTATCCTCCTGAGACCATTGTTTCCAGNCAGNCAGCAGTCACTGACCTGACTGGGGAGAAGTGTCAGTTTGGGCACAACAATGGGCCTCCCTTCACCCCTCCCTATCTCGGTGCACTCCAGAAGACCTAGTCTCTGGTTCTCCCTCCAATCACAGCTTCCTCGACCTTGAGAGGGGTCTGGCACCTTGTTCCGGGAAAAGCCTCTATCCCGGGATACTGCAGCNGAGCCGGCCTTGGGAAGAGTCTAGGACCTGGCGATGGTGCAGCCTCAAGAGTTGCCCATCATAAAGGGGTCCTGGGAAGGCTCGAAAGGAATGGGTGAGAGGTTGGATGGGCTAGTATCTCCGGGTGTAAGCGGCCGCCTGCAGAGTACCTTTCCCAGAGACCCCAAGTTACAGTGCCCCACCCTGCCAGGTTCTCCCGTGCCACANATGCCGACAGCCACGTGGGCGGAGGACCAGCTGCAGGTCCTCCACGAATGGGAGCACCTGGGCTGGGGGCATGGCCCACCACTGGCCCTACCTGCGCTGCTGCCGCCGCCGGAGCCCGGCCGCCGGTGCACCCCGAGACGCCCCCGGCCAGGCGCACGGCGGCGCACACGGGCACTGCGGGCGGCGCGCACGGCGCAGGACAGACGCGCCCCCGCCGCGCAGCGATCGCTCCTGCGCCGCTGGACTCGATCTGTCGTCCGCCCCGCCCCTGAGGCCCGGAGGCAGTTGCCCTAGTCCCCAGGAGTTAGGATTAGCCTGGGGGGTGGTCCACCTGGTCAAGCCTTAGAGCCCTGGGGTCTGTTTTCCCCCCTGGTGTGAGGGTTCTGTTCATTGGACTTACTTTTGAAGGAGACAGCAAAAGCAGAGATGACAAGGGCCGAGGGATGTGTGGAGTGAGGCTGGGCTGTCCAAGCCAGGGGAACCCAGGCAGGCGCCCCGCCCACTCTTGCCACCTGGGGCATTGGCACCGCCTTCACAGGGCTGGGCTGACCCCAAGAGCTCCCTGGGCTGCTCTCACAGCCTTTGCAGGCCTCCCCTGGGGTGGGACATGCAGCAGTCCAATCTTTCCTTGGTCAGATAGGTCTGTGCTGGCTGCTCTCTTGGCTAGGTTCTTGGACTATCCTGTGATGCTGGGACCAGGGCCCTAAAGGGCAAAATATACCCCACCCAATGAGGCTTCTCTGATCAGGGCTCTCCTATCCTACCAGCAGCTGGGAAGAGGGGGGAGGGGCAGAACACCGTGCTCTTTGCAGCCCACTGGATGCAGGTCACCTTCAGTGTTGTCCACTTATGGTAGGCTAGAAAACGTCCTGTGGAATCCCAGGACATAAGACTCTCCTGGCAGGGGCTCAGGCGTCCATAGCACGGCTACCTTCTTGGTACCTTCCCCCATTCCCAGATAATGACTTCAAAACAGCTACCCTTTAATCTGCTCAGAGCCGGACGTGAGTGACCCTCCACACTGCGGAACCTGATGCTTTGGGAGGTGGGTAGGCCAGTTTCTTAGCTGATGCTGGATGGCCTTTGGGACTCCTGAGGAGGAAGAGTACTTACTTAGCCACAGGACTTTTTGGGCTCTGTGCCCATCAGCCAGCTCCCTACTCCTCAGAAACTGTAATAGGGCTGCAGTAGGCTAGCCCTGTCTTCAACTTCCCGGGGCAGCTCCTCCTCTCCAGCTCACTTCCCAGGGTCACTCTTGTCATAGTTACACTTCACAAACTCTTGGGGGAGCTCTACCCTGGGGGCCTTCCTATGACGAATGCTGCAGGCTGCAACCTGGACAGGGAGCCCCAGGCAGCAACAACAGCCCCTGGGGGAGGGGCAGACTAGGTTGGAGTTCTGGAAAGGCCTCTGTCCTGGGAGGCAGGGCCAGGACCTTGCCAAGTACTCTGGGTCCTCTGTGGGCTGGAGGTCTGTTGAATGGCTCTTCTGCCCTTACCTGGACAAGATAGGTCAGAGAAACAGTTTAGGAGCTCCCACTGCCCAGCCTGCCCGGGAGATGGCCTAGAACCCTGCAAGTCTGATCAAAGGACAGAAGGTCCCTGTCCCTTGGACTCCCAGGACCATCAGTCACGCAGCAGGTTTTCCTGGTGTGATCAGTGAAATGGGGTAACCATGCTTCCCTGGCCCCTGGAACTGGGGCACGCTAGGGAGCAGAGAGATTACTTATCATGGATTTTGGGGGTGGGGAGCTTAAGGCTAATGGTACAAGGTCTCAGGCAGATGGCTGCTCTTCCTGGCAGGGTGAAGGGCAGTCATATTTCCTGGGACCTGTGTGTATCCTCCCTCCCCGGGCCCCGTAACTGGGTGAGCACCCTAACACTTAGGCTACTGTGAATGTCTCCTTTTGGCAAGAGAGAGCCACCAGAGAGTGCAGTGACAATGGGGAGAAAGGGGGCTAGCCACTCCAGAGACTGCAGGACAAACCCCCAGAAGGCTCCATGGTGCCTACATTCACTGGGATGAGGTAATGTTTCTGACAGGGGCTCCAGTGGGATAATCTGAACCTTCAGGTGAGTCCCAGGTCTTGGGGAAGTTCTTGTTGCTAAGGGCAGTAGGCAGAGTGGGCCCAACCTGCCTTAGTGTCTCCTAACCCAGTCCTAAGGCTCTGGACTCTGGTTTTATGCAATTTATTGGACTCAGGGAAGTTAGCTAAGGAATGATCAAGGTGAGGAAGTGAGTCCTGGACCAACTACAGGTCCTAGAGGTAGTCAGGTCTTGGACCCAGATTGGAAGGCCTCAAGATACCATCTGTTAGCCAGGTGTGGTGGGTCCAAGCACTTGGGAGGCAGAGGCAGGAGGATCTCTGTGAGTTCTAGGCCAGTCTGCTCTACAGAGTGAGTTCCAGGTCAGACAAAATTACATAGTGAGACCCTGTCTCAAAAACAACAACCAGAACCCACCATAAAAAACAAAGGGGCTGGAGAGATGGCTCAGAGGTTAAGAGCATTGACTACTCTTCCNGAGGTCCTGAGTTCAATTCCCAGCAACCACATGGTGTTTCACAACCATCTGTAATGAGATTTGATGCCCTCTTCTGGCCTGCAGGCATACATGCAGGCAGAACACTGTATACATAATAAATAAATAAATCTTTAGAAACAAACAAAAAACCAGAAAGCATCCGTTCTGAATCCGAGTCTCTCTCTGGGCTAAAACAGGGACCCTCTGACTCCTTAGTTTCCACCCTGCTGCCCAAGCTGGACTTGAAACTTCCTGAATGTCCAGCGCAGTTCTCTCTAGCAGGAAGCAGCCTGGAGGGGTCTTGATGCTAGGCCACAGTAGTGACATGCTATGAAAGTTTGGTGAAAGATGCTGGGTGTCGTGGACATACATTTACTCCCAGTACTTGGGAGGCAGGAGGATCTCTCAGTTGGATGGCATCCTGATCTAGATAGCGAGTTCCAGCCCAGCCAGGGCTCTATAGTGAAACTCTTTGACTCAAAGGAAAAACAAAACCAACCCCCGGCCCCCCAAAAAAAGTTTGGTGGAAGGAGGACTTTCAGGAAAGAATATGGTATCCTGCTCACCAACAAATGTGAGCAGTTATCCCTTGGGCTCTTTATGAAATTAGGGCATTAACTGGGCCGTTGGGCGAGCACACACAGGGTTCCTTCCACTGGCCTAGAAATGGCCTCCCCAGGCTAGAGAGCTCCTAATAGGACCTGAGATAACTAATAGGCCACTTTGTCCTGGCCCAGCCAGTGCATGCATACATAGACACACACACACACACACACACACACTCAAACACATACACATGTGCATACACACCACACATACAGACACACAAGAGGAAAGGGAATGTAATGTTATTCTAAGGAAGACACACCTGGGCAGCTCTTGTCCAATTCCACCCGTGGAGACAACTAACAGTAGCTTAGGGACACAGACTCCACATCCCTGTCTTGGGAAGCATACCTCTTAACTGCTGACTGGAGTCTTGGACACCATGGTAATTATGGTGAACTGAGGCTCCTGCTTCAGAGAAAGACTTGCTGAAGACATGGGTGTCTCTGTGCTAACAATTCTGCAAGTTGGGCATGGCGGTGCCTGTGTGCAGCCTGGCATTGGGAGGCTGAGGCAGGATCACTTGAAGTTCAAGGCTAGCATAAGCTGCATTGTGAGACCCTATGGAGAGAGAGAGAGAGAGAGAGAGAGAGAGATTCTACCTAATATGGGGGCAGGAGTAGGCATTGAGAAGCCGCAAGGACAAAACCCACACCCAGTGGTGGCACCATATGCATCTCTCTGACACTGTGGTTCCTGCCCAAGGACTGGAGTCACTGTCCCCAGAAGAGCAGCAATTGCCACTCCATAGGTTTGCTCTTTGTGGAACCAGGCAGCAGGTTCTGTCAGGGCACTGATCCCCAAACCTCACACCAAGGGGAACGGCAGACAAGAACATTGACTAAGATGAGCTTCCTGAACAGGCAGTGTTGCTCAGCTGAAAGCAGCGCAGTTTCAGGAGTAGGGAGGATATGTCTGTGTTTTGCACCTCCCCTGACACCTGGCCACTGAGGCTGGGTGGGGTCCATGGGCATGGTCTCTCCCTGAAGATAAGGATAGTATCTGGCAGCTGTGTTGTGCCCTGGGCAGCACAGGGTATGCAGGGGAGGTCGTGTGTGGAGCCCTATGCATAGGAATGGTCCACATGACATCTTGTGGTGGGGGTGGATAGGTGAGATCTACTGTACCTGCTTTGTCCTTGTTTCCACCTGGACCGTTTCTATAGGTGCCTGCGGAGTTGCTCCAGGACAGAGAGTGAGCAGCTGTAGCACTGGCCTGCATGATAGCACTCAGCTGTAGCCGTGGGCCTCACCTGCTGCTGCCATGAGAGGAGCCATGTGTGGCCACACCCTGACCCAGAAATCTGGAGCCCAGCCTGGGAATTAGAGGGCCCCTTTCCTGCTGTCATGTGAAGGTCCACTTCTTTTTGTCACCAGGAGTGTTCTCAGGACAAAGTCTGTGCACATCCATCTCCTGTGACTTTTGGAAGTCCATCCTACTCCAGTGGGAAGGTGTCTCTACAGTCACCCTCATGTGTCCCTCTAGCCCTGGGTCTGTGCCTGAACCAGGGATGAGGCTCAAGAGATGCCTGTCAGGTTCAGCTCCTGCTGAGCATGTGAAGAGGGTCCAGGCCCCAGATTCCTGAGTGGCTAGAGTGTCTTCAGGAGTGGCAGTGGGCCTCTACGCTTGTCACCTGGCTTGTTTACTCTCTGATGCTCCTACACAGGGACCCTGTCTTGTACCTGGACTGGCTAGTGACTGCTCAGAAACGGTCAAACACTAACCCTAGGACCTGCCCGTGCCCATGGTCTCTCCTCTTGCCTGCCCTCTCTCATAGACATTTGGTGGCTTAGGTATCATGAGACCCCATCTTCCTTTCCTACCCCATGTGCAGACATAATCTGTCTGCTTCATGAAAGCTTCACTGTGGAAACATAGCTGGGGGAGGGAAGCTGACCGACCATGCCACATGGCCATGACTGAGTCCAAGGGCAGTTGTGTAATGATTCCTAATTTTGCAAATGAAAGCTTTGTGGCTCACAGCTAGTATCCAAAGACAAGACATGTGGGATGCAAGTACATCCTATGTGTGGTGTACCCGTGGTCTACGTGAGCTCCATGGCAGGATCTCCCATCTATATGAGTTGTGGGGTCTTCCCAGTGCCACCCGTGCACTGCTGTGCCTGCAGATTGCCTGACCTCTGTACTACCTGCTGGCTCATGCCAGTCACTTCCAAAACTACTCAGAGCTGACAGGTGGGGAGTTAGCCCAGGAGAGAGGACCCCAGGGCATTATGTGTGCAAAGAAGTGACCACAGGTGATTCTGCCCACATCTTGTCCAAGTGACCCTTGACTGAGTGGACTGAGGCATCTTATTGCTGAATCTTTGGGATCTTGTCTGCTCAGGTGGCCCTCTGTGTGCTTCTGGCCCTTCCTGCAGAGGTCCTGTTTGATATAGGCCCTGATGAAGTACTGGGTCCTCATGGAGACAGACATGTCACTAAGAGCATAGCTGTCTGGGGCTGACAGATGACATCCCTAAAGCACTGACTCGCAGAGAATCTGCCCTTTACTGGTCTATGCTCTCTAGTCTGTCAGCTCTGACACTGACCACTTAAGCCACCAGCGAAATCTCCATTTTCCACTGTCAGGCAACCAGTTGTGGGCTCCTAAACGTGGTCAGCAGTCTGTGGTCACTCAGGATAGCTTCAGGCCAAAGGGCGGATGGATACAATGAGGTTTTGAGGACAGGTTTCCAACTTGTGGGTCTGTGACAAATGTACCCTGGCCAGTCAGCCTTGACTCAACACCTCCCCCGCCCCAGAGGGTCTCAGACTTGAGAAGGCCCCAGCCCTGCTGACCTTGGAGAGTGCGGAGGAGTCACCTGGATTTCCTCATGTCCAGGATTTAGTGTCCTGGTAATACTGTGTGGGTGGAGCAGGCCCCACTTGGGATCCCTAGGCCTCTTTGCTATGATGTGCTAAGGACCATTGCCTCATTTCAACAACTGATAGGAGTTGGATTGTCCATTTCTGAAACTGGATCAAGACAGGTGGAGTGAGGGCAATGCCTGAAAGAACTCATGAACATCAGTGGGGAGGACAAGGTGCCATGCAGGGCCTCCTTGTCCTGTGATCTACTCAGGGCTTCTCTGTGGTGCAGCCATTGGTCTCAGGGCAGTCCCAAGCAATGACTCAACACACAGTAAAGTAGACTGCAGAGGCTGGGAGGCCATCTTTGTGAGAACTTGCAAGGGCATCCTTTGCTGTGTAGCTCACCTGTGGACATTCCTGTGCATGGCTCCACACATGAGATGAGAAATGGTGTGAGTCTAACAAAGGCTGTCAGATGAATGGTAAACTAAAGTAGGAATGGAATGTTCTCCTATACAAAGCTTCCAGCATCCTTCTCAAGGCAAGTGTAAAGTCTAGAAAAGTTGCTCTGCTCAGACACCCAGAGGTCCAGCCACCCGCACCACAGCCAATAGCTGAGTAGCCCAGAGCTCTCTCACTTCTCCTTGTCCTGACTGGGTGGGTACAGTCTATCCAGGAGGGCTCCCTTGTCAAGGGCCATGATGCCAGGCCCATGTCAGAGCGGTCTTTCCATTGCATCCTAGGAGATGCTGTGGCCTCTGGCTCATTTTGCTTGGGGTGTTTGCTCTATGCTGAGCCCTGGGAGTCAGGCAGCCTTACTTATACACCATGCAAACCCCTGCCCTGCACAGCTGGGCCAGTGAATATGATCTCCAGAGAAAACAAGATCACTCTCAAGAGCCCGAGCTACAGAGAAGAGCAGCAGATGGAGCATAGGCAATGTACAGGTTGGTGATGCCCTGCAAGACCAACTTAGAGCTCCTGGAGGAGGATGCCATGCTCACCGGCCAGACCTGGGATGGGGAAGCCTCTCACCACCCCTCCGAGGATGTGCCCCTGGGCCCCGGCACCAGCACAGGTATGGCTCCTCAGTCCCAGTTCTCTGGAAGGCCAGGAGTCCAGTGGGAAAGAGCTGCAGGACCACAGAGCCAGAGTGGGCCAAACCATGTCCCACACAAGTTAGAAGACAAGCAGTTGACAGCTGGAGAAAAAAAAGAAAATGATGTTGTTGATTGATTGCTCCTAGCATCTCTGGATAAATTGACAAAGGAAAAGAATGAGCTCTGTGATCAAATTAACCAACTTCTAACATCTCAGAAGATGGTGAAGGATAACAATGAACTCAGTGAAAAAAATTGACCAGCTCAGATTCACAAAAACAGTTGAAAGGTTTCTAAGTGTGCCCTGGGGTGGTGGCTAGAGAGATGGCTCAGCAGTTAAGAGTAGTGGCTGATCTTCCAGAGGTCCTGAGTTCAATTCCCAGTGATCACATGGCTCACAACCATCTCTAGTGGGATGTGATGGCCCCTTCTGGCACAAAGGTGTACATGCAGATAGCACTCATGCATAAAATAAACAAATCTTTTAGGAAAAAAAAAAGAAAGTGTAAGCTGAATAAACCCTTTCCTCCTCAACTTGCTTTTTGGTCATTGTGTTTCATTATAGCAATAGAAACTCTAAGACAGTGGGTATGCTGTGTAAAGCCTAACCTTCCACCAATGCCTGTCACGAATCCTATAAGATACCAAATGGCGAGTGGGGCACCAGCACATTTGGAGAGTTTTGTTGTCACCTTTTTCCTTGTGCTAGACCTGAGGGTTGGAGATACTGCTGCTCAGTTGGATGAATTAAGTGCAATGGGTTTAACTGGGTCCTGAGGTAGCAGGGGCCAGGTGGCAGCACTGAATCGCCAAAGGCAAGGTGATCGTAGTTATCGCAATGGGCAGCATAGACAAAACAATGTCCATAATGGCCTACCCGTAATGGTCAGCACAGGCAAAGGGAATTTTATTTTATTAGTTAGTTAGTTAGTTTTTTCTAGACAGGGTTTCTCTGTAGCCCTGGCTGTCCTGGAACTTGCTCTGTGGACCAGGCTGGCCTTGAACCCAGAGATCCGACAGCCTCTGCCTCTTGAGTGGTAGGATTAAAGACATTCGCTACAAAGTGAATTTTATGGTGGCACGACTCATATGGACCTTTGGTGCTGGCTAATCAATCCTGGTGTTTCCAGGCATGAAATAGATAAGAAGCCTACTGCATTTCTGTTTGATCTGAATAAGCAGAAAAATTCTAAAACAAATGAAAGAAAGGCTACACTGGATCGTGGCAAAAGGGAATCTAATCTCAGCCTGTGAGACAATCTCCAGACTTGAGCCAGTTTGCAGATCCAGAACCCCTTGAATGAAGCGATGGCCAGGTTCTCCTGAGGAAGGAACTTGATAAAATACTTAAGAGTTTTACTGTTAGCCTTTCTCCAGTCCTTCCCAGAGGGACCTGTGGCCTGTACACTTGGGGAAAGGAAACAGACTTTCCAGGGTCTGTTGGAGTCTGAGTTGATGCTGATTCCAGGAGACCCCAAGAAACACTGTGGCCCTCTAGTTAGAGAAGGGGCTTATGGAGGTCAGGTGATTAGTGGGGTTTTGACTGAAGTCTGACTCACAGTAGGTCCATTGGGTCCCCAAATTAATCCTGTGGTTATTTCCCTAGACCTAGAATATATAATTGGGATAGATATACTTACAAGTTGACAGAATGCTCCCATTGGTCACCTGACCTGTGGAGTGAGGGCTATTATGGTTGGAAAGGTTAAACGGAAGCCGTTAGAGTTGCCTCTGTCAGGGAAAATAGTGAATCAAAAACAGTATCACAGCCCTGGAGGGAATTCTTGGACTCTCCATTGGTAGACAGCCATTGTTGGTTTAGCTGGGCCACAGCCTTTAAGCCATTCTAATAAATCATACACACACACACACACACACACACACACACACACACACACACACACACACACACATTCTGAAGTTCTGTTCCTCTAGAGAACCTGACTATTATATGTGTCCAAAGAAAGAAAGAAAAAAGACATGATAAAAAAAAAAAGACATGATAATATGCACTCAGAATCCTAGTGCTGGGGAGGTGAAGGCAGGTAGTTCCTGGAGCTTATTGGCCAATCAGTCTAGGCCAATCAGGGAACCTCAGGTCTTAGACTCCATCTCAAAAACCAAAGCTGATGGCTCCTGGGGAACAACACCCAAGTTGATCCCTAGCCTCCATATACACATGTACCTGTGCATGTATACTGCACACACACATATATAAAATAAACAAATACATGATATTAGTGTACATAACACTATTAGTTAGACTAGGGTTTACATGGTTCTGAATGGGATTTTTATTTGTTTATTTGTTTTTTTGAGACATGGTTTCTCTAAGTCGCCCTGGCTGTCCTGGAACTAGCTCTGTAGACCAGGCTGGCCTCAAATTCAAGGAGATCCACCTGCCTCTGCCTCCCAAGTGCTGGATTAAAGGTGTGCGCCACTGCCCAGCTCTGAATGGGATTTTTATGTTGTTCAGAAATTGTAGGTTATCTCAAAGATGAAAGCAGAATGTACTGACTCCTCCTAGACCCTAAGGCAAGCCCCCGTGAGCTGTGGGAGTCAGGGGTGGGTACCTTTTCAGTCCTGTAAAGAGGATGGTAATGAGTGGTTGGTAGCTCTAAATCCTGTGATTAAGCATCACCATGGTGCTCAGAGTTTGTGCATTTGGGGCTTGCTGAGAAACCAGTCTCTGAAGATGTCTACAGCAGCCACAGTCTGAATCCATCCTCAGATGGACACTATGATGGGGAGATCCTCTGTGGTCATGAGAATGAGTCAAGAAGAAATGAAGAGACAGCAGGGCTGACATGATGTGTTCAGCCTCAGGTACTGGCAATAAATCTGTGTGCTGGCTAGTTTGATGTCAGCTTGACACAAATTAGAGTCATCAGAGAGGAGGGAACCCCAATTGAGAAGATGTCTCCACAAGATCGGCCAAACCTGCAAGGCATTTTCTTAATTAGTGATTAATGGGGGAGGGCCGAGCATTGTGGATGGTGCCACCCCTGGGGCTGGTGGTCCTGGGTTCTGTAAGAAAACTTTCTGAGCAAGCCACAAGGAGCAAGCCAGTAAGCAGCACTCCTCCATGGCCTCTGCATCAGCTCCTGCCTCCTCCAGCTTCCTGCCCTGACTTCCTTCCAAGGTGAACCATGATATGGAAATGTAAGAGAAATGAACTCTTTCCTCTTCAAGCTCATTTGGTTATGGTATTCAATCACAGCAATAGAAACCCTAACTAAGCCAATCTGCCAGTCTATGTCACCAGCCTCTGTGCCTCCAGATTGGAGTCTTTGTGGGTGTGTTGTCACTGACAAAATACAAACAGTAATTTAAAAGGAGAACATATTCGTTTGGCTGCATGCCTTCAGAGGTTTCAATCTGGTCATTGCACTATTGTTGTGGGCTTGTGTTGAGGCAGAGCACCATGGTGGGGAGCACATGGTGGAGTAAGCTGCTCACCTCATGATGGTCAGGAAGCCGAGAGAGTGAGACTACATGCCTCGAAATGAGACATACCCTCCAAAGTCACACCTCCAGTGACCCACTTCCTCTACTGAGGCCCACCTCCTACTTCCCACCATCTCCCAGAATGCCACCAAATTATGAATCCTTGAATGCATTAAGTGTCAGAGGCCTCAGGACTTGGTTGCGTCCCCAAAAGCCCTACCTCTGGATACTGCACTGGGGACCATATCTTCAATAGCAGAGCCTTTGGATTGGGAAGGGGGAGGGGCAACCACGTAGCCAAACTGTACCAGTGAAGTATAAACATCTCAGATCTGTTGCAGATTTAGCAAACATGCTGAGGTCAGTCCGAGACAATCTTCAAACTCCTATACTTGAGATCCCTATCCACTTGGCCCAGAACAGGTACAGAAAAGCCTAGTCAGGTATATCCTAACATTGGAGGCAGCCACACATGAGGACAGCCCACAGAGTCCCACATGGGGGATTTCCAGCCGAGGAGAAACATCAAAGCAACCTTGGAACATGTTTTATTTAAAGTCCCAAGGAGGGATAGGGGGCAAGAGCATCTAAGAGAGAAGGATAGGTACATACCCGCAAAGAAAGACCACCTTTTATTTCCATGTCATCATGGGTTAGAGCATCGTAGATGAGTGAACTGACCACAGGATGGGGTGATGAAAGGGATGGACCATGCNGAAGAGACGCCCAGAGTTGGTGCAGGGACAAGTGTGGGAGAGGGGAGAGGAAGCATGAGGCGCTCATGTGAGATCTGAGGAAAAGCTGGAAAACTGTAGAGACCAAACAGATCAAACCCCTTCCCCAGCCCTGCACCTGTCAAGGGTGAAGTGCAAGTCTCAGGGAGGCACACAGTTCTGAAAGTCCTCCAAACTAAGAATATGCACACAGAATGGAGACACCCACAATGTTACCACNGAGAGCGACAGTGGCTTTTACATGGGTAGTTCTGGCCCCAAGGTGCCCTGTGCCGCCTGAAGATCCTGCATCACAGGACTGCTTTAGGTATCTGATGGTGGAGGCAAGGAGGCCACTCAGCACCCCATGGCATGGAAGTGGAAACCACAGGGGAAGACAAGTTCCAGATGCTGGCAGTGCTCAGTGGACACCTGGCTGGTCCCAGGGCCCACCCTCGGTCTCTGACCAAGGAGCTGGTGTTGGATTTTGATAGGTCACCCCCGTGCTGTGTGGTTGCATTTACCATTACCACTAGATGGCGCCTCAGACCCATTGGATCAATGCTCCCAGTTCCAGAAGGCTCCGGAGGCCCTGTAGTGTGGGCCCAGGCCTCGCTCAAAGTCTGGCCTCAGGACTCATTCACAATCCTTAGTTTGTGAATGTTTGACAAGTCGGTAATTAGTTGGTCTATTAGAAATTGAAAGGAGAATGTTTTTAAAATGTCTACTCTCTTGAAAATAGCAACTGTAAACCCTTGAACAGGAGCATAACATTCTAACAAAAACAGTGATATTTACTTAAAGGATTCCCACCTGTATATGGTTTGTATAGAACTTCTCTTTGCTTCTCCTCTCAGTCATGCAGCTTCTGGAACATTCCGTCAACACTCTCAGGGACAGAGGTCCTTTGTGGACCCCTGAAAGGTCTCTGGGACAGCATGATTATAGGGACTCCTGCCACCTGGGAAAGAATTCACAGCTGGCAGCAGCAAGGCCTTGCATTATATCCCTAGCACCAAAAAGTTAATACTCCCCCCACCCCCGTGCTAGGGATGAGCTCAGGCCTTGCTCAGGCTGTACAGGCCTACCACTGAACTGAAGTGCCAGCTCAGACTCCTCTCCCTCCTTCTCCTCTTCCTCCTCAACAGCATTTGGTCTACAGAAAAATTGAGTTAGCCATTCAGGCTCAATGCTGCTCTCCTGTTTCTCGTTGGAGTGAGGGGACCTGGACCCTGAGCAGCTTTATGACCTACACGGGTTCCTCATCATATCCCCAGAAGTTATCCAGTGTCCTTCCTTCCACCTCAGGGTCCCTGCCAGGACACCACACAACTGTCAGCTCTCAAATCCTGCAGGGCTTCTCTTGAGGAGGTACCCAGCAGGCTTTGTCAGGTTCTCTCAGGATTCAGGGACCCTTTACCCTTCCCACTATTCAGAACAGGAAGGCTCTTTGGTTCCAGAGGGGAGGGGGATGGGAGGGAGAGCAGAGCAGCCCCAGCTGGGGTAGCAGCAGGAGTGATGTAGAAAGCTACTCACACCACATAGACTGTGTCTCCATTACTCTGAGTGGGGCAGGAGGCCAGGTGGCTTCTCAGCACTGTGTGGCCTCAGACTCCTCCTGTGACTGTCTTAGGGAGCAAAGACTCAGCTCAGGTGTGTGTGTGCAAGTTTGCTCAGTTTTGAGCTCCTCGGAAGAGAGTCCAGTGTCCAATCCCCTCCACACCTGTTCTGCATTCTTTGGCCCATGTGGCAGGCCAGCTGTCAGGTCTGCCTAAGTCTGCCTGCACTAGGCTGGGGCACAGGGAAACAAGACCCCTAGAGTCCTGGGCAATCCAGCACATCAAGTCCTGGGGGCAGAATCCTCATTTGACCCACTGGTTGGATTGGCATCCTTCCTTCCTTCTTTTCTTACTTTTAAAATTTTTTAATTAAAAAAATTTATGTGTGTGTGCATGTACATTGATTGGATCCCTTGGAGCTGAAGTTACAGGCAGTTGTGAGCCACTGATATGGGTGCTAGGAATCAAACTGAGGTCCTCTGCAGGAGCTTTCTTTGTTTGTTTGATTTTAGTTTTTCCAGATAGGTTCTCTCTGTGTAGCCCTGGCTATCCTGGAACTCGCTATGTAGACCAGGCTGGCCTTGAACTCAGAGATCCGCCTGCCTCTGCCTCCTGAGTGCTGAGGGTAAAGGCGTGTGCCACCACTGCCCAACTAAGTACTAACTAGGCCCGAACCTGCTTAGCTTCCAAGATCAGGCACGTTCAGGGTGGTATGGCAGTAGACTTCCACAAGAGCTTTTAGCCACTGAGCTGTATCTCCAGCCCTATTTATTTGTTATTCTTAAAATGAAATTTTTACCAAGCTCATTCTTAGATTTATTTGACGTTGTGAAGAACAGCACAAGAGGACCATTGCCCACTACCCAGTGTCTCCCAAATGGACATTCTTCAGAATCGGACCCAAGGTGTTTTTGTGGCTGTGGGCTGCCCTTTTGTGTCTGGCATCTCTCTCGACTCTGCCTTTCTCTTTCCTGTCTCTCTCCTTGGATTTCCTGCCTGCCTCTAAGCTGCCTTGCCATAGGCCAAAGCAGCTTATTTATTAACCAATCATAGCAACACATATTCACAGCATACAGAAAGACATCCAGCAGCACCTAAGTTTGATCCCTGGGACACACATGGTAGAAGGAGAGAACTTTCAAAAGTTGTGCTCCGTGCCATGCCTTTAATCCCGGCACTCAGGAGGCAGAGGCAGGAGGATCTCTGTGAGTTCCAGGACAGCCTGTTCCAGGACAGCTAGGGCTGTTACACAGAGAAAAACCTGTCTCGAAACCACTCCCCTAAAAAAAGTTGTATTCTGACCTCCACACACACCAGAGCATGTGCACAATTCTTCATACATGCACAATAAATATAATTTAAAACAAAACAAAACAAAACAAAACAAAACAAAACAAAAGAAGCAGGACATGTACATCTGTAATGGCAGCACTGAGGAGGTCGAGGCAGAAGGATCAGGAGTTCAAGGTCATCTGTTGTGGAATATTATTTTTAACTAGGCAAAGATGTGTTACATTTGTTTCTGCTGCCTTTGTTTAATTATGTAAACATGTGTTGGGGGTTTCACCTTGCCTGCCTAAGGCACCTGATTGGTCTAGTAAAAAGTTGAACAGCCAATAGCNAGGCAGGAGAGGGATAGGCGGAGCTGGTGGGCAGAGAGAACAAATAGGAGGAGAGAACTAAGCTTGTAAAGAACGAGAGGAAGAAGAGAGGAAAACGAGGGAGAAAGAGAGGGAGATGCCCGGGGCCAGCCAGGCAGCCACCAGCCAGACACTGGAGGAAGCAAAAAAGTAGGACATACAGAAGGAAAGAAAGAAAGGTAAAAAGTCCCAAGGCAAAAAGGTAGGTAAAGAGAAACAGGTTAATTTAAGTTAAAAGAGCTAGCCAGAAACAAGCCTAAGCTCTGCCAAGCATTCAAAATTAATAAGTCTTCATGTCATGAGTTGGGAGCTGGTTGGTGGCCCAAAAGAAAACTTGGTGCAGCCATCCTTAGCTACATAGCAAGTTAGAGGGTAGCCTGGACTACCTGAGATCCTCTCTCTCAAAAAAAAAAAAAAATCAGTTTTTTTCCCCGTATTTGAAGGAATATCATTGATTAGATATATTCTGTATTTTTCCTTATTTTTTGTTAAGCTCTCTATTTTCTTTGGTAATAAAGCTATGCTGTCTTCCAGAGTTTCACAGAGTTCTTCCAGGCATCTTGGCTGAGTGAGGAGGAGGGGTTTGGAGTCCCCGGGGGAGTGAAGCAACAGGAGTGGTACCGAGAGCTACTGGCCATTTCACGGACTGTGTCCCCTTTGCTCCAAGTGGGACAGGAGTCCAGGTGGCTGCTCAACACTGGGTGGCCTCACACTCCTCCTGTGACTGTCCCAAGGAAGCAGAGACCCAGCTCAGGTGTGTGCATACAAGTGTGGTAGCTATTTGTCCCAATGTGTCCTCAGTGACACAGTGTATGTCTATGCCTGCCGTGGACTCTGTGCTCCATCCCAGCACCACAGAAAAAGGAAAAACAAAATAAATGTAACTCCCAGGCTCTCTTCTGAAAGTGGAGAGGCCTGAGGCTTAGTGGGCTACCTGTCCTAAAGGTGCAAGGGTACCGCTCCTTCCGCCCCCAGTCACTGTTGTTGGACTCAGCAGTGGCTCTTGGCTTTACTGGAAATTTGGATTTTTCACACTATCTGTTTTACATGTGCATGGATTTTGTGGTTTGGGGATCGTGTCTGATGCTCCCAGTGCCAACTTCAGGGGCTCTGCCACAGTGATTCCTACCTTTTTGAGCACCAAGTTGTCTGTTTTCCACCATCTTTAGTGTCTGAAATGTCTAGTCCTCTGCTCTCATNGGCCCATAATGTCTGTCTGTCTTCATCGCTTTCTAGATGATGATTTCCAGGTTTAATGTCTACCGTGATTCAGGAATAAGCTAGGACTCTCCCCCTTCTGCCTCCTCCCTGTGTCGTCTGCTTCTGTTTCCGTGTGTTGTGATCAGAGTGAACAAGGCTTGTGATGCTCACCCTGAACCTAACTCACCCTTAGGTTCAGCTGCCTGGGCCAATGGTCAGTGTGGACTGTCTGTGCTCTGGGCAGGAGATACCTGCCTTTGGCTACTGAAAGTCTATCCTGGTCCATCCTGGCTTTGGATATGAGCTGTGGCTGCATCTTTGGGCTAGACACCTACTACTGGCCACAGTCTCTGGGTAAAAGTTAAAGGTCAGAGGTCAGGAGTCAAGACAAGACGCATAAGTGCATGGTCTTGGGAGCTTTGGCGGTACCCCGTGAGCTGGGACCTCATCCAAGGGAGGCAGATCCTCGGCTTTGGCAAGGGGTCCCCTGGACTTTATGGTTGGGCTCTGTCAAGGGTTCAAGTTTCTTTCTGCCCTCAGCCCCTGATGGTCTCCTACCCCACCCAGGGGCACCCTCACCTGAGCAGTCTGCTTGTCTTTATGGGACCTGCCTCACAATCTGTGGGATCATCAGACTTTCCTGGACTTTTCTGAAGGACATTATTCAGGAGAGGAGGAGGTTCCCCATTGTCTTTCTTAGCCTCAGGGGCTGCTTTCTTTTGCTTTGCCCATCAGGGCTCCATTTAAGTAAGGCTTGGAGGGCCCCTGATTCCCCTGTTCAAGTTCAAAGTCACCTGGGAAGACGGAGCAGGCCACGGTGGATAGTGTGGCTTGTGGGCCAGTTATTGGCTGGTGNGCAATGCAAGTGTGTAGGTGCATAGAGATGTGTGGCAGGGGTCAGGAGTGGATCAGGAGGGGACTGAGGCAGGGCTGGAGGACTGGAGGCCCCAGCCCCTTCCCCATCTGGCCCCCACCCCCATGCACTGTGAGAGAAATGTGGTGAGGAAGGTTACGTCCATCCTAGGAAATGTGCTCTTGCTTTCAGACTCCACTGACAGGTCCTTAGAGTGCTGATGGAGTCTGCCGGCGTTTAACAGACATTGTTAACGATCTCTGATCCCCACGTCTCTTAGACACAGGCTGATGGGCAGTTTTATGCTCTTCTAGTGAGGCTCTGTATAGCCTGGCAGGATGTGGCCATGCATTTCTAGTTCATTTGGCAAGGGTCTCTCTCCGCCCTGCTTTTCTGTGGGCTCCCAGCTTCCTGCAGCCCCCCAGCCTGTCTGCACCCCTCCCCCGACTCCCAGCTGAAGTTTCCTCTAGCATCTAAAGCAGGAAAGAACCGGCTCTGCTCCCCGGGAATTGAACTTTGAAAATCAAACCAAATGTTGTGCTGGGCTGTCTGGATCCTGTCAGCTATGGATGAACAGACAGATCTTCCTGTGTTGACACTCACCCTCCTACCTCCCCAGCAGTGTAGACAGAGGCCACCTCACTGCCCTGGAGTAGCAGGAGAGAAAAGCAAGGTGTCTGCTGACTGTGTTCTATAAGCTTCCCGTGTACCAGGGCTGGTAAGGTTTTAGTCTATCTTGACAGAGCCGGACAGCCTCAGNTCATTGTTATACAGTATTATATTAAGGTGTGTTACTTTTGTTTATGTTGCATTTGTTTTAANTCTGTGAAGTGTGTTACTGTGCCTGTCTAAAACACCTGCTGGTCTAATAAAGAGCTGAGTGGCCAATAGCAAGGCAGGAGAAAGGACAGGCAGCTCTGGCAGGCAGAGAGAACAGATAGAAGGAGAAATCTGGGAGGAAGGAAGTAACCAGAGAAGGGGGTTACATCAGAGGTCAGCCACCCAGCTACACAGTAAGCCACAGAGTAAGAGTAAGATTTACAGAAGTAAGAGAACGGGGAAAACCCAGAGGCAAAAGGTAGATGGGATAATTAACAAGCTAAGCTAAGGCCAGGCATTCATAAGTAAGAATAAGCCTCCATGTGTGATTTATCTGGGAGCTGGGTGGCGGGCTCCCAAAAGAGCAAAAACAACAACAGGTCATGTACTTGTGTCATCACTTCCCAGCTCTGGGGCTTGGCATTCTGTGCCATAGAGTGTAAAGATTAAATAAATCAATACAGGGAAAAGGCAGATGTCAATCACAAATGACTGTAGTGACAACGACAATGGAGACTATGGTAATGGTGGTGGTGGTGATGGTGTAGCTGCTGCTGCTGGTGAGTGACAATGATGGTAGCAATGGCAAAGACCACGGTGGTGGAGATGATGGTGTTAGTAGAGATGGGTTATGGTGATGGTGATGATAGTGGTGATGGTCATGGTGATGATGAGGTCAATAGTGGTGATGGTGACGATAATGACAATGATAATTGTGATAGTTAATCTTCATTGCCAACTTGACTGGATGGAATCACCTAGGAGACACATCCCTGAGAGTGCCTATGAGCACATTTTCAGAGGAGATAACTGAATAGGGAAGACCTACCCTCGGTGTGGGCATCACATCACGTGGGCTGTGTGCCATATTGAATAAAAAAGAGAAAAAGGAAGCCAATCGAGCACCCACATTTGTCTCTGCTTTCTTCCTGATGTGCCCAGATGTGAGGGAGTAGCCTGACTCCCCTGCTGTCACCCTTCCCTAGCATGATGGGCTATATCCACTCAAACCACCATCCAAAATAAATCTGTCTTGAAAAAAACAAAAACAAAAAAAGCTGGGCACGGCCCTGTACACTTGTTGAAAGTGTTCATGCTGCATGCTATCCTTGAGGGCTGAGCTGTGAGCCCTTCCTTGGGGATTCTGGGCTCTAGGCTCCACCCTCAGCTCAGGGCCTCACTTTCTCTGACCATTTCCTGAGATGGTCCAGGGGCTTGAGAACAGGATTAAAACCTGCCACCATGCCACGCAGCTTCTCCTTGGCAGAGCTAGAGTGAGTTTTGCAAGCAGCACATCGTTCTGTCAGTCTCCAGGGAATCCTACATCTCAGGCACCCTTCACATGTTTGTTAGGCAATTCTCACTGGAGAGGATGATGGGCTAGAGCAGATCACTGGAAGGAAGCCAAATACAGTCAGATGCTCTTGTCCTAACTTAAGTCTAGGGGGGCTCTTGGCTGTGAGGTGCAGGGTGTGTTTGTGTCTTCAGCAAAGCATAGAAACCTGTGAAATATTTTGCTTCATGAAAGAAATTAACCAGTTTCCCATCTGCTCCCCTTTTCTCCTCCCCATGGCCTGGTGTGTCTGACCTGATGCCATATCCAGAGAAATAGAAATAAAGCCCGGTGTGGTGACTTTATATCTGTAATCTGAGCACTCAAGAGGCTGAGACAGGAAGAGTCTCATGAATTTTAAGGCCAACATGGGCTACAGAATAAACATTTTGCTTCAATAGCAAAAGGGGAGGGCTAGGGCCATAGGGCTGGCTCACTTGTAAAACTCTTGCTGTGTAAACATGAGAACCAGAGTTAGGTGCTCAGAATCTACATTTAAAAAATGCCTTTAATCCCAGCACTTGAGAGACAGAGGTAGGTAGATCTCTGAGTTTGAGGCCAGCCTGGTCTACATAGTGAGTTCCAGGACAGCCAGGGCTACACAAAAAAA
>LZPO01008003.1:1380-11639 GCA_001675575.1 Neotoma lepida | reverse complement strand
AGCCTTGAACTCATAGCGATCCAGCTGCCTCTGACTCCCCAGTGCTGGGAGTAAAGTTGTGTGCCATGACACCCAGCTTTATTTGTTTTTAGACAGGGTCTCAGGTAGCTGAAGCTGGCATTGAACTCCTGAACTTCTTGCCTCTACCTTCCCAGTACAGAGATCAGATGTTTGAGCCACCATACCTAAGGTTGAAACCTATCTGTTGAAATGTAGGGCCAACCTTAGGCCAGATCCCTCCTCTTTATCTGATCACATCTGCAGGAGATGCATTTGCAAATAATTCCCCCGCTGACATTGGGGTGGGTATGAATTTTGGGGCGCTGTTCAACCTGTTCCACTGACTGCAGCCTCAGTGACAGTCTGCGCTGGGAGCAGAGACTCAGGATTCTAGTCACTAGGGGCACAGATCTAGCAGCGCTGCCCACTGCCCCTTCCGACTGGGCTTTCGCAGNCTGGTGCCCCAGGACCCCAGGAGTCTCTGCCTGGCTATGGGGCTGCCAACTCAGCACCTCTGTAGTGGAGCAGGAAGCCCTCCCCCCACCCCCAGGGAAACCGCAGGCTTTATTTTTATTCAATTCCAGCCGTTCTGTGGTTTTTGGAGATGGCCTTTAAGATTTGTTTTTTGATTTTTATCTCAAAGAGGATGCAAAAAAGCATGGATCTGGCTCCAGGAAAAACATGCATGAAGAAGAGAGGAATTGAGTTTGGATCATGCTCAGCAGTGAGTGGCCTGGTTGGNTGGTCTCTGAGGAGGAGCCTCAGAGTGCCCCAAGGNGTAAGACCTTTGGCCTTTGAACTGAAAGCCCAGGCCCAGCATTTCTGACAGTAGACATGGGTAGCCTTTGTTTTCTATTATGAGGTGTGGCTACTAGGCTAAGGCTGGCAGCCTGTTTCCTAAGTCCCAGCCAAGCTACCTTCCGGGTCTCTTCAGATCTAAGCCCCAGGTGGGTGAGTGATGGAGTTAGTCCTCNCCGGAGATCAGGTCTGGACCATGAGTGTCAAGTGTTTCTGGCCATCCTGCTCAATGCTCCACAGGCTGCCTGGAGGAGAAAGGCCGAGTCAAGACAATGTGGGCTCCATCGTGGGCCATGTACCGGTGAATGTCTGGGAAGGGTGGATCAATTTTCCCTGGAGAAGAGTTGCAGCTGAGGCTGTGACCTTGCTGATGGCCTTGGTGTACTCACTGTAGTATAGATAATGCCTTTGATGTCCCCCTTCAACTCAGTTTCTTTCTTTTTATTTTTCAAGACAGGTTTCTCTGTCCTGGAACTTGCTTTGTAGGCCAGGTTGGCTTCAAACTCATAGAGATCTGCCTTCCTCTGTCTCCAGAGTGCTGAGATTTGAGGAATGCGCCACCACAGGCCCAGCTCCTACTCAGTTTCTTGTCTTCTGACAATAGACTAATGTTGCACTTAAAGTAAAACAGCATTGACCATGATCGATTTCCTGAAGACACACCTCAGAGAGTGATGTTTTGCTGAGGGAGTGTGTGTGTGTGTGTGTGTGTGTGTGTGTGTGTGTATAAATTCTTAGAGGAAAAGTAACACAACCAACCTTTGTTTCGCTTCTCCTGGTATCTAGGCTAAGTTCTTATGTTAAATGCTGGGTGCTAATGTTGATGCCAGATACCNGATGCTGATGCTGGGAGCTGATGCTGGGAACTGATGCTAATGCTAGATGCTGATGCTNGATGTGGCATGCCGGGTACTNCTCAAGCTCAAGGGCTCACAGCTTTGGTGAGTGTATCTTGCTCTCCATCAACTGGGCTCTGAAATAGAATGTTCCCAAAAGGAGAAGGAAGGGGCAGGGCTGTGTTATTGTCCTTACTCTGCTCTGAACAGTGGGAATATGGCCACACCGGAAACCTGGCTTCATCCAATACAATCTGAGCCTGTGGCCCAGTTTCCTTATCTGGAAACTGGGGCACTAAAATTGTCAACCTCCTTGGAATAAGGTTTTCTGTGTAAAGACAGAAGTGATGGCTGCTGTGTNGTGGGTATTGAAAGCTGGAGTGTGTCTCGGTGTGTACTTGCATGTAGACGGATGTGTGTACCTGTGTGCGTGTATGCTTCACAGTGAGAATTCTGGTATTTATGGTAGCAGGTGATGCCCTGTGGCTGCTTGTCACTTGCTTCTACACCTTTCACTGGGAGGCAGGGCCCTGAGGCCATTCATCTGCCCCCTGCTGAGGACCTTGGTGAGCGTGAGTCCCAGCCAAGCTACCTTCCGGGTCTCCTCAGATCTAAGCCCCAGGTGGGTGAGTGATGGAGTTAGTCCTGGCCGGAGATCAGGTCTGGACTGTGAGTGTCATGTGTTTCTGGCCATCTTGCTCAATGCTCCACAGGCTCAGATCGTAAAGGTTTCTGGTGTGGCCATATTCCCACTGTTCAGAGCAGAGTAAGGACAATAACACAGAGTTTAGACAACTCTGCTGGATGTTTCTGTCCGGTGATGCTGTTTGTACCAGGTAGGTCCTCCTAGGAGCTGGCCAGCATGGAGATACTGCTCAACGCACCTATGGTCATTTGAGCTACTGCCAACATGGTGGTCCGCAGAGCCTGTGGTTGGTGAGGCTNCAACCGGCTTTCAGCACATCCTGATGGACTTTGCACACAGATGTGCAATGGACTGGGTCCTTTCCTTAGGAGGAGTTTCCTGTTTGCCTGTCTCTTCCGCATCCTCTGGGCTCTGCGTTCTGCAGCCCCTTTCTTCTCCTTCCTTTCTGGAGACCTCCTGCACATCCTCATTAGCATTTGAAAGCGTCTCATTTGCATCTAACAGGCAGAGGTGGCTTCAAGCTTGGGTGGATTTGGGGAGAGGGCACAGATCTGCTCTACATTCTGTGGACAGAGGGAGGTGGCAGTGCCTGGCTTCCACTAAGAAGGACTTAGGACCTGGGCAGGCTTGGCTCACACACCGTGGTTTGTGCTAATTAGCACCCTCTCAGGATTTAGGCTCTGTCTTACTGTTTTAGGGTGCCCCTCCTANAGTCCTGTGAACTGGAACCTTAAAACACCAGTCTGGTAGCACACACCTGTCATCCCAGCTGCTTGGGAGGCTGGGGCAGGCTAGCCCGGTGTCCCAAGATGAACATGTTTGTGTCTTTCTCTGATGGCAGAATTTATTGACTAACAATAAGTTCACAGGGCTCAGCAGTTTTGATGACAGCGTTTTGTCACAGAACCTCAGTGACCTGGATACTCCAGTCCAGGATAATGCAGATTCTTTAATTCTAATCCGCCAATGGCTTTGGGGATACAAACCTTAGGGCATGGCTTTCTGTCTGTGTACGTGACCCCTTAAGTGCACTAGTGGTGCACTCTCTCTTGGGTGGTGAAGACCAGGTCAGGCGGCATGAAGCAGTGTGTGCTCGGTCCCCAGCTTTCCAAGGTAAATCCAAGCAACTGGATTTACCATGTCCTGTATTCATGAGTGTATTTCTCCATTTTACACACACACACACACACACACACACACACACTTTTTTTTTTTTACATTTTTTTTTTTTTTTTTTTTTTTGTTTTTAGAGACAGGGTTTCTCTGTGTAGCTTTGGAGCCCGTCCTGGAACTCACTCTGTAGACCAAGCTGGCCTCGAACTCACAGAGATTCGCTGATCTCTGCCTCCTGAGTGCTGGGATCAAAGGCATGCGCCACCACTGCCTGGCCTCCATTTCATATCTTGATAAATCTCTGATACTCCTTAAACAGACACTCGTGGATTTTGCGTACACTTAATTACTAGCATTAACACTCACATCACAGGGCTGGAGAGATGGCTCAGAGGTTAAGAGAGCACTGGCTGCTTTTCTGGAGGTCCTGAGTTCAATTCCCAGCAACCACATGGTGGCTAACAACCATCTATAATGAGATTTGGTGCCCTCTTCTGGCCTGTAGGAATACATGCCGGTAGAACACTGTATACGTAATAAATAAATAACAAATAAATAAATAAAAAACCACTCACATCACACAGCATACAGGTACAGAAGCACAAACGGATGGATGGCAGGCAGGCAGGCAGGGAACAGCAGGGGACAAGTGGAGCCAAGCTCTGGGGACAATAGGGCATTCTTTGAGGAACACACTAGGTATCAGGTAATAGGTTGGCNTGGGNCATACCATCTCAGTATTAGGTGTCCATTACTTTTGGGGGTCTTGACACAGAAGTTAGGATCTTTTCTTGGCCTGGTATGTCTGATAAGTTCTTGGGTTTCTGCGATAGGAATTTTAATGCGCCCAGATGCCCCCTCCAATCTCAATTCATCTTGATAAGCCTAAAGGGTGGCTTCTTTTCTGTTCCCAATCAAGTCGTTTATCAGTCTGGGCTGGATGGTGGAGCCTGAGAGGAGGTGCAGTTTTGGGGTTCACCCAGGGGCTGCAGTTTCTCTTCTCCCTCAAAATGGAGTAAAGGGCTGGGGAGATGGCTCAGTGGGTGAAAGCACTTGCCACCTAGGCCGACGACCTGAGTTCAATCCCCAGGACCCAGAAAGGAAAGAACAAACTCCTTCAAGTCCTCCGTGTGCTCAAACAGAGTCACACACAAATAAACATAACAATTGTTTTATACATAATTCATTTTCTAAACGAGTAAAAAGCTGCTTGTAAAGTGGAGTCTTCCAAGGAAAGGCCTAACCTGAAAACCCGCTGCTTTACACACTATGGAATAACTTAGAATGGGGCTGAGCCTGATCGCAATACCNGGGCAACAGAGTGAGTTCAAGTCCAGCTTGGGCAACTTAATGGGATTCTATCTCAAAAGGCAGCGGGAGGGCTAGGGATGCCTCCTGGTGGCAGAGTGCTTTTCTAACGTGCGGGAGGCCCTGGGTTCAATTACCAGTGCTACAACAAAACAAAACAACAAAATCCAGATGAATGCTCCCTTAGTTCTAGAGGCCTTAGTTTGCAGGCCAAGCTCAGCAGGGTCCAACTCCCCTCTGAGCCCTGCCAGCCTCAGCAGCTTCTGGAGCTGCCAGGGCTCTGGGGACATGTCCCTAGAACAGTCTCTGGTCAACAGATGCCAGTTCACCAGTTTAGCTTTAACTGAAAAATTAAATCACGTCTATTTATTTATTNTGTATGTTTACGTGTGTGCCAGAGCTCNTGTGTGAGGTCAGACGTGAAGGAGTTCCTTCTCTCACTGTACCTTGTGGACCCCAGGATTTGAACTCAGGCCATGAAACTTGGCAGCAAGTGCCTTTGCCCTCTGAGTTCTCTCTCCAGCTCAGTTTTTTATTTTTTTTTAAGACAGAATCTCTCTATTATGTATCCCTGGCTGTACCGAAACTCCTTACATAGACCAAGCTGGCCTCGAACTCACAGAGATCCTCCTGCCTCTGCCTCCAGAGTGCTGAGATTAAAGGCGTGCNCCACCACTGCCTGGATTTTTCAGCCCAGTTTTTAACTTTTTTCTGTTGTAATAATCTCAGACTTAGACATTACAGAAATAGTATGATGATTTCCCATGTTGGGTCATGAACCAAATGTAGATGGACCAGCTGGGTGTTTGATCTGCCCCAGAGATATGGCCATGGCCCAGCACCTTCCAGGATCTCGGCACCTTTGAGGATATGCCTTCCAGAGTGAGCATCCTCTCAGAATCATGTGACCTGCACAAGGACACACGTCTGCACAATGTCTGACCTGTCTTGTTTCCTCAGACCCCCTCATGTGACAACTTTTATACTCCTCTTCCTCACTGAGTTGGCATTGTCTAGGGTTGAGATCTCTAGTATAATCATAACACGTATGTGTCGATGACATTAAATTCAATCTCATGTCCTTAGTTGTATCTCACAACCCAGAGGGACTGTGCCCTGGACAGTGTGGACGTGAGAAGTTCATGAACAACCTAGCTCCAGGGAGGTCCAGGCACAACCTGCAACCTGCAGCCTGTACATACTAACTGCCTCACTTGAAGATTTTATTTTATTTTTTTGCACGCATACAGGCATATATGTAGTGTACCTATGTGTGTAGGTGTGTGCATGTGTGTAGGCACACATGTGTGCAGGTGCATGTATGGGTGTGGAAACCCAAAGTTACCATCGGATGTCTTCCTCAATCACTATTTATTGAGGCAGTGTCTATGATCTGGTCAGCTTGACCTGGGGAACCCCCATCTCTGCCTCCATCTGTCAGCTTTTATGTGGGTTCTGGGGATCCAAACTCCAATCCTTATCTCCCCAGCTCCTTTCAGATTTTCCAGTTCTCCGCGGTACCTCTGTATAACTGTCTGGGCTGATTCCTCCAGCTTATGCTGAGCAGCCATGGGCATCTGCCTTGTTCCTGGTCATAGGGAAAGCAGGTCGAGAAGAGCCTACTAAATGCTTGGAACCAGAAGTCTTTCAAACTGGGATGTTGTTTTTTATTTGGCTGTTTGTGTAGACTCCATCCACTGAGTCTGAAACTCCCGAAAACACCCCTGGAGCATTTTTCATTCTAGATTTTTCATATTGGAGATACTCAAATGGCACAGGCTTTTCCTTAGTTGATGAGTTGATGGGCCTAGGACAATCCTCTCTTTCTCACTCTCTCTCTCTCTCTCTCTCCTCTCTCTCTCTCTTTCGTGTGTGTACTTACTAATTATGAAAGCTCGGCCTTAGCTTAGGCTTGTTTCTAACTAGCTCTTAACCCCATTTCTAGTAATTTATGTGCTGTCACCTGGCTCGAGGCTTTTACCTCTCCTCATGCCTGTCTTGCTTCCTCTGTGTCTGGCTGGTAACTCTGCCCCTCTTTCTTCCTCAAGACCTCTCTGTCCTCAGAAGTCCTACCTAACCTCTTCCTGCCCAGCTATTGGTCATTCAGCTCTTTATTAAACCAATCACAGTGACACATCTTCACACAGTGTAAAGGAATGTTCTGCAACATTTCCCCCTTTTTGTCTAAATAAAAAGGAAAGGTTTTAACTCTAATATAATAAATATAATGTAGTTAATGTTATAATAAAACTATAACAATGAACAATAAACTATAAACAATAAGAACAATTATCAGGTAAGAATTACATTCACAATGTTTTTGGCATATTTGGAAAAAATACTCTATTATCTATATTATCTTGATGAATTTAAAGTTTTATACTAAGGTCATAGCTAGAACATCTACCCACTACATTATACCTAAACCATTTTCTATCATAACTTGTATTACCACCATTTTTTAAAAGATTTGTTTATTATATATACAGTGTTCTGTCTGCATGTATCCCTGCATGCCAGAAGAGGGCACCAGATCTCATTACAGATGGTTGTGAGCCACCATGTGGTTGCTGGGAATTGAACTCAGGACATCTGGAAGAACAGTCAGTGCTCTTAACCACTCAGCCATCTCTCCAGTCTTATATTACCATCTTAAACTATCTTTTTAGACCTGAAAACATTTTTTAAATAAACATTTTAAGCTTTTATGTCTCTCAACCTTATGTATTTTATACCTNGTTTGTGAGTTTCCCTTTNGAATTTGGTAACAAAGAAAACTGTAACTATAACTATCTCTCGTCTTCAACTCCATCAGAGATCCAGGAAGAATAAAATATTACCTGACTAAACAGGAAGTGCAGAGCAAGCAACTTCCAAAACTATAGAAATGATAGAAACAGCTGGCTGCCTGGATACTCACCCAAACTTCCTCTGTAATGTTGGGGCATCCATCTTTGGCCTACAGGCCTAGNATATCTGACAGACTTTTCTGTGAAGCAGGAATTTTTGAAGGATTGCCCCACCCTGTCTTGGCAAAGTTTGGCAGTTATTTTCTTTTATATACTGCTTGTCCAGCATACTTGTCCAGTATGCTTGGATAGCATACTGTCAGCAGTTGAGGCAAGGGAAGTTTCTTGCCTAAATGGCTAATTTTTGCCACAAAGAAAGCAAATTCCATATGGAGGTTCTTCAGTGCCCATCATCCTTTTTTGAAGTAAATTGGTGCTGTCAGGAGCAGATGTGTCTCACTGTCATGAAAAGTCTTATGTTATTAAAACATTTNAAATCCCATATTCTGTACGTCTTTGAAGTGTTTGAAGATCACTTATATATCNAAAATATATCTCTGTATGACCCTGAAAATATAACTAACATGATTATAGGTTTGANTGTTATAGATGACTATTAACCTGTATTTCTTTATTATCTTAAATAATGTTCAAGAACTAAAACTTNATATTTTTAAATGAGCTGTATAGGTNCAATACCCTAAACAAGATTGAAACACATATACAGTATAACAANAATCACCTTAAATTTGCATCCATATACAAAAATCTATACCAATGTAAAATATTTGAGACTAGTGGTTGTTCAAAAGTAGACTCAACAATCCACCCTTTTATCCCATCATTTCTATACTATATCCCCCTTTTTTCCCTTCAGAAAGAGATCCCTGAATTTAGATTCCTGAATTTAGAATTTCCTTTGTTGAGCTTTATTCCTGACCATAACCAATAACAACTTGTAACCAATAATGTCACACATCCATAACCCATTGAATGACAAAAACCACCCACCCNACCTCTTGGGAATGTGGGCATCATGTTCTCTAGATTGCCTCCTGTTGTCTAGGGGCAATGGAGTCTTTTGGGGACCCTGAGAAAANTGGGATAATGGTCAAGTCCTGGGAGAGCTAGCTGTATCATTTGTTGTCCAGTCTCTGTGTGGGAAAGTGCAAGGTTTATCTGAAGTCCTGGCTAGAATAGTCTGTGAGGCTGGACCATCTCAGCCAGCAGCCTTGAAGTAGTTCTGGATGTAGAACTCTGAGGAAATTGCATCAGAGGCATTCTGAGAGGCTGGATTACCTGGGCCACCCATTTTCATTGATGTCTGGTCCCCTTGCTCTGCAAACACATAAACTTTCAAAGGTAACATACATATCTGCATTAACACAAGTATGGACTGTATGTTGTACATAAGCCAGCCAAAAATGATTTTTTGTTTTATGTTTGAGCAGGTGAAATATATGTTGCCTGTCTTGTTTTTCTAGGTTTATTTCTTATGTCTATAGCCAGGATTTTTTTCAGGAGGTCTCCCTTGATCAAACCTGATTCTCTTTAACTTTAAATGAATCCACAGCCTTTCATTTCCTGTGGAAACAAAAGCATAACCTCTTCCCCAATGCAATACATTTTTTGAATTCCATTTTAAAGTTAAGGCATTCTTAAAGTATCCAGGTTGATTTAATACCACAGTCCCNCTTATAATCCCATGTCTCTCAACAGCTGTAATTTGCTCATCAGCAATCAAAAAACTTAGTCAACAAGATACTATGTAGGACCCAGACTCNGTGTATTTTTCATCTTTATGTGGCTTATTCTTTTTATGTTATTTTATTTTCTCTTTAAAGACTTTATCTTATTATTTATAAACTATTTTTTATATGACTAGCTATACCAATTTTCTTTTTTAAGCCTATGCATATTTTTTAAATACACTGTAACCTGTTTAGAGGGTTTTTATCTGGATCTGTCTTTTTTTAAATTTTATTTTGTTTAATTAACATTTTTTTCATTTATTTTACGTACTGATCACAGTTTTCCCTCCTTCTTCTCCACCTGTTCCCTCCCCTCCCCCAACTCCCATCTAGTCCCTCCTCATCCACTCCTCCCCCATCTCCATTCAGAAAGGGACAGGCCTCCCATGGGCTTGGACAAAAACATGGCACATCAAGTTGAGATAGGATGGAGCTTTTCCCCCAGCAAAAAGGCTGGGAGAGGTAATCCAGCATGAGGAACAGCTTCCCAAAAGCCAGGTAAGTGTCAGGGACAGGTCCTGATCTCACTGCTAGGAGCCTTACAAACAGACCAAGCTACACAACTGTCACACACACTAGAGGGCCTATGTCAGGACCATGCAGGATCCCTAGCTGTTGGCTCAGAGTCCATGTGCTTCCACGAGCTCAGATCATCTCTCTCTGTGGGTTCCTCCATCATGACTTTGACCCCCTGGCCCATATAATCCNTCCTCCCTTTCTTCAGGAGGACTCCTGGAGCTTTGCCCTGTGCTTGGCTGTGGATCCCTTCATCTGCTATCATCAGTTACTGGATAAAGGCTCTCTGATGAAAATTAGGGTATCACCAATCTGATTACAGTAGATGGCCAGTTCAGGTACCCTCTTCACTATTGTTAGGAGTCTTAGGTGGAGTCATCTGTTGGGCCCTGGGGCCCCCAATCTGGTTCGAACTGTTGACCTGCTTGCCTTGCACAGGATGTTTTTGTTCTTGACTCCTTCCTCTTGAGCTAGTTAATTGCAAGTTCTTCTTCCCCGTTCC
>LZPO01008002.1:388675-399801 GCA_001675575.1 Neotoma lepida | reverse complement strand
AAGGTGTGGAAGGCACCCTGGAGAACCACATGGTTGACCTCTGACCTCCATATTCACATTACCCTCAGTAGAGGAAATCAATCAGTGAACCACATTTGTCCTTCAAAAAGATCAACAAAACCAGTCTTCAGCAAAGCTTACCACACAGGCATGAGGATTCGAGTAAGATCCCCCAGCAACCGTGGAANAGAAGTCTCTATACCAGAGAAGCAGACTGGATGATTCCTAGGGCTTGCTGGCCAGACAGCTAGCTGAATTGATGAGCTCGAAGTTCAGTGAGAGATGTTGTCTCAAAAACTAAGATGGACATGAGCTGGAGAGATGGAGCAGCAGTTAAGAGCACTGGCTACTCTTGAAGAGGACCAGGGTTGGGTTCCCAGTACCCACACAGTGGCTCACAACCATTGGTAACTCCAGTTCCAGGGGATCCAATGTCCTCATTGCTTTTACAAGCCCTGCATGCCCATGGTTCACAGACATAAATGCAGGCAAGACACTCATACACATACAATAAAAATAAAGCTTATTAAAAAAAATAGGATGGCTAGGCATGGTGGCACTCACCTTTAATTCCAGCATGCAGGAGGCTGAGGCAGGTGGATCTCTTGAGTTCAAGGCCAGCCTGATCTACATAGGAAATGTCAGCTAGCCCTGAACCCCCCTATATCGTGTGTGTGTGTGTGTGTGTGTATGTGTGTCCAGGTGGGGTATGGGGTGGAGTAAAAACCCATTTCTAATAACCTGATTGGCTGCAGCCAGCATTTGCCATATATGGACAAAGTGTGATGTGGAATTTGTCTTTTATGGGCATAGTCTGATTAGTTGTCAACTCATGATTGGCTGAAGTTTGAATACTGCAGTTGGTCGGTGCTCAGTTGCTTGTTTATCAGGGTATTTACTCTAAGATTACCGTTTGTTTAAACATCAAGCTAGGGTACAGTTCACTATGATTGAAGCCTGCTTCAGGCCAAATTTGATCAATTTTGTAGATAAAATTAGACCAAATTTATCTGAGTTTGACAATATTTTACCAGGGCTTTTCCCCTCTTTTCTTTTTAATTTAAAGACGTCTCAGTATGTAGCCCTGGTGGGTCTGGAATTTGCTAGGTAGATCAGGNTGGCCTCAAACTCACAGATTCACCTGACTCCGCCTCCCAGCAGCTGGGCTCCAAGGCTGGGCTCCNTACCTAGCCTNGCATGACTCTTTTGAGGAGGGAGCTGCCAGAGCCACTTTATAGTTCTTTTCTCATTGCAGAGGGCCCCAGTCCTGAAGTCACCTGAGACAGAGGAGATGTTTCTGAAGGGAGGACTAATTCTTCTTCCCCACATAAACAGGGAAACACACGGTTTTGTCTTTTCTTCTTCCCTCCAGAGACTGGAGCCAGAGCTGCAGCCTTATCCCCGGTGTGGAGGGAAGCTGGTCCAGGCTTGTCATTCCTTCTTCATACACATGCTCATCCCGCAGAGCATCCNTGGTCAAGATGGCTCTCCCTCCATCCAAGTGCTAGCATCTGCCCATGGGGACAGTTATCTGCTGAGGAAGGCCTTCCTGGTCAGCCACTGGTCCAGGATGAGCCAAGGGTCCTGTGCTATGGGGTCTGTAAGCTGAGAGCTGGGCCTCTCTGCTCTGACCCCTGGGTTCTTCCTCTTCTAGTGCCTGGTACGCAGTCAGCCCCAGGAAACATCTAGTGAACAAATGGACTCACAGCTGGGGACTGTGGGTGAGAGAGAGCTGGGGACNGTGGGTGAGAGAGAGCTGGGGACNGTGGGTGAGAGAGAGCTAGGAACTGTGGCAGTCCGATCAGCCTCTCTTGTCAGAAATAAGCATTTAGGAGAGGATTTGGAAAGTGAGAAAAAATGAGAAAATTCATCTCAACTCCCTTAGAGAATAACTCATAACTAATGTTTGGCATAAATCTCTTCTTTTTAGTACCTATTTTAATGAATTGGATCCATAGGTCTACAATGTTGTCATTCCATTGTTTCACAATATGTGAGCATTTTCCTACATAATAAAAAGTTGGTTTCAAAACTATTTCTAAAATCTGTATACTTTATATTTAATCTATTTATATTTATTTTAGAAATAATTATTTAATTATTTAATCATTCTCCTACATCAGAATTAAGTTATTCATTCATTTATCCACCCTTTTTTATTGCTATGACCAAAGAAGCAGGAATGAAAATTTTAAAGGTTAAACCTGGTCCTGTTTCTGATCTTTCCTTCAGAATCTATCTTCAGGATAGATTTCAGGAAATGGAATTCACTATATTAAAAAGTGCAAACGTTCAGGAACTCTGAAGAGCTAGGTGTTTTTGTCTTATTTGCAAGATAGTATGTGCAAAAATNAGGTTACGTTCTGTGTGAATGGCCAAGTATGTGTCCGTGAAACCAGGATCCCTAAGCATGGATGGAAGACCAGTTCTGATGTTTCTCTCACAAACGAGACTCTCAACATCATAAGGTCTCATGATTCTATTAAATCATTCTTGGTTGAGAAAGTCAAACAAACATATTTTTGAGGAAGCCATTCTGGTACTCAACAGTGCCAGATGCTTACAGATGGCAGGAAGTGTGGATACCTTGGCTGTCAGCCACTGTGGAGTGACTTTTGTGATAGAAATGTACCGCTGGCAGACCACACATGGCTTGGAAAGCCAAAATTAGACCATGAATCTGTTCAGTAGCCCTCATTTGTACCCTCACAGTTGGCTGATCAAATTGGAGTACAATAATNTGAAAGTGTCACCAGTGATATGCAACACCAACCACTCTAAGAGGCTGGTACTATACCCTAGACTGTTTCCTCTTTAATCTTCCACCATCACCGAAGAAGGAAGGCCAGTCCTTTCACGGACTCTGCACACTGGAAATATCACATGCCTCAGGCGGACATTCTACTTGGTGCTTTATCCCCTCTATCCCACAAAACAGCACCCTTTGAGTGGGAGCCAAGAGTAACTGAGAACATTGGAGCAGTTTAGGGCCATGTCCTGTGCAAGGTGAACTCTTTCCTTGAGAGAATTGGCCAAATGCAAGCCCGGCCTGCTGTGGTAGTCTCTGCATTGGTAGCAATCTTTCCAGCTCACAACAGTGGATGTGTTATCATGTCCAACACAATGAGAGCTAGAATCACAGGTCATGCAGACTACATCAACAGCCTTACTCTAGTTGGTTCAAAGAAAATATGTTCTTAGGATGGGCATCTATGTGTTTATGTGTCTCAGGCAAGCAGATCACAGCCACAGTCTACCCAATTCACAGACCCAAATAGAGGAGTTTTTATATATCATTTGAGGGGCTGGAGAGATGGCTCAGTGGTTAAGAGCACTGGCTGCTCTTCCACAGGACCCAGGTTTGATTCCCAGCAACCACATGGCAACTCCCATCTGTCTCTAACTCCAGTTCCAGGAAATGTGACACTCTCTTCTGGCCTCCAGTCAGGCACATAAGTGGTACACAGACATACATGCAGGCAAAATATCCATATATATACAATTAAAAAGAAAAACTAGCCAGGCATTGGTGGCGCATGCCTTTAATCCCAGCACTCGGAAGGCAGAGGCAGCCTGTGAGTTCGAGGCCAGCTTGGCCTACAGAGTGAGTTCCAGGACATCCAGGGGTACATACAGAAACCCTGTCTCAAAAAAAAACCGAACAACAACAATAAAATTTAAAATATAAAATAAAAATAAATTAAATACCAGTTGAGGATTTGAAGTGGTAAACTAAAGCAGGCACTAGCAACAGCCAAAGATTTAGGAGACGATAAAGCCAATCAAGTGGGATATATGTCCAGGGCTACTGGACAGTTTCTGCCGATAAAGTCAATCAAGTGGAATACTATGTCCAGGGCTACTGGACAGTTTCTGTCGATAAAGTCAATCAAGTGGAATACTATGTCTAGGGCTACTGGACAGTTTCTGCCTACAGGGCAGTGACTAATCCACTTTCTGTTTGCTGTGGCTGTTTCTGAATAAACTACAGCTGGTGGACACCAGCACGTTTCAGCTTAGTTGAGCGATGAGTAAATCAGCAGAAACTGTGTTAAGGTCCCCCATGGAGCCTGTGGCTTGAGGTATGGCTATGTTCTCCCCTAAAAGGCTAGCTGCCAGTTTTCTCCATGTGAAGTTGAGATACCACTTGGACCCAGGTAGCTAGGCTCTTGAATAGAGCACTTCCATTTTACTAACATGACTTTCAAGAATCATCTTAAGGCTGGTCTTTGAACTCACAACCCTCTTGCCTCAGCCTCGGTGCTGAGACTACTGGCATGCGCCACCATATCCAGCTAAAGTACTCTATTTTAATTAGTATCCAGGGCTGGAGAGTTGGCTCAGTAGTTAAGGGCATGAGTTGCTCTTCCAGAGAACCCAGGTTCAGCTCCCAGCACCCTCATATGATGGCTCACAATCATCTGTAACTCCAGTTCCAGAGGGTCCAATGCCCTCCCTCTTCTGGCCTCCTTGGACACAGCATGCACATGGTGTACAGACATACATGCTGGCAGAATCCCCATATACATAAAATAAAAATAAGTCTATTTTTTTTTTGAGACAGTTTCTCTGTGTAGCCCTGGCTGTCATGGAACTTGCTCTGTAGACCAGGTTGGCCTCGATCGAACTCAGAGTTCCACCTGCCTCTGCCTCCCAAGTGCTGGGATTAAAGGCATGTGTCATCACCGCTCAGCAAGAAACCTTTTCTTAAAAAGAAATATCCAGACAATCAGCTTTGAAGGAGAATAGCTGATCACTATGTCAGGGACACAGTAAGCCCCAAATGCTCAGAGGCCCCTCCAGCTTCCCTCTACTGGAAGCTCCAATCAGCAAAACTATCAACTATAGATAGTTAAAGCATTTTAAAGGGAGTGTTAGGGTTGTTGGACCCTCAGGTTCTGACCTACAGCTTGCTCGACAGCTCTTGGTCTGAATGTTGCTCAAAGGGAGAGATGATCTGTAGAGAAGCCCACGAGAAGGACCCAATAGGACAGGCAGTGAGGCACCGAGTTCAGGAAGGTACTGGGCCTACTTTTTTTTTGCTGCTGGCGGTAAAGTGGGAGGACAGAGGAGACAGCAGCTTCTCCTTGACTGCTGGAACTGGAATGGTGACTTTCTCAGCCTGAAGAAAGTGAATTTTGTCAGAGATTATCAGTCATCTCCACTGGTGCCCCGGGGTGTCATAACATTATGTCAAATAAAAGTCTAGAGGCTCTGGCTGCAGCTTGGAGCAAAGGAAACAAAAGGCTGGCGTCCTCCCATCGAGCCTCCCTGTTCCTGTCCTATAGATGACCAGGTCCCTCACCTCAGTCAAACGTCCTATCCTCAAGAGCCAGTCTGAGCTCTGAAACGTGTAAGTACTGTCTATCCTTGCCCAGCATCAAGGCCTGGATGAGGCCTCGAAGGCAGAAAATGAAATTCCAGTGCCAACCAAGACCAGATACAGCATTTGTAAGGACCTGGTTCCAAGCAGTCACACCAACAATTTGGGGAGGCAGGAACCCTGCAGGTTAACACGGCTTCACAATGCTGGACAAAGGGAGCTACCACCGTACAGTGAGAGTGTTTATTGAGAATGGCTCATTACAAACAAAATATATTTATGTATAAAATCCTCTGCTATGCAAAAGATCCCTTTCATCCTCCTGTGGCTAGAGTGAACAAAACNGTCTACGGTCCCCATGTGGCTGCATGAGGAGCTGAGACGTTGTGGGTGTCACATGCTGTGGGCAAATCTCTGATGCCAAGGCTCTCTCGAGCCCATGTCCATGACTAGTGCAATATAACAGGGTGCCTTGTGACACTTCCTCTGTGACCGTCCTCAGACAGGTGACCTTGAAGACAGCAGCTTTCTTGTTATTCTTACAGACAGGTGGAGTCTAACATGGGACTTGCCCTGAGAAGCCATTATGTGGGTCCAGGGGCTGAGTATTTTTGAATGTCCTAGATGGTTAAGATGACCACCTTCTATGTAAGCCACCTCTCACGAGCACCCATGAGCCTGTGTGTCACGCCTCATCCCATCCAGCTGTTGAGAAGGCTTTACCTATCAGCCCGTCCTATCAGCCCGTCTCAACAATTATACCTGAACCTCTCCTGAGGACACCCATACCCATAACTGCTATGTGGTACTCCTGAGCTTGGAGCCAGAGTTCCTTGGGGCCCTGGGCTACCCAACATTAAGGCAATGGAAGTGAGACCTGACTGAAAGCAGTTCTAGTCTCTGAAACCCAGAGTGGCTGCCTAGCCAACAGCACCTCCCTTCAGCCCAAGGCTTTGTCTCATATTGAGAAATAATATGGGTGACTGGTCTGACTGCCCTTGTAAACACAGACCACCTCTGTCCCTCAAACTACCATGAGGGGCCAGCTAGTGGTAGGGGAAGCAGGTGCCGCCACATCATGCCTTGAGCCCTGAAAGACCAAAACCCCTGGAGCACAGGGATGGTGAGAGGCTGTTGGGGTACCATGAGAAGTGGGCTCCCCAGTCTCTTTAGGAATGGCCCATTCACTTGTGTCTTTGGTGCAGCTTCACTACTCAGACTGCTGGCCAGGCCACNCCAGTCATCTTTGTAAGAACTTGGACTGGCCTATCTGCCCTGTGTAAAGAAGCANTAGTGGTTTCAAAGTACCTGTGTCTATTATTGTCTTATTCCCCACACAGTGGAAACCAAAGTCTCAATAAAACAGCACTCTTGCTACCAAGAGCAAAAAAAAGAACAAAGCAATCAGCTCTAGTTGATGGTACCTGACACTGGCATTGCCTTCTTCAAGACTGAAGAGACCCAGGATTCTGTTCCAGTACTCCTGGTGTGAACACCAGGTGGAGGGGAAGCTGCCTGCCCACAGACCCTCTAGCACCCATCCTCAAAAGGCTCCCAGACTTAGAGGGCAGACACTGCTGTGGGAAGGCAAGCTGGTGTCAGGAGGCCTCATGGATGTAGGGGTTCTCTGGGGAGTCTCTTGTCAGCTCCCTCTTCCTAGAACTCTCTCTGTTGTCATCCATTCGGCCCTGCCCACTCCTAAAGGCTTTCCATTCTGTAGGCGGGTACCTAGAAGCTAAGAAGGTGTCAGCACCCCAGGGATCAGAGGGCCTCAGAGTGGCCATGAGGTATGCTTATGCTGCATGGTAACAAGGCCTTGTAACCAGTCCCAGAGACCTGAGTCCATTGGAGGCAAGAGAGAGTAGTGACGCCATCCACCATGGGGCTTGGAGCCAAAGGGCTGGATTGGATGTGCTTTCCCCAAACACACTTCTCTCTCAGGCTTCCTGCCTCCCCCTGCCTTGGTACAGCTGCAGTCAGACTTGAGGGCTTCCTCTGGTACAGCTGCAGTCAGACTTGAGGGCTTCCTCTGGCACAGCTGGAGTCAGACTTGAGGGCTTCCTCTGGCACAGCTGGAGTCAGACTTAGGGTCTTGAGAGATACTTCCCTTAGATGCTCTTGGGTTGTCTCCAGCAACTAGAAGGTGTTTGGGGTAAGTGGCATGATGACACTGGTGGACAGAGCAGTCACAGAGTTCCCAAGGGCTTTGTCAAACAGGCTGAGACTACAATTCTGAACTCAGCCCCAGCAGCCCTGGGTGTGAGCATCCTGAGTGGGTCTGGCTTGGGTGGTAGGACATAGGGTCTGAGGACCTGACATGCCAGGCTCCTGCTGTCAGCTGTCCAGGTAGACAAAGAGGATGTCCTCATCGGTGCCATAGCTGGTTCTGGCCTCCTCAAAGTTACTGATGCTGGTGCTGCACATTCCTGCCAAGTGTGAGAAGGACCAAGTTGGGTCAGTAGGTAAGGGTAAATACTCACCCTGCTGGTACCTAGGGGGACTGGATGGGGTCTGTGTTCTACCTGCCCTGCCACCTCTCGGCTCAAGCCTTCCATCCCTAGGAAAACTTTGTCTATTCTGTCCTTCCTGAGCTAGTTCTTTCTCTTGACACCTTCCCAGTTTAGCAGATAAATCAAGTGAAGCCCAAAGAGAAGAAAAAGTATGTTAAATATGTCTTAAGACACACAGATGGTCCTTCTCCATGCCACAGCCTGAGGACAGTGGGCAGTCTATAAGGGCAAAGTCTGGCCAGACTTTCTAGCTTGTGTGCTGGCTATCCCAGGAAGCCTAGGAGTGGGGGCAATAGCCCATGGAACATAAGTTATCACGGTGGGGACCTGAGCAGTCGAGTGGAGCTGGGAGTGTGTGAGGAGAGATAGCTGGGAGCCAGGACAGCAGCAGGTTTATGGTAGGTTTGCCAGTATGACCAGAATGACCAGCCCTGATGACAAAATCCCAGGAGCAGCACAGGCTTTGGACAGAGAGCCATGGGCCACACCAGTGTGAAAGGGAAAAAGTGTAAACACAATCCACCCTGGCCCACCTGCCCCCAGCACTCACGGTCAGCATAGGCTGGGTTGTTATAGAAGATGCAACCAGTAGCCCTGTTGTAGCCACGCAGAACAATGAAGTGGCCCTGGTAGTCAGGGGTACGGCAGAAGCAGCGGTGGCCCCTGGGAGTGAAGCAGCAATACTTGACAGGGCTGGAGCACAGGTCACAGTGCAGTACCCCGGAGTTGACCAACACGATGGCCACATGGCCCTGCGCCAGGTGTGCTTGGATGTCCTGCACACTCACTGTGCTGTGGGACAGGAGGGAAGTCAGCCAGTGCCAGTAGGCCTTTGTCCCCATCTTCCAAATTGATGTCCCCCAGTTTGTACCCATCCCCAGTGTTATGATACGTAAGGACTTGGNTTGTCTGCCCTCTGCCCTGAGCTCCTTGCAAGTGGCAATGTCCTGGCCTGTCACTGTGACTCAGGAAAGTTGGATAAGAAGGCTTACCATTTCTCCACTCGCACTTTGCAGGCCTTGGCTTGTGCAAACAGCTGGTTCACCCGGGTCTCCTCTGTGTCAAAGTGCTTCCTATAGAAGGACTGAAAGCGAGACGGGCAGACTGGAGTAGTCACCCATCCTGGGTGCACACACTCCATTTAGATGAAGCGAAGAGAATATTTGAAGTAGGAACATGAAGGTAAGGGAGCCCCACTGACACACAGGTGGCTCTACTCAGCATGCCCAGGAAGAAGGCTGTGTCTGTCCCTGGCTGGAGAGTGGATAGGACCACACAGAGGATGAAAANGATGCTCAAGAGTTGAGAAAGCAGATTTGGACCAGCTCCCTGAGGAAGACTGGTCAGGCCATTCTCTGGTAGACATGAGCAGTGACCTAAAGCAAAGGAGCAAGGAAGGCAAGGCTGCCCTTCCAACCCCACCAGCATGGCTCAGTCACAGCCCAGTGTAGCCAAGCATGATTGCGGAACATACTCTGCTTGGTGCTGGGACCACATGTGACCAGAGCCCCAGGAGGCAGGCCAAAGACATTCTGTTCTCAGGTCCCCTTTTTCTGTCTTAAGATTTAGTAGCCTTCTTTACCTGGCATGGAAGGTTCAAAGAAGAATTTGGCTGTCTGCCACTGGCCACCATGTGACTGTCCCTTTGCCAACGAGGCCAGCAGAGACTGCCAAGCCTTGGCACCTGGGCCAAGATTGCCTCAAGGGCAGGTAAGACTGAGTCTGGCTTTGCAAGGGGNCGGAACACACTGGTGTGCTGGCATAGCCATTTACGATGGCATTATTTTTCAAGAAAGAAGCAAAAGGACAGAAAAGAAAACAGACAGACAATACATGTTTTTCTTCCAGAATACCAATTACCCTGGTGAGAATAAAGAAAACAAGTCAACGATAGTCATGTAAGATCAGAATATGACTCCACAGCCTTTGACCTGTCCTGTGCCAAAGTGGACAAAGATACAGAAGTCCAGGACTCAATGTGCAGATGCTCCAACAGCCCAGACCTCAAGGTCACCTGTCTGTAGTCTATCTGCCACTGCCATTGGTCTCTGTACACCTGTGCATTTACTCGAGTGTCCGGGCTTTGACCCTTCTCTCCTCTGTGACAACTGGGTGGCCTACACCTCTGGTTTTCCATGCAGAAGGCCCAGTGGGTAGCTGCTCACCTGGTTCTTGTAACCCTTGTCAACACCCAGAGTCTGGGTACAGAAGCGGTGTCTCACACCAAAGTGGCGCATCAGATAGGCCAGGTCGATGGTCCAGATGCTCCTGGTCAGCTGCAGCTCCTGCAGGGCATTTTCAAACTCCCCATCGTCCAGCTGGCCCAGGTACCTGAGGGCAAGAGGACAGAGATCAGCTTGTTCTTGAGGCAAAGCTAGACTGAGTCACCCTCCAATATGAGTGCCACAGCCACTGCTGACACTTCTGACCCTCAGAAGTCTCTGTCCTTTATCATGAAAGCACCATGGTGGCTTTCAGGGCTCAGGCAGCCTGGGACACTGGCTAGCCCCAGAGTGAAAGGCCTGGATTTTGGTTCTTGCATCTCTTATGGACTATGTGAACTTGAGGAAGTTGCTGCTCTCTCTGGCCTCATGATTGCATATCTAAGATGAGGCCCTTCGGTCACAGAATTGGTTTTCAAAACTTCAGGCACTAAACGTTGTATTAAGTTCTATCTTTTCCAGAATTCTAGTATGTAAGATAGATAAAGGAGAACTGATCTGGGTCTCCAGACAGCTAGTTAAAAACTCTTGTCCAAGGTGACGGTAATGGTCCTTTCTGGCTTAGACTATCAAGGTTCTTATATTTATGTAGCATCCTGGTAGCCTGCTATCAGAGGGGTAGATGATGCAGCAGACACCCAACCTGAGCATCTGTGAATTCCTTGATCATCTGAGCTCCCAGGCATTATCTGAGTGAACACGTGGGCAGCCTGGTCCACCTTCTATTCATGTTTAAACTATGACAGGGCCTAAATGGAAACCAGGTCTCTTAAAGTTTCAAACAAAGCCAGCTCATAGATGCTAGATCCCATCCAGGTTACTTTCTGTTTCATCTCTGAGCCACGGCAGCTATGGACACTCACCGAAGCACCATCCTGGAGCAGGCCAGGCCACAGTCCCAATGGTATAGCTGCTGGATGATGGGCACAGGCAGCTGCACAAAGTCCCCTGCAAAGAAACAAGAATGAGGTCTCATACTCTTTGCACAGTGCCCACCAATGCCACCCCCCCCATGGAAACACCATTATAGCCTCTGCTGAAACTCTACAGGCTCTCAGGGCCTTCCCACAG
>LZPO01008002.1:376610-388645 GCA_001675575.1 Neotoma lepida | reverse complement strand
CAAGACCGGGTTTCTCTGTGTAGCTTTGGCGCCTTTCCTGGAACTCACTCGGTAGCCCAGGATGGCCTCGAACTCACAGAGATCCGCCTGCCTCTGCCTCCCAGGTACTGGGATTAAAGGCGTGCACCACCACCACCCGGCCAGCTTGTTATTCTTATACCACCTGTATCCTCCCCTAAATATCAGCCTCAGCCCGTCAGCCCCACTCCAAATCCTCCAGTGTGTTGGTCTCCATATCACTACACGACAGAACAGTGTTAGCTGCTGCCTCAGCATGCTCAGTTTCTTTCACGTCACCAGGGCCCACTCTAGGCAGCATCAGCATCTGCCATGACTCCTCACACGGGGGCGGGTTGGGGGGGAGTGTCTTTGCACACAATTCCCTAGATGCTTTTGGCTTCCTATGGGCTAACATCCACCCTTGGACCTCAACTCTTCTAAGTGCTGCCCCTCTCAGCAGTGTCCCAGGGGGTCTGCCTGGCTCTAAAGTTTACCCGACTAACAACATGGGAAGACCATGGCTAAGAAAGGGAAANGTCACACAAGCTAGATGAGTAGAATACTCCTCCATACTCTAGTACTGTCCCCGGGCAAGCCTCAGCCTGTCTGTTCCAGGCTGTGAAGTGGAACAGAAAGGGCCACACCCCAAGGTCATAGGTGGAACGAATACCCACTACACTAGGCATTCTGGTACCATTGGCTGACTGGAGGAACTATCTACCCCCTCTCACTCGATTGGGTTATGCTATTCCTAAAGTGGGGGACTTTGGTCTGATTTGGTCAGCAGATTGAAAACTATTTTCCAAGAGCCTGGCACATGTACTGCAGTATAATGACAAGTAACATAGCAAGGTCCTGTCCTAGTGCGTAGCAAGAATAAACAGATATAACAGATAAGCAACAGCTTAGGTTAGGAAAACAAAGGGTGTGCCTCAGAACACAACATGGATGAAGAACGCTGAGGCCCTGAGGGCAGGACAGGCTGGCATGTGACCTGCAGCAGCTTAGCCCGGGAATAGATGCACAAAGATCAGTCTAGCTGGGTATGCTGGCACTAACTTACAATCCCAAGACTTAGGAGGCTAAGACAGGAGGGGCATAAGGCCAGTCTGGGATATAGAATGAGAGCTACATTCATTCTCCCCCGACTCCACACACACCAGAGGGAAGGCGGGAGGGCAGTCCAGAGTTTAAAGAACCAGGAGGGACTTCTCNNTACTGGTCACCACTTCAGTTACTCGACACATGAAAACCCAGTCTACTCAAATTCCCCTTTGAGGATTCCGGGATCTCCCCCGGGCCAGNTGACTAGCTCTGTACAGTCACCCCAGGAGCCCAGCTACCAGGCCAGGCCCTCTCCCATCACNCCCTCTGCGTGTGTTAAACAGGGGCTATTCACTAGCCAGAGTTTGTCCTGGCTCTTCTCACATGATGACTGAGTTTCAACCTCCTGCTCGCCCGTGTCTTCAGGGACTGGTTGAACGGCTATTTCTAGGGCTTTACCCATCTCTCGTGTGTAATCCTTTAAGCCTGAGTTCACATTTAAGGGCATAGAATGCAGCCCTTAAGCAGCTCTTATCTGTAGCCTGCCTGGGCAGGGACTCACAATTGTTCCTAGCCATTCACCTCCAGGTGTGTCTGCGGGAGGCAGGATGTAATGGCAGACCGGCCACCTGACATTTCTGTCTGCTTCCTCCTCTGTGAAATGGACCACCACTGAGCCAGCTCACAGAATGCAATGAGTAAAGGGAGCAACAATATGCACAATGCTTTTTGTAGGAAATGATGTGAACTACCAGTTTGCTGGGCCTAGGCAATGTCCTTCATTCCCTTTACCCCAGGCACCTCTAAACCTAAGTCTTTCCAAGGCCCTTGGCCTTTTGCCATTTTGTAAATTCAGTCTTGCCTGTCCCCTTCCCAAATCCTAGTCCATCACCTGTCCCTGCACACAACAGCCAGGGGCAGTTCATCTACAGTTTCTAATCTTTAAAGTCCTTGAGATGGAGCTGGGCATGGTGGCACACACCTTTAATCCCTGCACTCGGGAGGCAGAGGCAGGCAGATCTCTATGAGTTCGAGGCCAGCCTGGGCTACCCAGTAAGTTCCAGGAAAGGCGCCAAAGCTACCCTGTCTCGAAAAACAAAAACAAAACAAACAAAAGTCCTTAGGATGGGCAGATGGCTCAGTGGATAAACAGCTCAAGCGTGAGGACCCCAGTTCAGATCCCCAGAACCCACCCCCACCTGCAATCCCAGCAAGCAGACAGACAGGAAATCTCCAGAGCAAGCTGGCTAGCCAGACTAGCAGAAATGGCAAACTCAAGGCTGAGTAAGAGATCCTGCCTCAACATACAAGGCGAAGATGGTCCAGAAGACACCTGATGTCAGCCTTGGCCCTCCACACGCATGCACATATATGTACAATGCACATACACAAAACATGTAAAAAGGAGATAATAAATGACGCTCTCACCACACCTACTACATACTTTTTTTTTTTTTTTTTTTTTTTTTTGTAACAGGGTCTTAGGAGGCATGGGATGTCCCCGAACTTATTAGGTAGCCAAAGGTGATATTGAACTTCTGATCCTTCTATCTCCACCTCCTAAGGGATTACAGGCACATGCCACCATGCCTAGTTTTATGTGGTGGTGGGGATGGAACCCAGGGCTTCCTCTGGGCAATTACTATACCAGGTGAACCACATCTCATCCCTAGCCTTCTACAATAGCCCACAGGTCCCAGCTCAACGTAGGTCCACCAGACTCACTTCAGCCTTCACCTGCTCCAGCTGTCCTATGAACCCACCAGTCTTAACTGTGCTGGAGCCATCTTTGTACATGTGGCACCCTCAGTTCTGGAACTCTTTTCTCTCCACTGTTCTTAGCATTTTGGCCTCGGTTCAAACATCTCTTCAGGGGTTTTTTTCTGACTGTGCATTTGATGGGTGAGAAGGGCGTTCCTTTCTGACATCCTGTTTGTTTCATTCTGTGCTTAGCAAAAATGACACCAAAAGCTGCTGTCACCTCACTGAGTCCTGAGCTTCCTGAAGAACAGTGATGGCTTGAGCCTGCATCCCTCACAACCAAAACTCACGTTGAAACAAACCCCACAGTGGTGGTGTTGGGTCTTGAGGGGCTGGAGAGATGGCTTAGCAATTCTGAGTACTGGCTGCTCCTCCAGAAGACCCAGATTGAGTTCCTAGCACCTACATGGTGGCTCACAACCAGATAGATCTCCAGTTCCAGGGGGTCTCCAACAGCCTCTTCTGCCCTTTGAGAGCACACACACACACACACACACACACACACACAGAGTACACAGACAAACCCACAAGCAAAACACTCATACACACAAAATAAGAATAAATAACTCAAAAATAAATAAATAAATAAATAAATAAATAAATAAATAAATAACTCTTTAAATAAGAAGTTGGGTCTTTAGGGAAGTAATTCAGTCATGCAGTCTCTGAATTTGTGCCTTATAAAGGGTCAGGAAAAAGAGCTTAGGCCATGTTTTAGTTTCTTTTCCAGCTGCTGTGATGGAACACCCTGACAAAAGTAACTTATGGGGAAAGGTTTATTCTAGTAGGGGACAGCCAGTCATACCACATCCAAAATCAGGAACAGATGGCAAGAATACACGCATGCCTCTGCGCAGCCCCCTCCCCCCTTTTTACCAGTCTGGGGCCCAGCCCAGGAAACAGAGCTGCCCACATTTAGGGTGAGTCTCTCCAGTTCAATTAACTCTTTAAGAAAATCTCTCACAGGCAGACTAACAGGCCAATCTGACCTAGACAATTCCTTATTAAGACGCCATCAGGTTGACAATTAAAACTAAAAAGCTGAGATGGCTGAGCAGTTAAAAAGTACTTGATGCTCCTAGCAAAGGACCCAGGCACAGTTCAGATCCAAGGACATACACAGCNGCTTACAGCTGCTTGTAACTCCAGTTCAAGGGGCTCTGACATCCTTTTCTAACCTCTGAGGGCACCTGCATGGGCATACATGCAGACAAAACACACAAGACACATAAAATTGTATAAAGGAAATCTTAGAAAGGAGACAGAGAGAGAGAGACAGAGACAGAGACAGAGAGAGAGAGAGAGAGAGAGAGAGAGAGAGAGAGAGTCATAGGCCTTTTTCTTTTTACCCTTCTGATATTCTACTGTGCAAGGGACACAGTATTTCTCCCCTTTTCTCTCTTCCTGTCATGTGGGCACATCTAGAGAGTTGTCTATAAGAAACAGATGGATCTTGTACTGAACTTACCAGCACCCTGATCTTAGAATTCTCAGCCTCCAGAACTATGAGAAAATAAATTCCTATTGTTTATAAATCATTCAGTTGTGCAAGTGGACTAAGACACCAGGGAACTTGCTAGTCTTGTTTGCTGCTTCCTTGCCTAGTATCTGATGCTTAGTAAGTAGCCCACTATTATACTTGAGGCTCGTGGTGGAGCATTGTCAGGGACCTAGGTTCAATCCCTAGTGCTACAAATTTAAAAAAAAAAAAAGGCAGAAAAAAGTCACACTTACTAAAGAAATGATGAGCTGTGTGATAGGCTCTGGGCAAACCAAGGTGACGTAAACCTCAGTCTCCAGAGACTCATACTCTAAAACAGTTCTCCCATAGTATGCTAGTGGAAAACTCTCTGCAGGGTGTGGTGCTACCAAGATGGGTGTCTTCCCTTTCCAGAACCCTCACTGAGGTTGTAAATGGCCTTTTTTGTTCTGATCTACTCAGGCTGATTGCTACCCAGGTTTTGTTTTTATCTAACCATTGATCTGGAATGTTGCTTTCTCATCTCTGACATCTAAATGCTCTGCTCCCCCCTCTTCTCTCTCTCCTCCCCCACAACATGCTATTAGAGGGGGTACCTGCTTTCTCCCTGGCCAGCCTGAGAATTCTGTAATAGGCAGGTAGGGCCAAGGTTGCATTTGCCTCTCCCCAGCCTTCACCCACAGCTGGCATTCATATATGCTGTTAAATAGTTTTTTTTTTAAAACTCTACTCCTTGGCATGCTCACTTGTTACTACAGTGCCCATTAGTTCCAGACTTCCAGATCACAACTCTCTGTCGGAGGCTCCTTCCTTACTCTGTGCCCTGCACTCTGGTTCTAATTAGTTGGGCCATGCCTTCTCTTATACCGTTATAAAATGTGGGATAGGACGTTTGCTTTTCAGGGTCCTAAGAGACTCAGCTGTCTCTCCTCTTTCACTCAGCCTTAGAACCCTTAGATCCTGAGGGCTCACAGGGCAAACATCCCTGCTTGGCTATCCTGATGTTGGCACAGGCAAGATGTTTGCTGGGGGTAGGTGATAAGTGTAGGCGAGGCCTTGGTATTTGTCCAGATAACAGCTTTAGCATTCAGAGCTGCTGTTGATATTGATGCCTGAAGCCAAGACATGCCCCTACCTGAGAGCAAGGGTCTGCTTTGGTTGTGGCCTGGCTTCAGTTGTCTGGTTGTCACTAGAGAAGGAAGGCAGTCAACTCTCCCTGGACACTTTATCCCTCTCAGCCTCAGTCTGCTCACCTCAAAAAGTACAAATAACAGCAGTAGCCTACTTCACTGGGAGTCATGAAAATTAATTCTACACCGTCTATAAACACTTTACCACTGTTATCTACCTCTGAGCGCCCTACACAAGTGAGCCATTATCTGCTGAGGCGATCTTGTCAAAGTTCACAGAGCTAGATAACTGGAGNAGTAAAAATGTAAATCCCAGTATAGGTACAAGCCCTGCTCCAGGCTACAACCAGAAGGAACCACTCTCAGAACGTGATGTTACTCTCCAACTGACACTACCCCCAAACCCCTTGANCCCCCTCCCATGAGACGGCACCTCGCCATAACAGTTTATTAGTATCAACTCTTGGTCCTTAAGCAGAGCTCCACCATGACGTCCAGCTTTCCCCACTTCTTGAGCAAGCAAAGGGGCTCGGCGCTGCGTCTGGGAAGCCAGAGAAAAAGCCTCTCCTGTTCTTTCCCCCTTCACAGCCCCAGGCTTTCCACAGTTCCCCCTTGGAACAGGATCACGCAACGTGGTTCAAGCAGAACTACTCGTTTCTGGGGAAGGCAGTGCCTTTGCCCCTTGGACTTTTCCACTTGACTGCTCTCAGAACTCCCCGAGCTTCCAGCCCCGGGAGACTCAGAAACAGAAGTGGAGGACNGGAGATGAGAAGGAATAGCCACCTAGCTAAGATCTACTAGAAGCTCCAGTCTGGGCTGAGGCCGCAGACGGCCCAAGGTCGCGCATCCAGACCCTGCCCAGCTCTAGGGCGGAGTCCCCCTCGGTTTCCCTGGTGAGGGCAAGGGCCCTTGGAGAGGCACTGACCGGGCTCGAGCGGCTGCCCCGCTGCCTCTGCCTCCGTCCTCATGACCCGGGTGGCGCAGGGCGCCCATGGCCCCAGCCTGGAGCTGATTGCAGCTGCGACTTCTGCTGGGCAGCGAGCGCGGCCAGTGCGGGTAGCGTTCCTCCGCCGCCGCCTCCGCGGTTCAGAGACGGGTAGGCGGGGGCCAGGCCACCTCAAGCCACGCCTTGTCCCTTCCAGGTCTGGGATCTGGAAACCCGCCCTTTCCCTAGGCCACGCCTCTCCCCTGCCACCCACTTCTCTTCCATAAAGAGCTCCCCGCAGGTCCTTCCCTTCTCCGGAAGCCCCGCCCCCTCCGGAGCCCCGCCCCCAAGGCTCTTCCATAGCGACGTCGGCTGCTCACAAACTCCCTCCGCTTGGCTTGCTCCTTTGCAGCCTCAGGTGTTAGCTCTGGCCCCTCGCAATGCCCCATCGAGACTCCAGGGAACCCTTTCCTGACTCCCTTTGGGTCTTATCTACACAATGAATAATATTTCCCCAAGCTCAGTGCGCCCCTTACCTGCCGGCGACCAGAGATCCCAAAGCTTCAATGCCTAGTCCAAGCCTCACTTCCGGTCACCCCAGAGCACTGGGCTCAAGCCTCGACCCCGCCCAATCCGTCCCTGGAGTACTTTGTAAATGTGGGTCCCCAAGTTCTTTTGGGGGGCTCGAGGATGGACGTTTCCGGCGATCCCCGGGTCCTCTCGAGTGCCGGAACAATAGTGCTAGAGCCCTCGTTTCCCAGCCGGCGGAGTAAGGAGAAAGCGTGNGAAAGCGGGCTCTCCCCGCTGGGGAAAGGAAAAGGAGGAGCTCTGCGCACGGCATGCTGGGAGCGCGTGGTATTCTGGGTACCCGGGGCCCGCCATTCCCTCGCTTCACGCCTTCGCTTGCTAACGTTGGTGCCTGATCCGAAAAGGAGCCTGCAGTTACTTGGTGAGGAGAGGCGGCGAACCGGTAAGAGGAGGCCGGGGCTCCCCTAGAGGGTTAGGGGCAGGAAGGGACCCTGCGGAGGAGCTCAGCGGGCCATCGTGGAGAGCAAGAAGCCCGGGCCGATCCAAACACCAAACACCGTCTCCCTAGCGCCTGAAACAGTTATGTACGCCTGGTCTGCACGTTCTGTGCCTTTCCGGGTCACCGGTTTTCGAAGCTTGCAAGCAGTCATTTCTTACGCATTACCTACCGCCTTTCCCTCTGGATTTTCAATGTCCTTTGCATCCCTGCCTCCGCTCTCATTNCGGCACTGGTCCTCTCGTGCTTTCCACGCTGCTGCAGACGTTTTTAAACACGTTGCCCTGCTGCAGAAGCTCCATGTTCGATCCACTGTGTAGCTGTCTCTTATACACATCTAGATGTGTATAAGAGACAGGTGTAGATGCTTTTTTTTTTTTTTCTTATTGAGCCTTTGGCTATAATCCTGCTGTGTTGCTCTACCGTTTTCGGCATAAAAGCCACACCTGAAGTTGAAAGCCGTGGTTCCTCACCAAGAGAGACGGCGTTTAACATCCTTATGGTCTTCTCATGAACATAGGTGATGTGCTCAATCAGGATTATAAAAGCCCTGTGCATAGTCTCCGTCTTTTTACTGAGANTAAATCGAGCGTTTACCCTGATTGTTCTCATGATGAACATTTCCTGTTTGTAGGGTGTATCACTTGGTGAGCGNCTTGATACTTTATCCCCACCTTTAGTGAGGCGTCAAAGCTGAATTGAAAGCACACCCTCTTCTAGATTTCTCTGGGTCTGGGTCTACATCTACTGTAAGCCTTTAGCCAAATGTGGTTGCTAAGCACTTGGAATATTACTAGTGTGACTGGGGGACTTTAAAAAAANTTTTTTTTGTTTGAATAACTACATTTAAGCAGTGGTTATTTTACATATCAGGTCCATATCAGAGTTGTTTTGTGACTATAAAGGGACACATGTTTGGGAATAGAAAGGAAGCACTCTTCGTTCCCACTAGCTTTCTCTGTCCAGCTTACCATCCTTCCCCACTTCACGTGTACGCATTGCCGTGGTGGTTCCTTGAAACCAAGAGTCAGACTCCTTCCACAGAAAATGCAGCTCTGGCATATTTGCAAAGCCTGTGGAATGCCAGTCCTTCTTAAGCTCTAAAAGATAACCCTTGTCTCTCTCTTTCACTACAGCACAGGAAAAGTTCTGCCAAGATGTCTATCGGTGTGCCGATTAAAGTCTTGCACGAGGCTGAGGGCCACATNGTAACATGTGAGACCAACACTGGTGAGGTGTATCGAGGGAAGCTTATTGAAGCAGAGGACAACATGAACTGCCAGGTATCTTGCTTTGCACCTGGGTCTGTGAAGGAACCGTGGCTTCTATCCTGGGGGATAAAAAGATACTTGGAGGTCTTGGTGGAGTTATTCTCATCCAACAGTTGTTTACTTAATATGTGCCAGACATTCTTACAGTTTCTGAGATTGTTTGTATGTCAATGTAGGCTTAGTCTTGAGGCAGAAAAGTCATTTGACAGCCTGATAACCATATTATCAGGTATGTCCCAGCACTTGGGAGGCTGAGGTAGATGATAGAGAGTTTAAGGCCCTGTATCTGAAGCAGCAAATTATATTTGACTTTGTTTTCTCCTATTTGGAAGAAGTGGAGCGTCTTTCAGAAGAGTCAGGGTCGAGAGCCAGTGTCTATTTTCCATCACAATTTATGATTTGCAGGATCTAAAGCTCATATATTATGTGTGCTTTTTTTCTTGCAGAAAGTCTCATCTGATAGAACTACCAAGTTTTGGTGTGTGTTTTTGGTTTTTTTTTTTTTTTTTTTTTTTTCCCCATTAGTTAAGAACTTGAGCTTTGGAATCAGAAATTTGAGTCAAATAATAATTAATGACCTTGGGTATCTTAGTCACTTGTTCTCTCCTCTGTAAAGTGAAGATGGAGTTATTTTGGATCCTCTCTGCTGTAAATGCCAAGACAGTGAAATACACAAGAGATTTACTGGAGANGTGGTAGTGCAGGATAACAGTGAGAGCAGGAGTAAGTAGGTAGGTAGGTAGTATTCTTGTTGCCGTGATCAGATACTGACTGGCAAAGGCAACTGAAGGACGGAGGAGTTCATTTTGACTCACAATTTGAGGATAGTCTAGCGCCGAGGAAGTTGTGATAGCAAGAATTTGAGAAGGCTGCTGGTCACATTGAATCTGCAGTCAGGAAGCAGGTGAGTGCCTGTGCTTAGCCTAGATTCTACTTTTATTCACATTAAGTGGGGTCTCCTCACCTCAACCTAATCACAGACATGCTTGTCTCTCCAGTAATTCTGAAACCACCAAGTTGATGATATTAACCATCATAGCAAGGGAATTCAAATCCAGGGGGAAAAAGGCAGATTGAGCAAAGAGAGCCTCAGACTTCAGCTTAATGCTGAGGAAGAGGAGTAGTAAGAGGCAGAAGTGGATTGGCTCTGCTGTTTCTGCTGTGGTCAGTCCCTGGCAGCCTGTGGGGAGGGCTCCCTCAGAGTGAGTGCCATGGTGGATCTACAGAGTGGTGGCTGGAGGCTGTCNGTTCCACACGCTCCTCCCAGCCTGTTGTCTTCTGAAGTGGGTGACAGGTAATATTCCTCCTGACTGCTCCAGGTCTAATACCCATACCTTGGAGTCGTTACAGAGATCAGATGGCTTGTGTGTTTGCAGGGGCTGGCTCAGTGCTTTGCGTGTTATAACTGTTAGACTGTNTGGTGCCTATTACTGTATTCCATGTTAGAAAAATAGCTTGTAGAGGTAAAGTGCTTTATTTAGGCACTAAATAAATAGTGGCCGGACTATTGCCTTTAGGGTGTGTGTGAGTTAGTTACTTTCTGTGGCTATGATAACACACCATCAGGAGTTTAGTTTGGCTCACAGTTCCAGAGGGAGAGTCCATCATGGCAGGAGAAATGGTAACAGCAGGAAGCTAAGCGCTTACATTTTCAATAGAAAGCTCGAAGCAATGAACAACCTGAAAGTGTTGGAGAGTGTTAATCTCAAAGCCTGCTCCCAGTGACATTCTTTCTTCAGCAAGGCTGCATCCCTAGCCCCATCTCCCCACTCCCCCAAAAAACAGCCCACCACCACCTGGGGCCAAGTGTACAGGCACCTGCAACTGTGGAGGCTGCTTTTCATTTAAGCTGTTATGAGTGGCTGGTTAGGTTTTTGTCAGTTTGACGCAAGCTAGAGACGTCTTGGAAAAGGGAACCTCAGTTGTGAAAATGCCTTCATCAGATTATCCTATAGGCAAGTCTGTGGGACATTTTCTTGATTAGTGATTGATGTGGAAGGGCCCAGCCTATTATGGGCTATGCCACTCGTAGGCAGTTGATTCTGGGAAGTATAAGAAAGGTAACTGAAGGCTGAGCATGGTGGTGCACACCTTTAATNCCAGCACTTGGGAGGCAGAGACAGGAGGACAACCAGGGGTACATAGAAAGACTGCCTCAAAACAATAGCAACAAAAAGTGTGCGTGCGGATAGAAAGAAAGGTAGCTGAGCATGAGCCTGGANGGCATGTCAGTAAGCANCGTTCCTCCATGGTCTGCTTCAGTTCCTGCCAACTTGAGTCCTTTGGCTGTTTCAGTGATAGACTGTGATCGGGGTGTGTATGCCAAACTCTTCCTCCACGTGTTGCTTTTGGCTGGGATGTTTATTCCAGCAATAGAATTCAAATGAAAACAAGATTTAGTTTAGAGTTGAATGGTTGTTGTNTGCCGCCCTCCTTCCCCTCTGCTNGGGATAGAACCCAGTGCCTCAGGCGTGATAGGTTAAGTACTCTCCTGCTAAACCCCTTTGCCAGTTTGGGGTTGCTTTTGAGACAAGATCTCCCTCTGTAGAGCCCAAGTTGGCCTTAAACACTTGATCCTCCTGCCTCATCATCAGTTCTGTAATTACAGGCAGGTGCTACCCCACCCAGCTGTCAACAAGGCTCTCGGAAGTCCTGTACTACTTGGTTTCCTTCCACAGGAAGGTCCTGGGAGGTAGAGCTGACCTACTTATATGCTGTCAAGATCCTGACCCGTAGTAGTCGACATACAGATCAGGAAGTGCCACTTTCATGGGTCCAGTCCTGTCAATTAAGACATCTTTATTTTAGGGCATTTAGTTTTGTGAGTAGAAAAAAGATTTTAGATAATGACTATTAATGTATTTATTATGCTACTTTACTTAAGCAACTTACTGAGGCTGACATCTAGTTGTCTGACTAGATGATTATGGTATTCTCAGAAGTGCAGCCCACATGATGCAAAGTGCACAGATCTTGGTATTATCAGGTTGCAACTTGGAAAGTAGTGTGTCTTGTGTGTGAGCTTNGTGCCTCCCTTGCCCTCTGTTCCCTCCAAAATCAGTGATAACAAATGAATGCTCATTTTGATTTACTTGTAGAGTCTGTAAACATGGCCGCACTCTGAGGTACTGGGAATTAGGACTTCATCATGTCCTGATTTTTGCAGGGACACAATTTGGCACATAATACTGCCCATATCAAAGATGATGAGTGTTCGTTAGGTTGACCAGAGCCTAATAAGCACATTGCGTAAAGATCAGTAGGCTGTGTAGAGCAAACCCCAGCAGTGGGTGAGCACTGAACACTTCACTCATGTATCTCTGGGATTGTGATGGCTCCTGCAGGTTCCCCTGCTGTCTCCTTCCTGGTCCCTAGTCCTTTAAAAATGAGGGCATCCTCT
>LZPO01008002.1:323907-336050 GCA_001675575.1 Neotoma lepida | reverse complement strand
CTTCTTCTGAGCTTTCTGGCAATTCTTGGGGCTGTTTGGCTTGTATTTGTGTCCCTTCGACTTCAGCTCCCATCTTCACAGGCCTGTCTCCCCTGTGTGACTGCTCAAATGGCCATCTTGTGAGACCACTAATTACTGCATTTAGGGCCTATCCTAATCCAGTATGATCTCATCTTAACCAATTATCTTGTGAAGACTCTATTTCTAAATAAGGTCACACTCGGAGCTCCCTAGTGTGCATGGGAAAACAGCACACCACAGAAACCTCTGGAAGCCTCAGGTTCCTTGTCTGTAGAATGGCGAAGGCATTATAGGCTAAGGGACATGAGGGAAGGGATGGCAGGGCACAGTGCTGCATAAGTGTGCTTTTATTTTTTTAAGTAATTCATCTTCTGTAGCATTTTTTTTCTTCTTCTTTTGGTACTGATAGTTGAACCCAGGATCTTTTGTATGCTTGGCAATCATTCTACCTTTAAGCCACACCTAACCCCTCTTTATAGCTTGATAACGAGCCCACCCATCCACCCCCTCAGCTAGCATCAGTCCATTCAGGAACGATCACTGGGTGCTGTGAATGCTGCCCAGACTATGCAGAGAAAGTAGGAGTGACAGCTTGCCCACAGAGTTGGATGCCAATAAAGGTTAAGGAAGGTGGTGTTGAGGTAGGGNCTATGAAGAATAGGCCAAGGTAGTAGCCTGTAAATTGTCCTGGCAGGAGCGTTGAGTGCAAAGAGACAGGCACCAACAAGGCAAGAATTTCTCTGCAGGGCAAAGGGGGCCTTTGAAGGGTTTTCCAGTGAGAGAGGAAAGTGTTCCAATTTACATGTTGAACAACACTGGAGTTCCATTAGAGAAACAGCAACATTACAACCTATGACTGGGCGTCACCAGGTNATAGGAGTGGCCCATAGGGGCTGGTGGGGGAGGGTGTTAGGTGTGGCTTGGAGGAGGTCACAGATAGCACCAATTGGAAGGGACCAGTGAAAGCCTCTGAGGGGCTGGGCTCTGGCTTTTGTGGCTGGTAGAGGTCTGAGGAGGGCAGTTGCTTGCTCAGGTTTGGGCATGTTGACCTTGGGCATCTGACACAGCCAGTGGCTCAGACTTGGACTCTGTGTGAACAATGTTCAGCATCCAAGAGGTAAGAGAGGCAGAGGAGCTGCCACAAAGGAAGGGAGCTCTGGGAGTCTGGGTAAGCTGAGCATGGNGTGCATGGAGAGTGTCCGGCAGTTGGGTACCAATAAAGTCACAGGGAAGTGGTGGATGAACAGGGGTGCTTGGCTTGGGGTCCAGGAGACTGTGAGACAGAATCGAGTTGGCTTTCCTGCAGACTATGGCATGTGATGGGAGGACCAGGCCATGGATAGGACAGGGCTTCTCTCCCTGGAGATTCCAGACANCACAGAAAATTACCAGGAATTACAATAAATGCCACCTGAGCAGGGAGGGCANGACAACCAGGAAGGGGGCACTTTGTGCCTTGCCTCTGAATTGTTCATCAGGCAGAACAGAAGTGACTTCAGATCTGAGTGCCAGAGNCAGGCCAACACCGAGGCTTTGGAGAGCTCCTGGACCCCCTGAAGGCTGTCTCATTGACTCTTCTAGTTCCCTCTCCTCTCTGAAGGGGAAACTGAGGCCAGAAAGGAAAAGGCTCCCCAGGTCCCCATACCAGCTCTCAGTGAGGTCAGGTTTGAAAAGGGGACTACAGGGCCCATGTCTCTGTGATTCTACCCTTGGATTTTGGAGTTGGACTTAGCCCACCAGGTGCCAGGCTGACCCTGCTGCTGGATGCTCCCAGGCATTAATTAACAAGCTGACATTCTGGAGAATCACACACTTGGCTCAGGTTTCACTTACACCAAAGGTGAGTGCTGGGTGGTACCAAAGAGCCAGGCCTGGGGAGAGGAGGGGAGCACAAGAGCTCTGTCCTTGCTGTGGTCAGTCAGGGCTTGTCTCCTCATCACCACTGGATAACACTAGCCCATTTAAGGACACTTCCATCCAGCTAGTGTGGTCTGTGTGGTTCTGAGAGGTGATAGCCAGGTAGCCACAGGGTATGGGTATCCCCTGCCTCTCTGATCTGTNGCCTCAGATGCTTAGAAGGATCTGAGGCCAGACCCATTCAAAATGAGCCAACTCTTGTAGCTTGTAGAAGGCATCAAAGAGACAGGCTGGGGCTTGACCCTGGAGAGAACTTGCCAACCACCTTTAGAAATGATGAGCTCCCCTATGGGGCAGATGTATAAACNGACCTTTCTAGGAAAATCAGAACAAGCTCTGAGATTCTGTGATCCTAAAGTTGATTAAGTTGTTATGATGTTTGAGATCCGAAGTCAGTTTTAGTCTACCAGTTTACTAAGAGAGGGCATAAAATGTCCCAGATGGTATCAGAGTTCCTAGCTTCCAGGGTAAGGAGGGTGAGCTTGCCCCCGGAGTTCTAGAGTGTNGGGGNAAGGTACTGCTTACACCTGGACCCACCCATTTNGCTTACTCACACTGAGTGTGCAGCTTAGACTNTTGACCTCAGCTGTAATCCTTACCCACCGGGGGCTCACAACCTGTCCAGAGCTTCCTGGCATTCAGGTGTGGTCAGCCTTCTGGACTTGACAGTGACATGGGGTGTGGTTGGAGGCTGCAATGAAATGCCAGTTTCAGGAAGTGGTTGGTGCAGCCTTTGCTTGATAGGTTTCTGTCTTGCTGAATGGCCGTGGGCAGAACCCCTGTCCAGCCCACTGAACTGCAGCCCCAGCACTCGTTTCCTGTACTAACAACACAAGTCTTGCTTTACCAGTATTTGGTTTTCTAAGATGAGGTGGGGGAAGAAAATCTTNTTGAAATAGGAAGTTCCTTGGGGACAACTGTGAACCTGTTTATCTAGAATGTTCTCTGGAGAGGGGAGGGAGAATAATTGCTGAGCCTCCCCCTAGATGTGGTCTGTTTCTAAGTCTCTTGCCTGGTCAAGGCCCCTGAGGCATGGACTGATGGTACCAACCTGGAAGGAAGGATTTTAAGATGAAAGGCACTGGGATGGTNGTGTAGCACCCTCAGGCCACCCTGGCTTGCAAAATCTCCTGCAGCCGATAAGCACACAAAGAGCCCAGGTCAGTTAACCCCCACCAACGCTCCCTTCTCATGTCTGCCCTCTGCCCAGTTAGTTCCCCAGAACCAGCCAAGGAGGAAAGAGGCACCCACAAGGGTCTTAATGAGCAAGCCAGGGTTAATGGGTTACCCAGCATGGTGATATATTCACCAACCTCCCAGGGTTCTCAAAGTCCAGACTGGCCTGGCTGTCAAGGTCTAAGTTTGTAGGCTTGGCTGCCCCCNTTTCCAGCCTTGACACCTTAGGGGTCCAAGTGAGGATGAGGGAGGTCAAGAGGCCTCCACACCATCCATGGAACTGGCTATAGCTGCCTCTGCAGGAAGACTCTAAGGTCCAGCCTCCAGACTCCCAGGTGTCCTGCTGCCTCAATCCAGGCTCAGCCCTAACCCTGAGTCTTTCCTGGGCCTTCCATCCATCCTAGTGTCTGTCCTTCCTAGGCCCTGGCCTCCCTACTTGGCTAAAAACAGTTTCTTTCATTTTTTAATTTTATTTTCTGTGTATNGTGTTTTGCTTGCATGTTTTGTTTTTTAATTTTATTCTCTGTGTATGATGGTTTGCTTGCATGTATGCCTGTGGACCACTTGTGTGCCTGGTGACCCTGGAGACCAGAATAGAGTCAGATCACATGGAACTAGTTACAGACAGTTGTGGGCCACCATGTGGGTGATGGGAATCGAACCTAGGTCCTCTGGAAGAGCATCCAGTGTCTTAACCATGGAACTCTCTCTCCAGTGCTGGGTTTTTCTGTTTGTTTTAANGCTTTCTTTTAAATTTATTTTATTTTATTATTTTGGAGCTGGAGAGACGTCTCGGTGGTTAAGAGCACATACTGGGGGCTGGAGAGATGGTTCAGCAGTTAAGAGCATTGGCTGCTCTTCCAGAGGACCCAGGTTCAATTCCCAGCACCCACATCAGGCAGCTCACAACTGCCAGTAACTCCAGCTTCAGGGAAACTGACACCCCTCTGATCCTCTCATATACAGACACACACACACACACACACACACACACACACACACATACATACATACATAAATAATAATTAAAGTAGTCTAAGTTTTATTTTATTATTTTGTGTATTTTGCCAANGTGTATGTCTATGACATACATGTGCAAGTGCCCAAGGAAGTCACAGAGGACATCAGATCCCCCTGGAACTGGAGTTAGAGATGGCTGTGAGCCACCATGTGGGTGCTGGGTCCTCAGAAGAAAGGGTAGTCAGTGCTCTTAACTGCTGAGCTGTCTTTTCAGCCCCAACACTGATTCATTTATTTCTTTTGTGTGTGTGTGTGTGTGTGTATGTATGTGTGTGTGTACACATGTCTACAGAGTGCGTATGGAGATCAGAGGACAGCTATCAGAAGTCCATTCTCTCTTTTGCCACTCGGCTTTGGTTCACCCATTGTCAGGCTCAGCAGGAGGCACCGTTACCTACTGAGCCATTGTGGAGGCCCAGAGAGCACTGTGATATTTCCAAGCANGTTGGAGGCTTCTTAAGAGAAGGNNTCAGAGGGACTAGGAGTAGATGGTGGGGGAAGGGGATTGAAGGAATGAAGGTAAACTGAGGGCCATGGTACTGGAAGAAAATCTGACAGACTACACACTGTGAGATCCCAGGGCCTCGAGGCTTGTGGTTGGAAACTCATTCACTGAGAGGTTGTGAGGCCTTAAACAGATCGTCCCCCACTTCCCCAGCCAAGTGTCCCCTCCACACACACATCGGCCAGACTGCCTTTATCTAGAAAGTTGAGGGATTAGGAGAAACTCTTGGGTCGTGAGGCTTCCTTCAGTCCAGTTAACCAAAATACTTGGAGTANCAGCCCCTTCCCCAACTCTGTGGCCCAAGATCGTCCAGAGGGCCAGCCTGCATCTGGTAAGGCTCCTTAGGCCCTGTGGGGCCTCAGAGGGTTTCAGCCATAAATTCTACTAGGTTAGGGCATCTGGCTGCACCCCAGCTCTATGCGACCCCTATTTGAACATAGGAGCCAGCGTCCTCCCTCCTCTTCTTTAAGCTTTTTAAGATCTAACTGGCCCTCCCCTCCCCCCTCCCCCCCACCCCCGGCTCAGGTTTCCTGTTGGGAACCTCTCAGGCTCTGCGCTATCCTCTACTGTTCCAGGTCACATGGCACCAAGGGATTGGATTTGAAGCCAGCCCTTTCTCTACCTGGAGTAGTTCCTGTACCTTTAAAGCCTCCTCCCATCCCAGGCCAGCTGGGGGAGGGAAGGGTGGAGCTGGGTCACAGCTGGGGATGGGGACTTAGCCTTCCGCTGGTGTGGAACCGAGAGTGAATATAGCACGTGTCTGGATGTGCCCCAGCTGCTGTGTGACCCCAAAGCCCTCCTCACCCTCTCTGAGCTGCTGGACATCGTCGGTGGGGCAAAATAGACTTGGGGACCCCCTCCCCAAGAATGTGTGAAGACCTGGTTCTGTCCCTCAGCCCTGCCATGCCACTCTAGGGGCTCTAGTGATCCTCTCAGAGTCTCCGTGTAGCCACCTGCGCAGCAGGAGTGCCGCACTTCTGGATAACGGGCAGGTCAGCGCAGGCTCCTGTGCCCTGGTCCCTCTGGGTTCACACAGGTAGGCAGAGCCCGATTTCTTATCTGACAATAGGGCGTGAGGGGACCTGCCCAGGCTTTCCTCTCCCTCTTCTGCAGGGGTAGGGTGGGTGTTAAGGGTTTGGAGTGGAGTCACAGACTCCTCAAAAGAAGCCTTTGAGTCCTGGTTCCCCGGAAGCGGGTTTGGGATTAGGAGTGAAGCCGCTGAGACCTGAGAAGATCCGACAGCCCTGGCAGGAGTGATGGTCAGTGTTCCGGAGACACTGTGCCCTCCAGCCATGCCTGTCCCTCTCTGGGCTTGGGCTGGGGGTGGGGCAGGGACCATTGTGCAATGAGTCATTTACTCAGCTCCAGGAGGCTCTGTCACCCCTAGGTCTGTGCCTAGGCATTTTAAGCTCTTTCATCAGGTTCCCAGCAAGCAGTGCTTTTCAAGTCATCGGAAGGGTAGAGGTGTGTGTGTAAGGGGTATAGGTGTGTGTAAGGCGTATAGGCGTGTGTGTAAAGGTTATAGCTTTGTGTGTAAGGGTTATAGATGTGAGTGTGAGTTATAGGTGTGTGTGTAAAGGGGTATAGGTGTGTGTAAGGGGATTATAAGTGTGTCTTCTGATCCTCTGCCATACACACCAGTTTGGGCAGCAAACTTAAGGCAGATTCCAACTTCAGGTCTGGGAGGTCTGTGTTCTTGTACCCAGGTGTCCTTACAAGCATACGGGGTGGGATAGGGTGTCCTGGTCCATGTGTGATCTGCAGACCTCCCAGGGACAGCTGATCCCAGGCAAATGGCTTTTGTCTAAACTTTAGTTTCTTTTCTTTTGTTTTCTTTCTTTCTTTTTGAGACACCACACTATGTAGCTCTGGCTGACCCGGAACTCACATAGATCAGTCTGACTCTGCCCCCCAGTGCTGAGGTTAAAGGCATGCGCTATCATACATAGCCTTAAACTTCATTTCTTGCTGGTGGGTGTGTTTAGACTGTGCCTTGTTTGACTCCTGTGGCCCTGAGACTTCATAGCAGCCCACGGACTCCAGTGGATCTGCTGGAGGATTAGCAGAGACATTTCGGTCTGGCCGTTGGTCTGTCTTTCTTGTACCTACTTCTCTGCTGCATCTTGGGAAACTGCTTTACTCAGCCTAGATTCAGCTCATGTGTGTGTGTGTGTGTGTGTGTGTGTGATGTGTGTGTGTTCTTGTGTGTGCGGTATGTGTGCGTGTATTATGTGAGTATGTGTATGTGGTGTATGTGTGTGTATGTGTGTGTGTGTACAGTATATATGTGTGTGGTGTATGTGTGAATGTACAGTATATGTATGTATGCATTATGTGTGTATGTGGTGTGTATGTGTGTGTACATGTGTGTGGTGTATACGTGTATGTGGTTTGTGTGTGTGTGTACAGTGTGCATGTATGTGGTGTGTGTGTGTGTGGAGGGGTAGCACTGGCAGCATGGCAGCAGCCAGCATCTCTAGGCATATGAGCTTTGGACCTGATAAATATAGGGAGTCTACCACACTTCATGCTGGAGTCAGGAAACTGCTCATCTTGGCCAGTGAGGACCAGGAGGGAACAGGGTGCCTTTTGAGGCAGACCCACAACTATGTCTAGTCGGAACTTCATTGGTGAGCTAGTCAGGGACATGCAGCAATTTGGGGCAGGAACCAGGTGGCAGGATTGCCCTGATGGGTTGTGTGACTTTGGGACAGGTCTGGCCTTCTCTTGGCCTTGCCCTTCTAGGCTGTTTCTGTCATTGATTGGGCCTGTGGGCCTAATGTTCCTTGATTGGTGGTTGAACCAGTCTGGACGCTGTGGCCCTAGGCCCTGTTCCAGGAGTGCACCTGTCACTGACCAGTAAGGTACAACAAGGCCTCTTAGATCTGGGCTGTGGTCTAGTGCCAGGGGGCACCCCTACTTCACTGCCTCTGGAACATTTCAAGGACATCATCNTGTCTGTCTCTAAAGTCACAGAGGGACTTAGCAGGGGCTCTCTGGAAGGGCTCACCGGTGGCCTCTGTCCTTTGGAGGGAATGGAATCTGAGAAAGGGGAGCCCCTTTCCCAGGCTCTTAGCACCTCCCACCTCTCCGCCCAGGGCCCTCCCGGGGCTGTATGAACTTTAGTCACCTGGTGACAAGCCTAATCGCTGCGCCTCCTTGCTGCCGTGACGTCAATATTGACCATCCTCCCAGTCTGGCTGGACCTCTTGCAGAGGACTCCCTCCCTATTCCACACCCCACTCAGAAGCCTCCAGCTGCCCTTCTGGGATGCTGGACACCCCTTAGCTGACCTCTTGCCCCTCTGGGATTAGGTAAGCACATGGGTCCTTTGCTACTGCTAGCTTTTTTCCACCTCTGCCCTGAGGAGACGCCCAACCTCAGATCCTGATACCAAGTCAGGGGCGGGTGCACTGAACTATTCTGCAAGGGTGACAGGCATGGCTCTGGCTGCTTCTGGGGGGTGGCAATCAGTTCTATGGCCAGGACTTCCTAGGTGGATCCATTTACTTCTTCCTCCCCATCTCAGAACTGTTCTCTGAGGAAAAGGGGGCTCTCTCCTGGGTCCCCACTGCTTCCAGGGCCTCTGGGAAACCCACCAGAGTTACAGAGAGCAAGGGGTCTGGATTTGAGGAGCAGTGCCTCAGTTTCCCTCCCAACACTGATTTGGGTGGAGCCAGGGCTCTGGCCTTACACGTTCTTTCANTGAATCTTTGAGAAAACTTGGGTGGAGGGGTGGGAAATGGAGGCCCAGGCTTCCAGCAGGGCGTCTTCCGCTTGGACTGGAACAGCTGCTCACAGGAGGCAGGGCCAGCCCTCCCTGTCAGGCTGTCCCAGNAGGAAGGGACAGGGGTCAGGTGTCAAGGCTGCCCACTTCCTTCCCCAGCCTCTTTGGAAGAGAGAATCCTACTGGGTGCCCTTACAGGGCTGTTGGGTGGACAGAGGGATGGCTGGGTAGACAAAGAAGGGTGAAACATGTGATGTGGGAGACAGAGATGGCTCACCTCAGGGCCCTGAGACTGCTTTTAGTTTACAGCCCCGAACCTGGGAGAAAGGAATCCCAAGTTATCCCAATTGGACCAGAGCTGCCTGAGGCCACAGAGTGGAGCACTAGCCAATGCCTATTCCCTAACCTACCGCATAGATGGGAGNGTTCTGTACCAGCAATGAATGATGCCACATGTTGCTGGCCTGGTTCCTAAGACCCCTTGAGACCCCCAATGTGACTTTCTCACCAGGAATCCCAGACCCTGACCTAGGCTCACCTCAGGGCCCAGGATATGTGCCCAGAAGGTTATCGGGTCCAGAAAAGGATATAGACCGAGCCTTGGACAACAAGGCCAGGGCCTGGTTGCCACGATGGATAGGAGGAACCCTCCAGCTGCCTTCTGGAGGACCATACTGGCCAGAGGAATTATAGGAATGAGACTGACTTCAGGTCAGATCTGTGCCTGGATTCTGGCAGGAAGAACTACTAGGGATACTACTGGGGNCACAGGGTGCCATCCCCTCTGCCCTGGGGCGTTTCCCCCCTCTGCCTCAAGAGTTGCAAATCTACCTTCCCACATGAGATAAGGCACCAAATTGTGTTACACCACCCACTACCCAATCCTCCAAGCCAGGGCAGAGGGGCTTTTCTATNACTGAGTCAGTTACTTTAGCCTCAGGTATGGGGAGGGGGACAAAAACTCCCTTCCTAGACCATGGGATACCCTGTCTGGTCCTGAGCTAGGGTNCTCTGAACAAGGACAGAGAGAACCAGAGTGGGAGATTGTTGCACAAATTCTAAATGGTCTTATGATAAAAACCTGGGGACAGATATTGGGGTAAATGCTGAAAGATCAGAGAAAACAAGCCACTGCTTCTCTTATAGACTGGATTAATCTCATGTAGTCCAGGGTGGCTTTGAACTCACAGAGATCCAGATGGATCTCTGCCTCCCGAGTGCTAGGATTAAAGGTGTGTGCCACCGCTGCCTGGCCTCTATGTTTAATCTGTCTTTGTCCTCTTATCTTCAGGCAAACTTTATTTGTTAAAAGTACACACAAAATATCACCACATTAATGGATCTATGTGGGTTCAAAGCCACCCTGGACTACACGAGAAACAGAGCCAGGCAGTGGTGGCACACACCTTTAATCCCAGTATTTGGGAGTCACATGCCTTTAATCCCAGCACTAGGGAGGTTGAGACAGGAAGTGATACGGCTGGGCGGAGAAAGGAATATAAGACTGGAGGGGACAGGAACTCAGAGCCTTTCGGCTGAGGACTCAGGGACATTCAGTCTGAGGATTCGTGGAGACAGGATCAGCTGAGGAGCTGGTGAGGTGAGAAGTGGTTGTGGCGTGTTTCCTCTGATCTTTTAGCATTTACCCCAATATCTGTCCCTGGGTTTTTATTATAAGACCATTTAGAATTCGTGCAACAGGAGGCAGCCAGGACTTCATGAAAAGGCTCTCCAGTGGATGCCACCCTTTGGAGGAAATGGAGTCTGGAAGAAGGGCACTCCACACCTTTATCAACACATTCTTCTTCTTTGTTTCGTTTACAGCTTTCCCCTTAGCCTCAGAGTAAGGCTAGGGGTTTCTTCTCTGTATGGTCTTGGACGAAATCTTCAGGGGAAATAGTCAGCTAGGAGGCATACCTATTTTCGTTTTAAGATTTATTTATTTTCTGTGTATGAGTGTTTTGCTTGAATGTTTGTNTGTGTACTGTCTGCACGTCTGGTGCCCACAAAGACCAGAAGAGGGCATCAGATCTGTGAGCTGCCATGTGGGTGCTGGGAATTGAACCCGGGTCCTCTGGAAGAGCAGCCANTGCTCTTAACCACTGAGCAATCTCTCCAGCCTCTCCTACAACTCCTCCCCCCGTTTTTTGAGATAGTATCTCATACTGTAGCACAGGCTAGCCTAGAATTCACTGAGTAGCCTATGCTGGGCTCAAATCCATGACAATTCTTCCGCTTCAGAGCTACCTGAGGGCTAGCATTACAGGTGTTGGCCACCACGCCCAGCTTAGCACTTCACACGTTCTCATCCAAGTCATTCAAAAACACCCCAGCAAGTGAGGGCAGTGCTGCACATAGGAGTCCCACAACAGGTGAATACCAACTCCAGTCTCAGGAAGGGCCTGGACCCTGAATCCCTTTGTTCACATGCTGCTCTTACTTCCAAATCCTGGGCTTGCTTACACATGACTGCCCGGGCCCCTCCCTGCCCTGTTCCGTGACCCCTTTCCCTGGCCAGTGCTTGAGAGAAGTCATGCATACAGGCAAGCGGCTGGCAGTCTCTTTGGCTCCAGAGTTCAATGGGAGGCAAAGATCAGCTAGAGGCAGANGGAGATCATCACATCGGGAAGTGATGATCGCTCCAGGAAGTGCTGAGCCCACTTCATGTATAACTTTGTGACTTTCAGGAGTACAAGGAGGTGGCCTGCTTTGGGAGTTTCAGGGGAGACCGACTGTAGGTTTCTGCGGAGTGTGGGGAGCTCCAGCCTGTCTATACAGCTGTTTTTCAAGCGCCACCTCCCCGGGGAAGGTGTGGAGCTCCTACTGGACGGTAAGTCCTGACCTGTGTAGCTAGTCTTCTTATTTCAGGGGACTGTTGGGTCTCCTTGGGAGGCAGGATAGATGTCTAACCCCAAGCCACTCTAGGGGTCCGTGGATAGTGCCAGGCTCTTGGCTAGGGTAGGGGATACAGAAGGAATGTGGTAAATCTTCTCCTTTCTGAAGTTTATCTCAGGGCAGTAGCATCTTGACTTCTGTAGGCAGGTTCCCAGGGCACATGGAATCTGAAGGGTCTCCTTGGAGGGTCTGTGCTGGGAATGAAGTCCATACAGGATTAAGCCTTGGATATAAACAGGATCTGCAGTAGCAGAGGTGGGATCCAGAGCTTCCGGCAGAAGGAATGGCCTGGCCAAAGGTCTGGGGGCTGGACAGCCCACGCATGTTCTAGGAGACTAAAAGGAGGCACAGGACTGTGTCCCTGAGGCTTGACTTTAGACCGTGTCCTGTGGGGGATGGTCTGGAAGTTCCCAAGCCTGGGCCTGACCCTACTCCTTCTCACTGGGCAACAGAGCCATGAAGAATCGGTTTGTGGTGCTGGGCCTGGTGGCTGTGGTTCTGGTATTTGTCATCATTGGCCTCTGCATCTGGCTGCCCTACACTTCTAGGAAGCCCGACCATGTGTACACCAGGGCAGCTGTGGCCACAGACGCCAAGCGCTGTTCAGAGATCGGACGGTAAGTAGGTCTGCCGGCTCTAGGGCAAGGCACACTGGAAGTGGCTTGGGCAGGACTCAGTTTCCCATCTGTAAACTGGACAGAGTGTCCAATGCACAGGGAGCTGCCCAGCCTTTCCTTGGACTCGGTAGCCTCTGTCTAGGGGAGAAGGGACAGTGACTCTGAGAGCAGGGTATTTATTAATTTTCCCACAGCCAGCTTTGGGCCCCTCTTTTCAGTATTGTCTCTGAAAAATGCTGCAATTCCATTCCCATTTTAGATTGTG
>LZPO01008002.1:271352-281589 GCA_001675575.1 Neotoma lepida | reverse complement strand
ATAAATAAATCTTTAAAGTGACTGACCATTAGCTTTTTGAGGGCCATTTGAGGACCTGAACACAAGCTTTGTGTTCAGGACCATTTCAACTACCTGTGGTTCAAGGTTCTCAAAGTTCTGTGTTTTGGTTCCCAAGGCCATCTCCCAGGGCCGCTAAGAATTCTAAAAGCCCTCCTACTAGGAGGCCTTCAGTAAAAAGGGTCATCAACAGACGGTCATCCTTGACTCATAATAGTTTGACTCACGGATTTTTTTCAATGTTCTAATGGTATAAAGGGCATATATGCAGGGTTAGGGATGTAGCCCAGTGATAAGGTATACACAAGCTCCCAGCACTACCAAAGGCAAAAGAAAAGAAAAGAAAAGAAAAGAAAAGAAAAGAAAAGAAAAGAAAAGAAAAATTATATGCATTCAGTGGAAGCCACTTAATGTCCATTATACATTAATGGTAATTATGCATATAACCATTCTATGTTATAACTTCAGGACAATACTCAGTAAACTACATATGAGATATTCAACACTTTATAATAAAATAATCTTTGTCTTAAATAACACTGTAGGCTAAAGTAAGTGTTCTACACATTTAAGGTAGGCTATGATGTTTGATAGTTTAGACGTACTTAATTCTTAAAAAAGATTTATGTGCATGAGTATTTTGCCTGCATGTCCGTATGTGCACCATGTCATGACTGGTGTTCATGGATGTCTACAAAGACACTGGAGTCCCTGGAACTGGAATTATGGTTATGAGCCACCATGCAGGTGCTGAGAACCGAACCTGGGTCCTCTGCAAAAGCAACAAGTGAGTGCTGAGTCATCTCTTCAGGTTAGATATATTAAATATATAAGTGCATTTTGACTTACAATATTTTCAAATTATGTATTTTCAAATGATGGATTTATTGGGGGCATCGTCACCCAACATTTTTTTTCTTTAATTAATTTATTTTTATTTTTATGTGCATTGGCGTTTTGCCATGGGTGTCCGGTCCCCTGGAACTGAAGTTACAGACAGTTGTGAGCTGCCATGTGGGTGCTGGGAATTGAACCCAGGTCCTCTGGCAGAGAACAGTCAGTGCTCTTAACCATTGAGCCATCTCTCCAGCCCCTTGTCACTCCATCAGAAGTTGAACAACATCTGTAGTATTGGGAACTTGTTCTGATCATGAGGTTCAGGGCTTAGCCACTTGGACTCAGATTCTTGGAATTTTAGCACATCTGTGCAGAGTTCTTCCAGGGACTCGAGAGGCTCCCTCAGAGCACCAGATCCAAGGAACTAATGTCTAGAGGATGCAAGATCCAAGACATGTTCTTTTAAGCCTTTGCTCCTTGAGCTTTGGCCCTTGACTCTTAACTGAAGATCCGTCCTCAGTGACTATGCATTCTCAAGACTTGGCACTCTGCAAATCTTTGACTGAGAATTCAGAAGATGACACAGGGTCTTGGAACTGAGATTAATGAAATCTAGTGCCCTGTGAAGCCAAGACTGTCAGCTCCCTCATGACGTTAGAATGTCAGTTATGCAGATCCAGGGCTTTCCATGGAGAACCTCATAAATCCTGGCTTAGAGATCTCAAGTCTCCAAGGACCGTCATAAACAAAAGCCACCATCAAGGCGAGGAAGGGCTTGGAGTTTGGCCACTAAATTCTGAGAAATGGAGCCTCTGAGGATTGAAAGTCTAACTTTGGCTTTAGTACTGAGTACCTCAGCTTTCATGTCAAGGCCATTGGGCAATTGTATAGTAAACACAGAAAAACTTAAGAGCCCTGAGGGCGTGGCTCCAAATCTCACCTTGCCAGTGGCTCAAGTCACATAATGTCTGTCACCTGATGGAGGCAGAAAGGAGACAACCAATTATAAGGATCGCAGAGTCACCATACCCGGACATCTATGGAATATCAGGTCATAGTGGATAAAATTCTTGGCTCATTCATCCAAAATAGCATATGGAAGCTGAGGCTAAAGAAATGCAATTCTTAGGATTTTTGCTTTCTTGTAACATGATCAACGGCAGTAGTGGGGGGTTCGTACCCCAAGGATATAAAGTTCTTAACATCTCAGAAANCAGAACTTCAGGGCTGGGGCCCACTTTAGTTCCTGCCTCCAAGTTCACAGGTTTAGTGTCTTACAGCTGAGCAATTAGGGCCCCACATCCTCAGTGTCTCCCACCACCTCCTTCAGGGTTCTAGTTTTCTTGGTTACATAGAAGTTTGTTTGTTTTTGAGACAGAATTTAGCTCAGGCTAGCCTCAGACTTGCTATGTAGCCTAGACTAATCTCAAATTTACAACCCCCTTGTCCCTGCCCCTTAAGTGCTGGGTTGTAGGTATGTACCACCATACCCCCCTTGACAGATGAGTAATCCCTTATGTATATCTACACACACACACACACACACACACACACACACACACACACACACACACACACGGAATGCTTCATGAGTTTACAAGTCATCCTTGAGCAAGGGTCGTGTTAATCTTTCTGTATTGTTCCGATTTTAGTGTGTGAGCTGCTGAAGTGACCACAGTACAGCACATGGATACTCTGGACAAGTGGGGTCAGCAGCTTTGGGTCCTTCTAGACACCCCCTTATAAACCCTAAAGTTAAAGCCCCCCAGGAGTTTGACAACTGCATAGCTGGATGTCTTAGGTCTTGAGTTCTTCTCTGTGTGTTGCTATTGTCCTATACGGTTTGGTAGTACTCAGGTTGGTGGGCCTGGATACCTTNTACCCAGTACTTTGCCCTCCTCAGTGTCCCAGGGCATCTGTGGATTCCAAAAGGTGTTGCTTTGAAGAGATTCAAACTCGTGGCCACCTTCTCCACAGAAGCCCCTAGATCACCTCAGATTTGTCCTCTGGGTCCACAGTGAACTGGGCCCAAGAACAGAATGAACTTGGTTCTTGAGGGGTTGTTGCTCTGAGTTGCACCGTCGTTGCGTGGTCCTGTACTCTCTTACGTCCCTCTGATGTTTTCAAGCTGTGAACTCCATGCTCTAGGACCAGTTCCTGCCACAGTCTCTCCCTGGCCAGGGTCCTCAGGCCCCCCTCCCCCCTATTCCCACCTTTTTAGGTCTGTTTTCCATTTTGTTTTGTTTTTTGTTTGTTTTGTCCAGCCACTCCCTTGTGCACTGGGAGACTTGAGTTGCCCTCTCCATGAATGCTCCTTTTTCTTTTCTTCAGGACGTGCAGAAGGGGCTGCAGGAACGGGGACAGAGAGAGAGCCCACGGCTGCTTTTCCTGAATGTGGTCCAGGCTGTGTCCCAGGAGGGACCCTGTGTCTATGCGGCATCTGACCCGAGGAAGGCTGGAAAGGCTTCGGGATACTAAGACAGCTTTGTCCAGAGCTAGGATCTGACCCACCATGAATTCTGTGCCTCAGACAGAGGGGGCTGTAGGTCTAAGTGCTCCAGGACCTGGATCCTTTGCCGTGAGATCAACCTGGGACCAAAAAGGACAGGGACCAGATGAATGACTGAAGAGGGAAGGATTGACTTGTCTGTGGTTCCTTCCTGACACCTCCCGTGGCCCTGCTCTGCCTCTTCTGGCCTCCCCCTGGCCTCATGCCCACCCTCTAAATGGTGTACCTACCAGTCCAGGATTAAAGAGGAACCACAATAAGGACTGATTCAGTGGTTCTAAGCAGGTAAAGGGACACTCAGAGAGTGCCCAGTGACATACAATATACCTCAGACTCCTATGGTCGGTCCTTCATGACTCACCATCAAGGCTCAGAGATGCACCAGGCTTCATAAGGCTCAGTGAACAGAGGCCACTCACCTCCACTCCACTCAAGCAGAGTGTTTGGGGGCTTTGCAGTGTGTCTGCCCCCCCCATCTTGCCTGCCAGTGAGAAGGCAGGAGTGTGGCTTATAGTACTCATCTTCAACTCTTGTGAAGCCCTTCTCCACTNCAGGAAAAGGTTGGATGAAGCAAAACTTGAGAGCCCTTGCTGTGGTTTTAACATACCATGTTCTTGAGACTAGGNCTCGTTCTTGGTAGTATTGACATATAGGATAAAAAAATCCTTTGTTGTGTGGAGCTGCTCCCACAGTGCACACCCTTGAGACAATAGCATCCCCTCCTATACCCCCCAGATGCGACAACACAAACTGGGCTGCAGCATCCCTGGCTGAGAAGTGCTGCTCCAGATGGGTGGGAAACTGCCACAGATGGCTTTGTAGGTTGTCCAGTACGGTGTCCATCGTGGAGGTCTCCCTGGAGGGACCTAAGCATCTAGGATCACACTGACTCCTGGGAGCATCAGGTTCTTCTGTGTCACCCCAAGAGTCTGCAGGAGTTGCTTTAGTAAATACAGAATGCTACAACAACCGGCATGGCTTATGCACCTTACAGGAATTCATCGCTCTGGTTCAACTGTTAAGAGCTCTTTTTGCTAGGACCTAGGTTTTATTCCTAGCATCCACATGGTGGTTCAACACCATCTATTACTCCAGTTCCAGGGGATCTGATGGCTGTTTCTGACCTCCACAGGCACCAAGGATACATACAGGCAAAAAACTCACACATAAAATTAAGTGAATAAATCTAAAAATTAAAAAAAAAGAAATGGATGATTCATAACTCTGAAACCCAGGCAGTCTGAGATAAAGGTGCCAGCAGATTCGGTGTTCACTGAGGGGTCATTTCTTCACAGATAGTCTGTCATATGGCAGAAGGAGTTAGGTAACTTGCTAGGGTTTCCTAAAAGATGTTAGAGTCACCCCTCACTATCTGTAGGAGGTTGGTTCTGGGACCTCCACTAAGAAGGCTGAAGTCTGTGAATGCTCACATTCTTTATATAAAACGGAGTAGTGTTTGCATCAGCTGCTTGTGGAATCAAGAGCTGGAAGCTAATAGAAGGTTATGTGAGGTCCAGATGATATCATTTGGTGTCCCTGATTACAACCAGATTTTCTTCATCTTCGTTGTGGCATAGTGGTAAGGTATGGACTTCCCTCCCTTGAGTTGAGACCATAAAAATTCTCTACTCCCATCTGACCACAGCTTCTCTCTGTGCATGCACTTCTGCACCTAGCTACAGGATCTTCCTGATTTTCTGACTGCATGCTTCAAGCTACTGAATCTTGTTCCTCCACACACACATCTGTCTCCTGCTCCATCTGTGCTAACCTAACTCAGGTGCTATTGATCAAAGAGGGGTGGCTGTATTTTCTGGTATCTCTGTTGCCGTGTGATAATGTCAGTGTGTTTTCTATATCAGATATACTAGGTAAAATAAGGGTGAAAATCTGACAGAGATCAGAGGAACTAGGAGCAAGCCACCACTCACCAACGCTGCCTCTACTTCCCAGGATTGAAGCGGAGGAAAGAGCGAGCCTTCCGGTCTAACCTGGCTTTTTATACCTGTCCATCTGCTAACTAATTTCCCATCCTCCCAAGCTACATCACTTCCTGTCTTGTCTGCATGGATCTTCAGAACTCTAAGGTTGATGCTGGGATTAAAGGCATGTGCCACCACCTCCTACTGCTAGTTCCCCATGTGACCTTGGAGTCACAGAGAACCAAATGGATTAAGGGCGTGTGCTAACTTGCATGGCTATTGTTTTTCTATTAGTGGCTGGCAGCCCCGTTTTTCCTCTGACCCTCAGATAAATTTTATTAGGGAGGACAAATAAAATATCACCACATTTCCCCTTTTTGTCTAAATAAAAAAAATAAAAAATAAAAAAAATTACAATATAAGATAAGCTATATACAATATATACAAGCAATTAATACATCATTTCTTAAGAAAAACTATAACTATCTAATCTTCAACTCCTTCAGAAACCTGAGAAGGAAACAATATTGCCTAGTAAAAACAGAAGTGCAAACAAGTGACTTCCAAAAAAAATGTAAGTTGAAAGAAACAGCCAGCTGCCTGGACAGTCACCCGAGGTTTCTCTGCAATGTTGGGGCATCATCTTCAGCCCATAGGCTTAGCGTATCTGACAGACTCATTTGTGAAGCAGGATGTATTCAAGGTCTACAGCTCGATCCCACATTTGGTATTCCATGGACCAGATAAACTTGAATTCCTCCAGTGTCTAGAAGTTGATGGTGTTTTTTGGAATTCAGCCTCCCATCTTTCTCGGCTTGTGGGTGGTTTCATCTTTATTGTCAGTCTATCATTGAGAGGCCAGACTCCATCAGCCTAGTTATTCCTCCAAGAATAACTGTTCCAGCTGATGTTCCATTGTACACCAGAAGCCATCGGCCCACTGTCTGTGCAACTGCCGAAGGAAAAGGCACAGTACCTTTTCTGCTTGCAAAGTCACTTCAGCGATGGTGTCATATTGTCTTGGCCTTAAAGGATGCCTGTTGCCAAAGCTGCAACCACACTCTTAGCAAGGATCGATAGTCCTTTATTTTTGTGTCCTGCTTGTCCTTTTTGAACAGCATACTGTCAGCAGTCAATTCGAGGGCACTTCCATGCCCAGTGGCTAACTGCCACATGAAAGTTAACTCCATAAGCAGTCTCTTCAATGCCCATATCTTCTCTGAAACAGATTGGTGCTGCCAGGAGCTGATGTCTCATAGTCATAAAAAGAAAAAAAATCTAAGTTATTAAAACATCTTAAATGCCATATTCTGCAGATCTCTGAAGGGTTTGAAGAACTTGTCTAATAATCTATTTTATCTATATTATATCTATATAATTTTATTATTTTACCTAGTATATGACTTGGGTTCAAAGAGGAACTTAGAGATTCCCCTATGCCCATGTACCTTTGACACATTGTGACCAGAAACGAAATGGCAATTTGGGTTTCCTCCTTGATCCTTATAGAAAAGAAATTAATGCCATATCTGAGAGAGGCAATCATACCTTGTTCCTACTCATAATTCATCTCTTGATATATAGTGGAATAAATTTAATCCCCAAGCTTTAAAAAGAAAGAGGCTGATTTGGCCATGCACAATGTCATCAGGCAACTTATATGAAATGTTAGAAAACAATCAATGATAAGCAATCTAACCTTTAATATCAACTAAATCAAAAGGCAATGAGATGTTTCTATATCCAAGCTTTCCTTCAAGACTGGTGTAACTTTTATAAAGAGGCTAAGAGGACAGCCAATATTTTGGCCCTTACCCCAAGGTCTGGGGCATGACAGGACACTTCTCAAAGAGTTCTGCAGCTCCAGTAAGTCACCTGTCCTATCCTGTTGATGAGAGAAGCCATGGCAGGCCAGTGGCGCAATGCATAACATGTCTGATATGTTATGCATAACATAACAGATCAGAAGATAGAGAGGCCATGGAGATACAGAGATTGGTTTTCAACTAGTGAGCACTCGGCAAGAGGAGTGTTGATACAGAAGGAAATGTCCTCAGGGCTTCCAAGGGAAGCCACATGGTCAGCAAGACCCTGACTCAACCCAGTAAATGACACAACTCATAGAGGAAAGACTGAAGAAGCCAATGGGCTCCTCCTAAGTCCCTAAGAGTAACCCCTAAAAGGCCTCGGCTGACTTGAACAACAAAAACTGGCTACTTTTTGACTACAACATTGTCTTAAACATCCAACAGGAAATATACCCAAAGAGTAAAATGATTGGTAATACTATAGAAGAAGAAGAAGTAGACTAAACTTTCAAAGGAACGAAGATTCTGGCCTTGGACCTCCTCGTGGCTATCAGCACAGCAGACAGGGCGATTGCTTCTTAGCTCTTTCCCACACCTGACACTTCGTTTAGCACACAGCTAATAAACATCTATTGGTCTTCTTCTGACTCACTATCTCTCTGTCTAACTGGAGGACATTTCACTTGAAATCTGTCTCAGTGCTTCTCTATATTGACTCTGAAAAGACTATTTATTACTTAAAAAATTTACATTCAGTGTGTGTGTGTGTGTGTGTGTGTGTGTGCTGTCTCTTATACACATCTAGATGTGTATAAGAGACAGCATGTGCACCACACAGAGGACAAGTTACAGGAGTGGGTTCACTCCTTTCACCTTGTGGGCTCCAGGGACTGAACTTGAGTAGGCTTGGCGACAAGCACCCTTAACTCCTGAGCTGTCTCACAAGCCCCTCTTTATCATTAACAACACTTCCCAGGCTGATGAGATGACTCGGAGGTTAAAGCATCTGTCACACAAGCATGAGGACTGGGGTTTGGATCCCCAGAACCTGTGCTGAGTTGGGGTGGTGGCCCGGCACTTGGGAGGCATAGACAGGGTATCCCTGGAGCAAGCTCACTAGCCAGAGTATCCAGTGCCAGCAAGCTCTGCATTCANTTGAGAGACCCTGCCTTCAATGAACAGGGCAGAGAGCAATTGAAGACTCTTACAAGACTCTTCGCATGCATGTGCGTACAGGTACGTACACACCTACACCTGTGCCTCACACATACGAACACATTACATGCATACGGACCACACACACATACAGATGAGGAGAAAACAGTAAAATGACAGAGCCTACTGTCCTCCCACCAAATTCCTATTCCAAAATGAGAAGAGAAGATGGCAGGGATAGAACAGAGCAAATCCCGACAGGGTGCACACCAGACCCTACAGTGGCATTTCCGGCATCTAGGGTTCATAACGGCATCATCTAGGCTCCAACAGACTTGGGTAGCCTCGCTACTTCATTTGCATCACACCTCAGCTCCCTCCTGGGCTACTTCCCCTCAGCTTTGTTTAACAGAGCTTCCACAGTCCCGGCATCTNCAACATCTTGGGGCTCTTCACTGCAAGTTAGTCTTCACTTCTACGGCTTTGTGTAATAGCTTTTCAGGGTCTCTTCACAGAGGATGCAATGCTGTCACACAGGCCTGAGTTTGTGGCCTTCTGGAACCCTGGTGAAAGCCACAACAATGCTCTAAAGCATTTTGCCCGCCTGCAAAAATTCATTCCGCATGGATGCCGATGCAAAGTCCTGGTGCCAGCCCCAAAGTTAGTGTGGCTTCCCATTTACCAAAATCATGCTGGCCTTGGAGTGCCATCATGACTAAACCTGGCCAAGCACTTCTGTAGGTGGCCTTGTTCCAGCAGGACGTTGTTAAGGCTCTCTCTTCAAATAGGTTTGCATTTTTACCATCTGGAACCCTCAATGGGTGGGATTTTGCTCTCAAATCACCTTCATTGTCCCNGTGCAAGGTTCTCAGTTCCCTTTTAATAAGTACAGCTGCTGCCTTCACCAGCCTTGTCTTCAACCTCAACAACGTCNGTGCCCCTTTCCTCGATAACTGCACATTCTTCACATCTTTGTCCCCTTGTCTGCTATGAACATGGCTGAGAACAGTGAGTAATAACTATACCGCAGCCTCAGTGTCACNTTGTCTTGGAATTTCCTCCACCGAGCTCTGCTACTTTGCATTCCGTCTCACTCAGATTTTTNGGAGAGAGGCAGAAATTGGTCAGAGTCTTGGCTATAGAAGGCCTGCTAGCCTAATTCCCAGCAGAGTCTTTGTTCACCTCAACCCTCATGAGCACAAACTTTACAACTCGCATTTCTGTCAACATTCTGATCTGCAGAGCTCCCACCAGAACAGCCCATTAAGCTCTGCTTACAGAATTCTAGGGTTCTTTTCTTGCCCACAGTTCCAAACTCTTTCACGTTCCTCCTGTAAACCATTTCCAAAGACCTAGAAAAACACATGGTCAAGTTTGTCACAGCCATGACTCCACTTCTGGTTCTAATATTCTGTATTAATCACATTTCCACTCAACAGAACACCTGATAATGGGGAAGGGTTCATCTCAGCCCGTGTAGTTATTCCATACAGTTTACCAGGAAACCACAAATAGGTGAAAACATTAGAGCCACATTTGAGGCTTTCTGACAGGACCCTGGCTCCCGAGATGCATTTGACTCTTTGATATTCTTGAGGTAAAGCAGGGCTGGTCTAGTCAGGATGGAGTCATTTTTGTCNTCTCCTGCTGCCCAGGACCACACTTCTGTCAATAAATCCTCCCAATAGGTGGCATTGTGGGAGATGGTTTAACTGGCCATCAGTGCCTAGCTGAATTCAACTCATAGATGAATTCAACTCGTCTCTCTTCTTTCCTCTTGGGCTGTAACCTGGAGAGTTGGAGCTGAGAAAGTAGGAAATGCAGGTGCTAAGTTAAAACCCTTAGTTTATCCCAGCTCGAACCTCCCGCTCCTTTACACTTTTATCCTCCATCCCTTGCCCCCATTTCCTCCCCCTCACTCCTAGTCAGCCCATGTAGATCTCATCCATTTCTCTCTGGCTGGGTGATCCATGCGTCCCTCCTAGGTT
>LZPO01008002.1:234408-247006 GCA_001675575.1 Neotoma lepida | reverse complement strand
CCCCACCTGTCTCCTCATAGCCCCACAGCTCAATGGTGACAGCCGGCATGGGAAGCAGAGACGTGTTCCAGGTGAGGCTGAGGTTTCCGCTGGTGTTTGACGTGCCGTAATATTGCCAGTGGGTCTCATTCACCAGCTGGCTCTTCTCGGACTCGGACACTTTGTAGGGATGTGCTGGGCAGGGGTGAGTGAGGAATGAGGGAAGACTTAATGGTACAAGTGACCTGCAGGGCTCTGAGAACCTCTCANTAACACTGAAAGTAGCTAGGTGATGGTCTCCCTCAGGGTCTCTTGCAGGAAGACATCNTGGACGGGAGAGATGAGGGCCTGGCCTGCAGAGCTGAGGACCCAAGCCAGATTACACCTCTCATTTGGCCCTTTCGAGGCCCCTTGCTGAGGGACCATCAGGGACCAGGTCTGGATCTGAACCACCTTGATGAGGACCCCACAGCTCCAACTCCCTGTGATCTGGGACTCTGGTCTAGTTGCCAGGGGTGGAGTGANGAATGACAGAAACCCTTGCCCAAGGGACTGGTTCAGCCAGAGGGACAGGTAGGCAGACTGGGTCTAGTATCAGTGTACATGGATTAGTGTTGGGGAAAGTCCCATGGCCTTATATTGCGGATAGGAACTGGGGCCCATGGAGGGTGGGGTCTACAGGCTTACAGCCTAGACCAACTTGGCAGAGTGAGGGCTCACCAGCTAGCCAAGTGCCTGCGTGAGGGAAGGAACGGCCATTGTCCANTGAGATGGTGAAGGGAATGCGGCCGCTTTCATAGAGCAAGGGTGAGATACAGTGCACTTGCCTCAAGCTGTCCACATAGCCAAGGGTCTGGACACTGTCCTTAAACCTGAGGAACAGAGATGGTAGAGTCAGCCTGAGCCAACAGCTCTGAAGACCTCCACTCTTCCTCAGGGAATGGGTTAGGCTACGTGTTCCTGTGCCCTCCTGCCTGCCCTTGGTCCCAGGGGTGCTATCTCCAGCTCCACCTCCACACATTGGGTTGAGAGTATGGGAGCCCTGGTGACCCAGCTGCTTAGGTCCCCCCCACACACCTGCAAATGACGCCATCAGTAGAGGAAGGCCACTTTAAGTGCTGCACCACGAAGTCTTTGCCACCCATCATGGAGCCTGAGGAGGGTGAGATCTCTAGGCAGTAGTTCAGAAAGTCTTCACAACAGTTTTCAAGGCCTGAGCAGGTTGGATGACATGAGCAGGGTCCTTCTTGTTCCCCACAGCGCAGGGAGCAGCTCCTCTGGGTACCTGGAGAAGAAAGCCCTGTGTACTGGGGTCAAGTACTCTACATACAGAGCCTGTTTCTTCTGGAGTCCGTGAGAAGCATGGACTGTTGACTAGGAATTGCTCAGGCTACCAAATGACACAGANGAAAGCCACTGGCCCCATGGGCTGAGGTCCATCTTCACACAGGTAATGGAGTGGCTTCTCACAGGTAGAAAAGGGTTCTCTTGCTTGCCTAGGCTGGGGGCACATAGCCACTAAGAGTCCTCATTCAAGGTCCAGGAGGGAATGGTGTCTGGGTTGAGCGTTTCCCATCTCTTTCTGGGGGTAGAGTAACAGTTGAATCCCAGAAAGCTCCACCCTCTGTGAAAGTGGCCAGGACACTCCCTTTTAGGGGATAGGAGGGACATTCCAGCACAATGTAGTTGGGAGTACGCAGCAGGAGCTGTGGACATCCTGTCCAGGGCCTTCCTCTGTGGGTTCTGGAGACCTGTGGCAGGGTTGCATTTCAGCCCCAGAGCTGAAAGGCCAAGACTGGGGTGGGGTGTTAACTTCCCAGGCCAGATCACATCTCCCACCTGGCCCTTCCCAGGCCCTTGATGATGGAGGTCCACCAGGGATGAGGCCCAGGCCTAAGCCACTAGCCCCACGTCACTAAGTGGAGTGCTTGCTCTCAAGAGCAGCAATAAATATTTATTGGCGAAGGATTTAATGACTGCAAGGGGTGTGGGAAGATGCTTCAAGATGCTAGGAGATAAAAGTGTCAGAAGGGTGGTGACACTTTCCTGTGATGGAAGATGGGGTGAGGCAGGGGACTGTGGGCTGGTAACTCCCAGCCCAGCTCAGAGAGAGGCCTATGGCTCTAACCCTCAGCCTTCTCGATAGACTTTCTTGATTCAGCTGATAAGGACCAGCATAGGGAGAGACAGAGGCTGGGGCTCCCTATGTGATCACACCCTTCACTGGGGCTTGGAGTGCAGGCCAAGGGCTCTTTGGTCTCCCCGGCTTCCCTTCTAGGCCATGTTCTTCAAGCGTCCAGTGAGGACAGGACAGNCTTGATTCAGACCTCCCATCTCTACCAGAAGTGTCTAGAACCAAGAGCCTCAGAATTGCCTCCCAGGATTCCCCAGCACAGCCACAGATGGACTGCCAGATGGACAGACGCTGAACCCAGAGGGGTGTCTGCTTAGGGCCTGGCTGATCAGGCAGATGAACAGGGAGGGGTCGGAAGGGCAGAGTGGGGCATACCTGCTGTGGGCCTGGGGCCTGGGATTGTCCCCAGCAGCATCAAAATCCAAGGCAGNAGGGCCAGCTTCATGACGTGTCCTGTGTGCAGCAGGCAGCACAGTGGCTCAGAGATTGCGGGACAGGCTCCCTCCCTGCTGGCCTGGCCCCGCCTGCTGGCCCCGCCCAGCGTTCTGCGGCACCACTCCTCCCCTTCCCTTCCTCCTCCCCCTCCTCTCAAAGTCCACAGGTGCCCATAGGGACTAGCAGAGCCTGATCTGCCTAGTTAGCACATTCTTGTCCCATCATCACAGCCTTGGGACCCTGTATGAGAATGAGGGGCTGGACTGCCCAGACATTAAGACCTTTGGCACATGAGAAGCTGGATGTTGCAAGGCAGCTCAGACCCTGGGTCACACGGTCCAGTCTTGTGTGCAAGGCTTCTGCAGGGTGGGTGATGAAGTCCTGGTCCCCTCAGGACGGACCTAGACCTCTGCTTCCCTTAAGGAGGTGTTGCTAATACCCACTCAGTCTGACAGGCAGAGGTGGAGCAAATTTATTGTGCTTGGAGTGCAAAAGCACGGCATGGACTTGAGACAGGGTCATTTCTGATTCATAGCAGGCTTCAGAGTTACCACCCAGACAGAGGAGCCCAGAGCTGAGTCCAGCCTGGCCGCAGATGTCATTTGGCGAGCTAACATACCCTGTTCTGGGTTGTCTAAGCTTCTGCAGAAGAGGAAGAAACCTGATAGAAACCCTCTGGTGGCTTCTGGGAATCCTTGATTCCAGGGAAGCCCATGAAGGCCCCTGAGCCTGGCCTTGTCACCTGGGCTATATACATCAGGACAGTGAAGCTGTGGTTTCTCAATGCAGTCACACTGGCTAGCCTCACAGGGGAGGAGGCAGGCTGGCTTATGAGCTGAAGCCATCTATCTGGCTGGTGATCCTCCTCTGGTCCTGGGTCTCAGCCAGCCCATTGTTCTGTGGGCCTTGTTCCCTCTTAGTAGTAACTAGTCAGGGCTGGAGGTTACCTGTGGCTCTCCCTTTAGTGTCTGAGGAAACCTGTGGTTAGGAGTGGGAACCAAGCAGCCCCTAAGGTAACTGTGTCCCCACTACACCTGCAACTCCACAGACTTATGCGGTGAGAAGTCTCCCTTATGCTCACCTTCCAGAGGGGGAAGAAAATCTCCTAAGCTACAGGGTGCTCTGGATGGGTGCCTCTGTGCGTACACCGGTCCTGTGGCAGGGAGCAGCCTGTGCCAGCATCCCAGGCCCAGGACTGAGGGTACTCCCTACCATGGGGGCAGGGGAATGGGTAGGTAGAGGGGCTTGGCTGAGTGACAACTGCCTCGGATTTCTTGGCTCTCCAGATGGCTGGTCTGGTGAGGACTCATCTTGGGTTGCCGTATTTCTAGCTCCAAAGGGCCTGGATTAAGGATCTAGGGTCTAGTCGATAGTTTCTTCCTTCTTAATTGAGGGCATGTGCCCAGTCCTTGAAGGCATGAAAAGGTATCTCATCTCCATTCTGGCCTAGAGCTTTTGAGGAGAGACAAATGGGCTCTGAAGTGCTGTGGATGACAGTCATGACAGGAAGGCATGGGCCCCTGGAACCTAAGAATCTCCAAAATAAATGGCATGGAGCCCAGGAAAGGGAAAGGGCCAGTATCATGACTTAATGACCTGTTGTGGTCTTACAAGTTAACTTTTAGCCAAGTGCTGTGGTGCATCCCTGTAAACCTTGCTCAGGAGGCTGAGGCAGGGCCTGCCTGGGCTACAAAGCCAATCTGGTTATGTGGCACAATCTCGTCTCAGGGTTTCAATCTGGTCTGTCTCCCCAGATCTTTGTTTTTGTTTTGCTGCATGTATGTCTGTGCACCACATGTGTGCAGCACCTGTGGAAGCCAGAAGGGATCACTGGATCCTCTGGAACTGGAGTTAGGGCTGGAGGTGGACTGCCATGTGTGTGCTGGGGCCTGAACTCGGGCAGAGCAGCCAGTGCTCTCAATGGCTGAGCCAACTCTCCAGGCCCCAAGTCCTACTTTTGAGCCAGCAGCCCACATCTATTCTGGCCAGGGCTCCACACTTGTGTAACTGGTCCTGTCGGGGAGGAACTATGATGAGGTACGCCTCCCTGCTCCTGAACTGCCTTCTTCCCCATGGTGCCCTTCTGTTAACATCTTGGCATCACGTAGGCTCTGCCTTCTGTGTGTCCTTACACTTAACACTGCAGGAGCTCCAGGAAACCAGACACCCTCTCAGACATAGGTCCATCCTCACCTAGGAGTCTCCTCCCAGCCGTCTAGGGGCTTTTGAACAGTAATCTTGGTGGGGGGCAGTCCCTGCACCACGTGAACACCCCCCAGGGTAAGCAAAGAAGCAAAGAGCATTTTCTCAGCTTTATTAGAAAAGAACAATGACAAAAAAGGTATGGTGTGTGCTAGGCTCTCGATGTCTCCACCAGAACCCAAGCTAGCCCATCTTGGCACTGAACTGTGGGCCTGGTCAGCTGGGCATGGGCTTATAAAGAAAGTCAATATTCATAAAACAAAGTAAGTGCTGGCCCTGCTGTGCAGACCAGAGTCAGTTCATTCTCACGTGCTGAAGACAAGTCTCATCTTCCTCTGAACCAACACACTGGGTGTGGACAGCCTCAACTGGGGCAGGATGCTGTAGAGGGGGCTGGGCAGGCTTAGGTAGACCATGGGAAATGGTATCNCACATGGGCTTCTGGTCTTGCCCAGGGTCTGGACCAAAGAGATTCCAGGCCTAGCTGTTGCTCTGGGTATGGCTGTAGGGCTCTGGATGGGCCCCCTCATATGTCCATATAGTCGTCATCCTCGTCTGTCTCACTCTCCAATGAGGACTCCTGGCTGGATGTCTCTAGAACCTCCAGGGCTGGCTGGCACAGGCTCTCCTTCCTCACATTGGCAGCTGACTGGGCAGACAGGATGGCTGACTGCACAGAGGACAGGGCAGAACATGGTCAGGAGTGACTGGCTTCACCCTAAACCTCTTGACATTAACCCAAATTCTCACCCAGGTCTCCCCATAACTCAATCCCCTTCCCAGACCCCCAGTATCATAAGCCCCTACACCAGGCCCCCTGTCTGGTACCCACAGTCACCTTCAGCTTCTGCTTGGTCTCCTCTGAAATGCTGCCTTTGGGGGAAAGCAGAGTCGGGGTAGGTGGTGTGACGGTGATCTCAGGAGGGAACTTGGTGGTGGCCGAGGGGATCACCAGCTTTGGCATGTTGGACAGGAGGCGGGATTTGGCCCTGNTGGACTCAGCCTTGCCTTGATGGCTCTCTGGTGTCTGGGTACTTCCGCTGCTGGGGGCCTTAGTGCTGGTGGCTGTTGGGAGACCTCAGAGTTTGAGTTCACTTAGCTTCCTCAGTCTGCCTGTCTCTTCTCGCTAAGAACTCAGTTCCTCCTACCGAAGTCAGAGGGCCCATACCATGGATGCTTTTCTGGCCTTCTGCCTATGTTGACTGTTAGGGTCCCAGGCTCAACTCTGGTTGCAGACCTTGGCATGCNAGGTTTGTACTTGCAGCTAGGAGCACTCAGGGCTCTGAGGAGCATTAGTGGACCCCAGCAGTTCCTCTGAGATTTCCCAGGCACCAGACAACACAAAACCGTTGTTGAATCTTCTGAACTCTTCTATTCCAAGGGGGAACACAAGCTGGCCAGTCATACTTTTCTCTCTCTCACTCTAGGATGAGTAAGGAGCTGAGTCTCCTGGAGGCAGTCGGGGCCATGGCAGACTGCAGATCTGGAACCTGGCAGCCTCCAGGGAGCTGCATGGACTGGCAGCAGCCCAGCTGCCCTGGCACGGCCCCACATTCTTCTAGCCTCATCTCTTTAAAAGGAGTGGGAGCCAGAGCCCTGCCCAGCCTTCGTGGGCTGGCGCCATGTCCTTCCATCCTGAGTGGTCCATGGGAGACCTGGCCAAGCGGTCTCAAGGGGCCTGACTAGTAGAGGGGCTGGTGGGTTCCCACAGAGAGGCTGTGTCTGTACTCTGTCTCAGCTGCCCACAGAGAAACCTCAGTGACAGGCCCAAGCTCCTCCCCATAAGGAACTGCCCCTCTGGGCTCTGCAGTACCACAGGCTTAAGAGAGACTCCAAACCTAGTAGGACCCTTCTGTGGAGCTGGGGTGAAAGGAGGCTTTAGGGTCCCAATAACNGTCCCTGCCAGACTCCAACCAGGGCTCTTTCCCTCATTCTCCCCTGAGCTTTGTACTTCCCCATCTATCCTCCCCATCNATCCTCTGTGGGGAAGCCCACCTACGGCTGTCATCTGGGAGCAGTCTGGTGGGAGCTGGTGCTGGGCTGCTCTCAACTGGCCTTACCTTGGCTGCAGGTGGGCTCTGCACCTGTCTGGCAAGTGGCCTCCACTGGCCAGCAGTGCTGCTCAGCCAGGGGACCTGTGGCAGCCATTTTCATCTGGTGACTGTGCCGTGGTTCTTGGGGTGGAAAGCTGGCACCTTCTGTCACTCCTGACAGCTCTTCTCCCTCTATGGAGACAGAGGCCAACTGCAGGTAACACTCCCATTCCATGGGGGGTGAAGGAAGCCCCCCTTCCCAGATCCCCAAGTTTCTGTGGCAGGCATTGTAGGCCCAGACTATGCCCTAGGATGTTTAACAGGGAAATGTGGCCAACATGGGGACATTGAGATAAGGTGGCTTTCCATCCTCACAGGAACCAGGGAAGCAAGCATTCTTCTGGGACAGCTGCATGTAGGCACAGGCAGGTAATTTCAAGGTATCTATCACATTTCAAGTAGACACAGTGTGAGTGAGTGTGTGTCTGTCTTGCCGGGCAACTGTGTTTCACAGAATCAGAGCCCTGCCTAGTCTTTATGGGCTGGCGCCATGTCCTTCCATCCTGAGTGACGGTCTTTGGGAAACCTGGCCAAGAGGTCTTGAGGGGCCTGACCGGTAGAGTGGCTGGTGGGAATAAGCGGGAGGGAGGGAGAGAGAGAGACTGTGCTCTGTCTTAGCAGCTCACAAGGACTCAGCAAGACACCACCACCACCACATGGCTGTCAAAGGTGGGCTCTCTTTTCTGGTCATAGGAATGGCAAACACAACCCAAGTCAAAACCACCAACTAAGACCAAAGTAGACAGAGAACACGAGGGCACCATGTCTTCCTGCTGGGCCAAATCCCTCCTTCCCTGGCACAAGGCCAGGGGCTTGGAACTGGTCAAGTGTGTCAAAGGCTGGGTGGAACTAAGGGACAACACCACACCTGTATTACCAGTTAGGATCTGTTTCCCACCTCCTTGAAGTTCGTAGTGGTCTTGCAGGTGGCTCCCTTCTTCCTACTCACTTAGGTACACTGTCTGCCCAGCTCTCACCCGCTCTGCCAGGAACAGTCATCCCCTTGCTCCAGCAGGGAAAAGGCAGAGGCCTGACTGCCATGGAACTGTCCCACCTAAGTCTCCACAGAGCTGCTCCAGGTCCAGGTCCCCTCTTCCCCATCTCTTTCTTACTTAGAGAGGAGTTCTTGCTATGGAGCCCAGGACAGCTTCATGGGATTATCCAGTTGCAGCCTCCTGAGGAAGGTATGTACCACCACACCCAGCTTGGAGAAGACCATTGTTCACCTGACCTGAGCCACTCCCTCTCTTGTCTCCAATGCCTGGCAGTTTAGGTCACAGACAAACAATGGTTGGCAGCATGGAGCACCTCAGGATTCTCCTGCAGCATTCCCAGCACCCGCTCCCATATGCAAGGTAGAAAGCTGGGTATATAACCAAGCTGCCTTCCCTGGGTCCTGATGCAATGCCCTATCTGTCCATAGGGGGCAGCACTCTACCTCATGTGGCTGGCTAGCCTCTTAAGCAGGGGTTCCCTGAGTAGCCGAGGTGGGGGTCTGGATAGACAANTAGGGAGAAGAAATGTCTGGCTTTGAGTTGGGTGTGAAGGCCCATGCCTATGATTTCAGCACTTGGTGGGTGGAGACAAGGATGACTGTGACAAGCTGGAGGCCAGCCTGGACTACCCAAGACCCTGCTCAAAAGGTCAAAACCAAACAAAACCCTACCTAAGTATCCACGAAAGAAATACAAAAGTATTTCTAGATGATATGGATCAACAGGACTGACTTCCCTGAAGTGGGCTCAGGTACACTCTGGGTAAGGCTGCTTAGTGTGCCCAGGTGGCTAACTGTCCCAAGTCCTCCCCTGTACTTATTTACTATTCAAGGTCTTCAACTGTAACAGCAAACACTGGTGAGACTTTAGTTCCCTTCTATTTCCAAACACCCGAAATGTGGACAGACATTTAAAAACCAAAACTGGTCATCAAATCACACAGGGCTGCCTCAGGACCACGGGGAGCCCAGGCTTTCTTCCCAGAAGCTACCAGGCCCTGAGAGAAGTTCAGCAGAGACTCAGCCTCAGGGGAAGATGCTCACCACGCATGGCCCCCAGGGTGCTGTTAGGAAAAGTATTCCTGTTCCCTGCGGCAGACTGAAAGCCTGGCACCAGGTNAGGGCTGGTTGTCCTGGGCCTGGCTCAGACTTCCCCTGAGTTCTCAGGACCAGCATCAAGCTGATGTTACGGCAATTCCTCTCTATCTGCTGTCCTAATTATTCTTTACATGACAGCTTCAGAAAAAGGATTTCTCCTCCATTAAGGCAGTGAGGGCTGGGTACAGGCTGTGGCTACTTGGGCAGGCAGCAGGAGGCAAGATAAGCTGCACCGGCAGCATGGCAGGGAGGCAGAGCTGTCTGTCTTGGGGAAAGCACCCACCAGGGTCTCCTCAGCAGCTGTCCTCCTGGCTCTCCCATCTGGGCTTTGGAGAGTGCTGGGGCATCTGTGCTCTCGGGTAGCCTTCATTAGCCCCACTATGTCTGTCGCTCAGGGCTTCTGTAAGCAGGCTCTACCATCAAGAGGAACAGCGGACCCAGCCATGCTGCTACCACTAGCCTATCAGGAATCTGGAGCTGATGAGGCACTCTTTCCATGAGGGTTCAATTAGTTCCAGAGATGTAGGGTGTGGGCTTAAAGAGACATGTCTGTCCCAAACTGGTCCCAACATCACCCCCAGAAAACTCTGGTGTCCATGGAAAATCCCAACAAACATCATGTGCTGATAGCTGATACGGGAGTAGAGGGCAGGCTGCTTAGGGAGTCAACAGGGAGATCTGCGGATAGGCAGAGCCTGGCACAGTCCTGGGCTAGTCTGACACCAACCACAAAGCCAGAGGACTATCTGAAGAGTGAAGAGGACAGTGCCTTGCCTATACCCCTCCTGCGTGTGCTATCTTGATGCCTCTTCCTCCTAGCAAGGTTCCAGACCACATCCTGCCTGCCATGCTGGCCACCCTAACTGGTAGCTCCTGATTTGGGAATGAGAGCTTCCAGATGATTAAGGTGATTAAGGTGGCCTGTGCCACCTCCATCCCATCCTGTATTTTCTTCACAAGTCCATCGACCTGGTCCTGCCTTCAGCTTGTCATGCCCACAGTGGGGACAGATCGGGTTCTGGAGATGACCAGGGGCCTCAAAGACTGCCAAGGTCAGAGCCTTCCACAGCAGCCCAGTCTGCACTAGCTCCTCATCTTCTCTGGGGCAGAAACCAGGACAACACACACTCTACAGTGATGGTGCTTGTTCCCTCTCCTCCTCACCCTCCCATATGCAGGGAGGACAGGTACAGAGGCTGTGGTAGTCTGAATGTCATTGGCCCCCATAAGCTCATAAGGAGTGGCACTATTAGGAGGTGTGGCCTTGTTGAAGGAAGTGTGTCACTGTGTGGGTGGGCTTTGAGGTCTTCTATGCTCAAACTACTCCCCGTGCCACAGTCCACACTTCCTGTTGCCTGCAAGATGTAAAACTCTCAGCTACCTCTCTAGCACCATGCCTGCCTGCACCCTAATTAAATGTTTTCCTTTATAAGAGTTGCTGTGGTCATGGTGTCTCTTCACAGAAATAGACACCCAAAGACAGAGGGCAAGGCTACCAGAGTTATGGACACAGGCAGTTCCAGCTGGGGCCACAAGCACTGCCAACACCTGCCACCTGGACTAGCAGCTGACTGCCCCAGGGGTGCTGGAGAGCACCTCACATGCCTCTTTGCCAATTTCATAGGGGAAGGATTGCTGGTAGAGGGGACTTGGCTCTGGGAAAGCTAAGTAAGAAGATCTCAGGTTGCCAGGTAGTTGAGATGGGCACTTACCAGGACTCAGGGAAGCCACGCTGGCGGTAGCCTCTGGCCTGTGTGGCCGGGGAATTCCAGGATCTATGGACACGTCTGGGGTAGAGGCCGACGCAGAGGGAGGACAATTGATGACAGCTGTGGGAGTAGCCAGTACAGTTTGAGTCTTGAGGTGGGAGTCACTGGGCCGCTGGAGTGCATCAGCTGGCAAGGGGTCAGGTGCTGTGGGGGGCACTGTTGTAGGGAAGAAGTTCTCTCTGCTGTCCTTGGGGTGCTTGGGGGTGGTGGGTGCATCCCCTGAGGCCTGTAACAACAAAGGCAAGGTGAGGAAGGTCAATGGGGCAGCCCTCTGAGCATGCATTGCTCTATCCCATGCCAGCCCAATTCAGTTCCACAGACATTTCATCTGCCTTGGATGTCAACATAACACCATGCTTCACTCTGAGCTCTCTGGCACAGCCAAAAAGAACCACAAACATTCTACCAGGGCACAATCAACACCAACACACAGTCCAGAGTCCAGCTCCTCCCTCTCTGGGAGACATCCACCCAGGCTAGCAGGGCCTCAGTGAAGACCTGGCTTGTTTCCCTGTGCCCTCTGCAGTGCCAGTCCGGGAGGAACCCATTTGCTTATGTCTCTATGTAGGATGTAGGGCCCAATATTGGGGCTGTAGGTGAACCTAGGAGAGTGAATTTCCAAGGGGAAAAAATGAACTAGTCTATTTCTCAAGCTTGAGACCCTCAGGCCTAATGCTACCCAAGTTGGGCAAGCAGGCCTTTCTTTAGCCTGCAGCCTGGCCTTTGGTTTCCAGGAAGCTGGGCCCTTAGAGGCCTCTGCCTCTTCATACAGTTCCCTTGCCTTGGTACCCGTTTGTGCTTTCTCTTCTGACAGCTGTTCCTCTTAAAATGTCTCACATGATGGGGACAGGTCTGCAAGTTCTGCTATGTGGTGGGTGTCTAGTGCTATGGGAAGTTAGTCTGCTCGAAGGTGAGGCAGGAAGCCAGACCTGGATCTTGGCCCCAGGAGGCCACAGCAATGCTGGCAATGTGCAAGATGGCAGACACAAGGGAGAGTGAAGGCTGCATCCCTACCCTGTCTTCAATCAGGAACAACCTCAGTAGCAAGTGACTGCCTCTAAGGAGGCCCACAGTACTTTCCAGGGACACACGAGGCTGCCACAGCAACTGGGACACCAGAAAACAAAACAGAAATTCCTAAAGAGGCAGGGGCTTTTGGCTCTGAATGCCTGGTGTCTTCCTAATGCTGGCCAGAGGTGGGTCCAGGCCAGTTGGAACAGTCTCGACTGCCCTTCTCAAAGGGCAGGNTGTGGAGCTCTGTGGGAAGGGGGTGCAGACAGAAGAACAGCCTGCCCACAGCTCCCACCCACTGGGATGATCATGAGATAGTAGGGACGACACGAAGCTTAAGGGAAACTTGAGGAGAGCCTATTAGGCAGCTTCTCCTACAAGAGGTGAAGCACACAGAAAGATGTGGAGATGGGAAACAGCCNTCTGAGACTGGGCTCAAGGTCAAAGAGGAGCAGAATGACATAGTTGCTAGCCTGATCTAAATGGTGTGCAGTGGTGAGAGGACCTAGGGCAACTCCAGGGGCACACCATCCTGGTGGGGCCTGGGAGTGGGTGGCAGGCCCTAAAGACCACCTGGCTGGCTCTCTTCCACTCTGGCTCTGTATTCCAGGAGGTGTATCCCAAGGGCCAGACCTGACACTGAAATGTAGGGATCCTATCCCCCAGCTTTGTCTACCCTATTACCTAGCCTGCTTCTTTCAAGGGTCACTGGTAGCAACCACTACCAGTGACCCAAGTGGTATTGATATGTGTAGGTCTGGGCTTCAAGTAGTCCTCTTTGGCTTTAGCTGCCTCCTCTAAGAAATGAGACTCTATCCTGTCATTAACTACTTGCTAATACAGCACCAGTAAAGGGAGGGTGTTTGGTATTTCCTGAATGTGT
>LZPO01008002.1:222864-234329 GCA_001675575.1 Neotoma lepida | reverse complement strand
TCTGTAGACTAGGCTGGCCTTGAACTCATAAAGATCCACCTGCCTCTACCTAGGATTAAAGGTATGCACCACCACCGCCCGGTGGAGGTATACACACTTGTAATCCCAGCACTCAGGAAAGCTGAGGCAGGAGGATTGCCATGAGTTAGAGGCCAGCCTGGGCTACACAGCAAATACCAGGCTTTGAAAAATCAAGTGGTGAGGTCTGATGGCTGGTTGGTCAATCCTGCCAAGGACTCTGCTTCTCATCTAGGAGGCTGACCCACAGCCTGCAAACTCAAAGATGAATCCCTGGACTCCTAGACCTATAGTCCAGACAGTGTTGATGACATCATGCCCCATTCTACCAGGAGGAAGCCTGCCTGGACCCCTTAGATACCTGCCAGCTNCTGGGGCTCCTAGGACAAGGCNGCCCAAAACAAATGGGCCACCCCTAGGACGAGAAGATAGACCCACAATGGCATGGACAGTGACCATGATCACTAACAAGAAGGCTGCTTTGCCTTTTCTGAGACAAGACTGAGGCATCCTCTGACCTGCAGGCTCTCAAGGCTTTACAGGGGGTGGCTCTTTGTCCTGCTAGGCCTGCCTCCCAACTCCTCCTAGGCTGTTCCCTGGTAGGAGTCAACATGAGCACCCCTCCCACCCCCGTTTTTGAGACAAGACCTCTCTATGTAGCCCTGGTGTCCTGAAACTCACTATGTAGACTAGGCTAGCCTAGAACTCACAGAAATCTGCCTGCCTCTGCCTCCTGAGTGCCCGGATTAAAGGTGTGCGCCACCACATCTGGTCATCAGGAGCTCTGTCTTAAGCCTGGAGGGGCTTCACTCAGCCCACCCCAGAAGGATCTTACTCTCACTACTATCCCACGTGCCAGCCTTTCCTATCTTCTTCCCCTGAGTCATAAGTACCTGGATACTCTGGCTTGGGATGAGCCCCTGGTCCTTACCACATTTAGTAACCCCTGTATGGGCTCTGCCTCTGCCCCACATTCCCTGCTGCTTCAACCCTAGTTAGCCAGGTTCTGGGAATCAGTTCTCTACCAGTCACAAAGGTTAAGGCTCTCCTNCTTGTGAAGGAGCTAAAGCATTAACCCTCCTCAGGACCCATATGTATGTCTGAGTCCTGTCAGGGCACTACCACTTTGGGGTCGTGACCCATTATCCAGAAGTCTAGACACTTCCTGTTCTTCCCCCTTGTTCCATAATAACCACAGGAACCAGCTCCAGGGCACGCTTGCTTCTGGCCTGCAGCCCAAGGCCTTTGTGTGAGACAGGTTCTGCATGAAGGATTGGCATAGGCTGTGTGTGTGTGTGTGTGTGTGTGTGTGTGTGTGTGTGTGTGCAAGGCAGAGCTTACCTGTCTCTGTGCAGCAGCCCCAAGGTGGACCTGACAGAACTTCACCGCCTGCTCCAGTGCAGTCTCCTCGTCCACCTGAAGAGAGAGATGCCTCAAATTAGAGAACATAGGCCACGGTGCCTGACCTGCTCCCCAGCCCCGTTCCCTTAGGTACTGTATTAACCTAGCTCAAGGACATTCCTATGTGGACTGTCCTCAGTAAGGACCACACCCAGCACCCGAGTCTCATCCGGGTGGGGATGTGGGCCAAAGGCCCATGTGCCAACTGCTGGTGTCAGGACTCGTCAGGCCACATCAAGTTATTTTCCAAGGCCAGTTATTTATGTCCTCAAGGGCTGAGATTGACAGAGGCCTCGCCTCAGACCCCAACCAAGCTTTCAAATTCAGCTGAGAGCTGGACTTTGCGGTACATGCTTTTAATGTCAGCACTTGGGAGTCATGAGGCAGGATTGCGTGTCTCAGGCCAGCCTGAATTACACAGTAAGACCCTGTCTCAAAACAAAACCAGACCGGCTAAAGTGGCTGTCACAGGCTGGTTTCTGATCTACCTTGAGAGTGGGTTGTTGATTCCAATGGGAGGTGCCTTCTAGAAGCCCAGGTAGGATGGTAACCCTGCACCACGCTAAGTGTGTACACCAGACTAAGAGCCTAGCACATGTGGAGGTCAATGAGACTGGAGGTGTAGGGTTATCCTGAACAAGCAGATGTGGCTTGAAGGAGATGGCCACATACTGTCAAGTAAAGATGGGAACAGGCAGAGTAGGAAACGACCAGGTCTCCCCTGTAGGAAAAGCAGCAGCACCCATACTATTCCTAGGAATTCATAGGAGAAACAATGCTAGCAAGGTGGAGAGGATCTCAAAGGCACCATTTGGGAAAACCGACCACTAGGGATAGTCACGCCATTTACACTGGTCCCAGGTCCTGGGGGATTCTTCCTATGGGAATACTGTATCTGTTTGTGGAGTGGGGAGCAAGCAAACTGAAAAGGGGTGGCAGACTCTGGGCTGCCATGCTTGGGCTCCCCCCAGCTCTGTTCCTTAGGCTGGGTACCACAGCCACCCATCTCAGGAAGTGGCTCAAATGTATCCAGAGGCCCCTCACAGTGATGGGACCAGGGGCTTCCACACTCCTGTGCCGGACCTGTACTGCAGTTTAGTCTTTCTCAAGGTTGAGTTCACATTTACACCCCATTGTTTTCTGAGTCTAAACTTACTGCCTGCTTATCAGAGAAAACCTCACAAATAAACATCACCCCTGCAAAAGAAAAAAACAAGCAAAGTACACAGTGGGAAAGGGGTGGGCACAATACTTAAAGCCCACCTCAGGGCCCCAAGAAGGAACCTGCTGGAGAACAGAAGGCCCAGGCCATGAAGGAGTCTGAGAGAGATGCAGCCCTGGGGTCAGTGCAGCGGATGCCCACCTGCTTGATGAGCATGTAAGTCTCCGACATGATCTTCTCAATGCGGCCCAGGTCATAGGCCATGCCCTTCTGGCCCTGCTGCCACACTCGGTAGGCATCCAGCAGGAGTGTCTTGCCAGACTCTGTGTCCTCCAGGAGTTTCCTTTTGCGATTAGGCCTTGGAGGTGCCTCCTCAGGGTGGCCACCTCCCCTGGCTCCCATGGTCGGGGGAGGAGCAGCAGTGGTGGGCGTTCCTGGGGTTGGTGCAAGCAGAGCGGGTTGTTGTCGGGTGCTGATGCTCAGCTCCTCTAGGGAAAGCTCAGCGGACCGGCTCTCAGGACCCCGGTCCCTTGTGGGGCGGCCTGGAAGAGGTGATGTCTGTTCCAAGTCTGGGTGGCGAACGACAGCCTCACTGGTATCCATGGGTTCAGTGGGCCCTGCCTGGGGACTCTCTTTGTCTTTCCGCTCCCCACCCTGGTCTGTGCTGTCCCTTGTGTCTGTGGCCACGGGTAATTGGTTGAGAGGGCCCACTTTGCCCCCTGGCTCAGGCCCTGGTCCTGAGCCATCAGCTAGAGGTAGCTTCTTGGGGTGGGGGAGGCTTTCCTGGCCATCCTCAGGACTGGCTTTGTGAGAGACATCGGTGGTCATCTTGGCTCCAGAGAGGCCACAGGCCTTCGGTCCTGGGTGTTCTAAGCCCTACGAGGAAAACAGACAAGTTACTGGTGCTTCACTGGTCTCAGGGCCTCCACAGGTCCTTCTACCCAATGCCATTCTGGTTATGCACATGTGCCAGCTCCAGTCATGCGAAGAGGGGGCTAGCCCAGAGCCCCATTCTCCTCTGCTCCTCTGGCAGCAGCTCCACCCTCCTCACCCGTAAGAGTGTAGGGGCAGGTTGGGCAATGGGACTCTTACTCATTGCTTCTGGGATGGCATGGCCTGGCTTTCCAGGAGCTTTGTGATGTGAGCCTTGTGGGGAGCTGACATGGAAAGACGTGTGCAGAGCCACTAACTGTGGCTGCTACAGAGACTTGTTTTCTTAGCCACTGATACACAAGGCCTGGGCTGAAGTGTGGTAGGCTGACATACCTCTGCAAGCTCACTCAGTGTGTCCTCCAACACTTTCACAGTGAGGATGAAAGCCTGCTGTGCCAGGACCTGGCGGTCAGCATCTCGCAGATATTTCCTGCGGTGAGACAGGGGGACAGAAAGAGTGGGACGGTGTGAGGAACCATACAGTGCAGCTCGGTGGTGAGCCAGCACTTACCCCAGGAACACTGGTGACTGTGTTCCTACCTATTTCAGTCTGTTCCCCCAAAGTGGCCCGTGGACCTCATACTTCATATTCAACAAGTCTCTGACTTGGTCCCACNGACTGCCCTGAGCCCTCTGGACTACAGGTTAGCCAGAGATCAGTGCTATGGTGGGTCATGGAGCGCCGGCTCAAGGAACGCCTGGGGCTAAGTTCCTCTCCCTCAGGTTGGTTTCTGGGATGCTTATGCTTTATGGACAGCCTAGCTCTGTGTGGGTTGCATCTCCAGGTATACCATTCCCAACCCCTACACATGGTAGCTGTGGCAGACACCCCCTGTTCTACGTATCCCATCCTTCTGGCCAATGAAGCCCTGATAGCTGTTGAGGCCCAAGACTGCTGCCCACCTATTTCCCTGGTGTGCCAAGCCTACTTTCTGAATGTCTATTCCCTCCACCTCACTAGGCTAGTCAGGGCCTCTGAGCCCCAGGCCAGGCAGAAGGGAGGGTCTAAATGTGGAGACTACAGCTTGTTAGTCCTAAAGTGCTCGAGGCAGAGAGGTGGAGTACTTGAGTTCTAGATACTAAGAGATGTCCCTCAGGAGAGAGGGAAGGCTGTGGCTTCTGGACCAAAGGATCCCAGAGCCAGGTGGGGGCAGTGGGAACAAGCCTGGGTAGATGCCGAGCCAGGCTGTATGTGGTGGCTCACTCACTTGCCCTGGTCTGGTGTCCGCTGCAGCATGGAGGACACCTTTAACAAGGTGCTGTGGTCCCGGAGCTGGGCTAGAACCTTGAGTAGCAGCACGATGGAGCGGTTCATGTGCCAGGCGAAGCTGCCTGGCCGGTCAATCTCATCCACGGGGATCCGCCAGATGCCCTATGGGATGGGCAAGGACAGGCTAAGGAAGGCTGCCACCTTTCTGGAGCCTTGGGGACACCCCTCCTGAGTTCCCCTCAAGCCTGCCACTGTGCATAGGGGCCTAGCCAGGGACTTAGCCCATTCTTGTCACCCAGAAGAAGGGAGGAGTGTGGCTGCCTCCACTATTCCCTCCTCATCCACAGTAGAGGACAGCACATGTGAGGTTCTATAGTCATTTTTCCAAGTCAAAGTCACACTAAGTGGGCTGAGTCTGCCTCACTCATGATCCTCCTGCCTCAGCCCCCTTTTTTGTATGGCTGTATCCCACATGCTTATTGGACCTGTTCCCTATGGTGGCTTTCACACTCAGCCTACACTTCTCTGCACAGGTATTGGCAAAGATACAGGAACAACTCCTAGGGGAAGAATACTGAGCCAGAGGGGGCCACTAACACTCCAGCTGCTGCTGGTGGAATAAGCCCCTGCAGTCTCACTTCCCTCAGCTCCCATCCCCAGCTGCATCTAGGGAATCAACTATAGCCCCAGAGATACCCAGGCCCCCACCACCTCAGTCCTATCAGTCGGCTTTGGTAGAGTCTCTCCTCTCATCTCTCGTCCGCATTTAGCCATGAGGCACTGCCCTCCCTCACTCCCTCACCAGCATCCTTGCGATATTCTGGTGACAAACCCAGCACCTGACAATCACTTGGGGTCCATCAGGGTATAGGGGCAACATGGGTGCCAGANGGAAGGAGTGATGGATGAACAAACACTTATGAGACTTGTTTGGCAACGGACCCTGGCAACCTGGAAGAAGCTGGCAGATCCCAGTGGGTCCCTGTAGTCAACCCTGGAGAAACTCCAGCTAGCACAGGCCCTGGATCTTGACAGGCTTCATTATGGGTTTTTCGGGTCTCAAGTGCCAGTCACAGGGATCAAAGTAGCATCCACGTGGTGCTCTGTTCCCATGGCGGTTCGCTGACTATTAGCAGTACATGCACAGAAGTTCTAGCAGGCCAAGGGGATGGGGAAGAGGGAAGGGCATCTTATAAGCCTCCAAGAGAGCTTGAGGAGAAGCTTACCCTCAGTCCCTAGGCCCACAGCTCACATACTGGTCCATAAGGAGGACACACCTGGTGGGCTAGGGGCTGAGAACATCCACACCCAGGACAGCAAACACCATTATATATTCCTCAGATGCATATAACAGCTTATAAAAAGCCACATGGGGTGTGTGTGTGTTACTCTCAACTACAGCAGTCAGTGTGGGAGGCAAGGACTCCAAGGGTCCTGGTACCTTGTCTCCCTGCTCCTAGGGCTGAGGCTAGCCTAAGGCAGACTACAGTGGCCATGGAGAAGGTGTCCGCCAGGTCCAGCAGTGTGAGGCTAGGGAAAGGCTCCATTTCTTGAGGAGGCACACCACAGACATCATACACGGAACTTTCACCGTGGCTTTCACCATGCAATAGGCAATGGAGCTCAGAGACAGGGAAGAAGCCTTGTGGAGCTAGAGACTCAAGGGGCTACCCAGGACTGGGTGGCCCCCAGCCCCCCCCGCCAAGCTTTGAGGAAAAAACCCCCGTGGGTCTTCACAGGGAAGCCTGCACAGCTGTACCAACCACCACAACTGGCTGCAGCAACTCTCCATCTAGATAGCAGGGAGAGCCGCCCTAAGCCACTCTGAGATCAGATGTTCTTTTCCAGATCTCCCCTCACTTGGGGAGGCCTAGAATCAACCTGACTCCAGACACCTCCCCACTTTCTGTGTAAGGCCCTAGATGACTCAGGTTAGGTCAGAGGTCACTTTTCTCCAGACCTGAGAATGGTGAGGGTCTGCCCAACTTCTCAGAGGCAGGCATGGTGGCACANCTTTAGTTCTGGTGCTCAGGAGGCAGAGGCAGGCAGAGCTCTGTGAGTTTGAGGCCAGCCTAGTCAGCATAGCAACTTCCAAGCCAGCCAGGGCTAAATGGAGAAACCTTGTCCCAAGAACCGAAACCAGCCCTCCCCCACCATTTGCATGTGCTCTTCTGAACTGTGCTAAGTATTACTGTGATTAGAATGGGGCCGACTTTCGTTATCAGTTATACAGACTGGAGCTAATCACCCCGGAGGTAGCTACTGTTGACTCTGGTTAATTAGCAGAATGCAATCTTTTCTATATGGCACAGGGTTGCCCCCAGCGCCTGAAGCCTACATCAACTGGCCCCAGGGCCTTGGGTGTGCTAGACAAGCACCGTTAACCACTGAGTACATCCGTAGTCCTTGTTTGAGATAGGTTACACTATATACCCAGGCTGGTCTTGAACTCTTGACCCTCCTGGCTCATATACGTGTGTACCAAGCTAGGTCTCGTCCGTCTCTTTCATTTTCTATCTCAACTGCCTCTTCAATTTCTTTGAGTCCTTTGGACTGACACAAACCACAAATTCCATGCATGTGAGCCTTTGTTTATGTCCTTCCACAGCCTCTGCCCAGCCAACACTCCCAATGTCTTCCCAGGTCCATGTGATATCTAGTCCCTCTTCTCTGAAGCTCCCTGGCTTGCTTTCTCTGACATGGTGGAGATAACTCAAGGCCAGCCTTTCCGATGGCTTTGCAGGTAGCAGTGTGTCCTGGCCAGGGACAGTCTGCTTTAGCTCTAGGTCCTGAGGACCCTGACACAAACTTGGCAGAGGAGTGGGGTATTCATCGTGAAAGCTTTCTGCCTCCCATTTCATTGGGTACAGGCTATCTGTGCTAGGGAATCCTGACTCCCCGCCCCTGTTCCTGGAAATTTCCACATTCAATTCTATGGGGCAGACAAAGCTCTTCCAAGCTCCCCGGGTATATGAACCCACACTTGGAGGACATGGGAAGTGCATGGAGATAAACTGACTTCCCTAAAAGGCAGCCAGTGCCAGGTGGCAATGTTATGGTTCTGACCAGTGTTCACGGAACAGGGCCCACCTGGCCAGGTGAAAGCTATCACACCATGAAAAAGTGAGCTGAGAAGGTGCTACCAGCAATAAATTGTGCTTGGCCACATGTAGGGTGTGTTGGGGAAGCAGAAGAGATCTGGCAGATGTTAAGGGGAATAGGAGGCCAGGACTCCTATAAAGGCTCTCATTCCCCAAGCTGAGGATTGATGGTAAAGCACCTCAGGTCACCTTCCCATGCTGTAGGACTAGAAGGACCCAACCCCCTCTGGGGGCTATAAAAGACCTGTCAGGCAGGTAAGACAGATGACAGTATTGGAATCACATTCAGTACCGGGGGAAGAAGAAAACAACATAAGACGTAAGTTCTTAAAGACAGCTACTTTCCAACAGGGAGGGTCGTTAGCAATAGTATCCCAGTGGGCAACATGGCTAGCTGAGGGATCTCTTGTCCCAACATTTCCCAGAGACCCAATNACAGATAGGTCTAGTTTCCGTTGCACTGTCCAGCATATGGTTTGGATCCCTACCTCCATTTCACTTCCTTTTATAACACAGCAGTACTGAATGAGGCAAGTCCCAGGAAAAGCAGAAAGGAACCACGGATGCCCCTGACAAATATTCCACATGAGCCCTTAGAAGCTTGACACCCAGCAACTGCAGCGGCACTGCTCTCGTCTGGCCTTTTCCTAGAGGAGGGAGTGCTGAAAAGCACACTTTCTGGGCAAGGTCTGCCTCACTCATTCCTCATCTGTTCATTCCCATGCTCTACAAGGCTCTTGAATCTCCTGGGTACCAGCTCCTCCCTGTTTTCTGTTAACAGGTCCCCTCTCTTTCCTGGGCATGCAGCCAGCAGGTAAACTCCTAGCAGGAGCCCTTGGGAATACTCCTTTGCCCTCTCAGCATGGGGCTGTGTGCAGATGGAGACAAGCCTGGGTAGGCGGGAGTGGGGGGAGGGTTCCTGTGGCCACCAAGCTGGCCTTTGGAGACAGCTGTACTGAGAAAGGACAGAGTCATGAGCCAGCAGGGTAGAGAACAAGCCAACTATGCCTTCTGCCTGAGCTAAGCAGAGTCTGGCTTCAGTGTTTACAGCTCCAGGATGGACTGGGCAGGGCCTTCTCCAAAGGNAAAAGCTGGAACTTTTTCCAACTGCCCCACCAAACCCATTCCCAGAGAAGGTATCAGAGTGCCTCTCAGGATGAAGGCAGGTACCCAGCAGGTAGACACCTGTTCTGTCTCCTTCACCACAGCCCACAAGGGAAAATGTGGGGCTAAGCAGAGGCCACACAGCACCCAGCCCAAAGCCCAGAAGATGTTAGGGAGAAGCAGGGTGTGAGCTGAGCTAGGGCTAGTATGAAAGAAGGCCTGGCAGAGAGCAGATGGAAGGAGCCTGCAGAGCAGCTGATGTCCACAGTTCTGAGGGACAGGACAGAGAAGGAACATACACTTGAGAGCTAGCAGCATCATGGGAGTCAGAGAGTATCAGGGACCCTGATCCCACAGGGAGACCCCTCGTAGGACTATGCTTTCCCACCCCTGCAGGCATACACTGTCTTTAATCAGTCTCACTTGATTCCTGTGTTGTGGTGTTACCAAGACTGGGTTCCCTGGTGGTCAGTGTTGCTGTGGATAATGCTTGCTCAGAGCACTATGCTATAGACAGTCAGGGGCCTTCCCAGCAGCCCCAAAGCACTTCCAAACACCACACTCTGCTCAAGTTTCTCCTGCATGCCAAGTACTTCATCACAAGCATCTCAGCCCATCTCCTCTCCTCAGAGTGGTTCTGGGCTCCTTGATGACAGATGAAGTCACCGAAAAACACACTAACAACTGAATAATTTATGCAGTCCCAGACTGTGGGCTGAAGGTTGGATACAAGCTCCCAAACCCTCCCCACAGCCTCATGTGTCCTCTCACTCCTGTGAAGGCAATGAGGCTTCAGGAGCTATACCCCACAGTAATGTGAGTCTTAGGGTAGATGGAGGTTGGGCACAGTCACTGCTTTGAGGGTTTCCGAAGCCTTTCTTGGGGGATCAGAGAGCTGTTAGTGGAGATAGCAGGTAAGCCTGTGGTGGCACCCACAAATGCTTATCTGCTCACAATGGACTGGAGAGCAGTGTGGGAGGACAGACCTGACTATAAGGCTAGTGAGGCTTTGCCATCCATTAACGGCAATCTTGGCCAGTAGTACAACACAGAGGTAGCACACAGCATTAGCTCCTGTAGCTATAGAACACTCTGCCTGGGTAAGGCTGTGCCTGGGCAACCAACTCATGACATCCCTGCACACTGGTTAGGGGGAAGCTCATTCCTGAAGAGGCCCAGGTCCTCTTTCCCTACATTAGTGACTCAGCAGCCAACCCATACTCCCCTACTGGCCTTGGTGTAGGCACAAGAGCTCATCAATACACACTTATAGATATCAGGTCCTGAATACCCGACCTGGGGACTGCTGAACGCAGCCTCTTTACTCAGACCAGAGCCAAATATCCCAGCAACCAGAGGCCACAGATTCAAATTTAGATCTGGTTCTCCCAGTGCACTCTGTAGTAACAGTANGGCCCATGGCTATTCTGAGATTCCTACCTTTCAATCACAGATCCTCCAAGAGTTNCTTCTCTAAGGCACAAAGTACTCCAGGAACCTACCTAGAAGGGTGCTTTTGGAAAAGCCAGAAAGGAAAGAAGTTGGGGGAGGGAAATGGCCCAGCCAGAGCTGGATGGGAGGTGGGGGGACTCAGAGTCTCATTCTCTTGCCACACTGGCAGAGATAGTCCAGCCCAGTCCTTCTCTCCCAGAGAGGGTAAGTGGGTTCAGAAGACCTGCCCAGGATGGCCAGTGACAGTGGACCAGGAAGCAGGGGTCTATCTCCCTCACTTCAAAGCCTCCTCCCATGNCCCCACTCTCAAAGGCAGGAGCTGGCAGGGTTTTGAACCATGTGCTTCATAAATCCACTAATCTCAGCACAGAGCAGGCTCGGCCTGGAAGGCTTGCTCACAGACAGGGTGGCTGGCAGCTGGCTGGTGTCCCTCCACNGGAAGCACAGGTGCTTCAGAGGCCCACTGCAGGAGATGGCCTTCAGCCTTGGTCCTCCCAGGGCTTAGCTGGTTTCTCTAGCTGTCCCTTGCTGCCATACACAGGACTGAGATGTGACACTTGTTCTCATTTGCCATTCTCAGTGTCATGCCCAGCAGGGCACCAAGCCAGGCAGGAGGGCAAGAGGAGGGAGGATCTCATCTGGGGGTTCCTAGAAAGGTTGTAAAGGCGCCACATGGGCACCTCATAGAGTTACTGACAAGGAAAAGGCAACAGATTGTGGGCAGCACTCGAAGAGACCCAGGAGGCGCGGCCTGAGGGAACAGGTGGGCTACTAGGCAGATGGCAGTACATTTTCCCCTATCTCCATTATCACCTAGGCTCCCCATTCAAGGGGTCTGAGTCTGCCTGGGGTCTTTCATGGGCTCTATGTAGCAAGTTGAGGCATTGCCCACCAAGACTGCCTCCAGCTCTTGACCTCAGTCCAAGGGCCTTAGCCTTGGACACACACTTGCCCTGGCACAGCCCTAACAGACTGAGCTACTACAGGCAGGAGGGCATATGGGTAGGTAACAGGGCTGTGTTGCTCTTGAGGATCTCATGACCTATGAAGCAAATCTCAAGGGGTGGGGGCTCCCAAAGCCCCT
>LZPO01008002.1:181107-222014 GCA_001675575.1 Neotoma lepida | reverse complement strand
AAAAGAATTCTATTGCAAGAGTAGAAGACACAGGGCATAGGAGCAGACTGCTGCTAGGAATGAGTGGCTAAGCAATGGAGTAGTGGTGCCTCAGGAGGGTGGAGCTCAGCAACCCCTTCCCCCAAACCCCAGAAAAGCACAAAAACCTGTGCAGACTCCAACACAGCTTCAAAGTTAACAGCCTGACTCCCAAGAAGCCAAGGATGGTCCCATGTAAGGACAAGCACAGTTTGGGGAAGGGACACCTCCAGTCTTGAGGTGACACCTGTCGCCCACTAATGCACACAAACCACTCAGACAAGACTACCTGGAGAGGTGTGTGAGCAGGGTATAGAGAGATGCTCTCAGTATAACTCCTGGACTGACTACATCTCTTGGGGCAAACAACTCTCCCACATCAGATTTCACTTCTCTTGCTCTGAAGAGACTAGCTCCTTTGTGAGCCAGCCAGCGGCAGGAAGCTGAGGCTACAGCACAACTCTCCTACCAGCTCTTGCATTTTACACCCCATTTGTCCCCAGGAAGGAGAGCATCAAGGATGCTGCCAGTCAGCTGGGTAGCGCCCATGGGCTCTTGTACAGACGCGCCCTCTGGCACCCTCCTCCTGCTCAGGAGTCTGGGGGTTTGAATCCGGGTCTGCTTTCTAGGTAGGTAGCTCCTCATCTTTTTTGATGCCCTGAGGAGAGAGGGGCCCTGCAGCACTTCTGCTCCATGCCTAAGATGGAGGGGGACCCGGGAGTCCTTCCTTCCCCTCCAAGCCAAACACCAGTGGGGACAGAAGTTTCTGCAATGAGCACCTCATAACCATATGGAAGGCAATCTGTGGTCTCAGGACTGTGCAGAGGCCATCGGGGACACCCCCCTCTCCCTCGTAAGGTCCTGGCTGTCCAGGCAGGGTTACTGAGGGTAAGGGATTCCCCATGCCATTACAGGTAATGAGTCCTCAACCGACTCAGGCAGGGGCTGGGGAAGCCTGCAATTTGCCTGCAGCTGGCGTCTGCCGTTTCCAGCCTTTTCTGCCAAATGAGACATATCATGTACTAGGTCCCCTCCCCTCCCCCTCCTGGGAAAAGCAGAACCGACAAACAACTGAGCTTGGGGAGAGCCTGGCGGCCAGCCCTGCCCCCACGTGCGGAACTAGCAGCGCCCCATGCCAAAGCGACCCCTACCCCAACCCTACCCCTCCTCCTACTCTTGAGTACTGAGTGGCTAGGACCCTGGGCCCGGTGTTCCGAGTCGGCCCGCACTTGCAAAGCGCTGGTACCATCTTCCCGCCCCCGCACAGCAGCTATTTATAGCTAGGGAAGCACCGCGCCTGGGCGCCGCTGCCCATCCCGCCCGGCGGCCCGCTCACCATCCCCGAGAGCGGCACCGCGCAGCTTTTCGTCAGCGCCTTCTGCCGCGAAGTTGTTGCAGCTAGTGGCTTTCGTTTTCGCAGGCGCACACCCACGCCTGGGCTCCGGCCCGGGGCTTGGTCGGGCTGGGCTGTCCTGGGCTTGCTGGGCGGGCTCAGTACAGTCTCCACCAGCGCCAGCCGCCCCCGCGTGCCACTACCTAGGCCGGTCTGGCCTCCCACCTGACGTTCGGTAGAACGCCAGACCAGTCCGGGCACGGGGGGCACCGCACCCACCGCCGGCGACTTCCTCTGTAGAGGCGCTGGGGAAACCACGGCCCTCGGGCTTCCTGCTTAGCCCGGGGTGGGGGCAGCTGCCCGAGCCCACCCCGGGGGAACTGAGCGCAGAAAAGCGGAGAGCCAGGCAGGCAGAGGTGAGGTGGTCGTGCAACCCTGGTCCCAATCCCCGCCCTCGGCCGCGGGCAAGTTCCTACCCGCCGGCTCCCCGGTGGCATCTGTGCAGGAGAGCTAGTGCGGGCGCCAGGCCATGGCCGCGGAGGCTTGCTCCTCACTCGTGGCGGGCCGGGGCGGGGCAGGCAAGAGCCGGACGGGCCCGCGGTCGCTTGGCAGCACAACTGACTTTTGCCGGCCAATCCTGGCGGGGTCTCTGGCCTAGCCGCCAGGGGTTCAGTGACGATGGGCTGCCCACTGGTTGAGGGGTGTCTTGTGCACAGCCCTTGGCACAGGAAGCTGTGGGACGGGGAGGTGAGTAGTTTGGGAGGCAGGATGGCAATGGCTAACGGCAGCATGCGGGGGCAACCTTCCACCTGCAATGAGGCTCCAACGTGAACGGTACCCTTCCCCCATTTGTGCCACATAGGGCTTTGCGGTATGTAGAAGAATAAGTTGTAGGAGGGCCACACAGGCTGTCAGCCGGGACTAGAATGAAGACTTNTGCAGTAACATCCTCAAAGAAGGCTTAACAAAGATGTCATGATGAGACCTCCAGTGAGCTCTCCAGATGGAAGCCATCTATTTTCCCACAAGGACTAAGGGTGTGGGGGCTGGGCCAGGTAAATGAGGATCCTCCCCACCTCTGCATTTCAAGAATAGGTGCCCAACTCCTGTGAACAGCTTTGCAGAGTCCAGGAAAAGGTACTGAGCCTGTTCTACAGAGGAAGGGCTCAGGAGGGAAAAGTATTTTCAGCACAGAATAGCACCCACAACATCAGTCCGCACAGGGCATCTTCAGCCTAGTGGGCACACTGCACAGAAAGTTCCACCAATTCCTGCCCAGGTTGAAGAGAACACTGCAGGAAGGGACAGAACACCCTATGTGGGCTGTATGGAGAAGACACTGCCTCTACACATTTCCCCCTCAACGCCAGGACCCTGAGTCCATTTCCTTGCCACACTCCTACTAAAGGCCTCATCCACCTGGCCAATCATGACTCTTCTACTTCCATTTGCCTTAACCTAGCCTCTGTCCACCAGTGTCCCTAGGTTTGGTACCTTTAATTCAACAACCCTGGGTCCAACCCTCCCTTCTCTCACCCTAGAAAATAAACCAGTTTTCTGCCCTCGGAAGAAGACTTTCCTGCTTAGCAATGGGCTTGCTGCTGGGGACATGGAAGAAGCCGACTTGGGCTCTCAGAGGTCATTCACTGGCAGGTACACACACATGAGCACAAGCCTTCTTTAGGGCTTCAAATGCATGTTCCCCATAATAGGATGTTCAAAAAATAGATGATAAAGGAATTATCAATCTGATTGTCTCTCAATTCAGTACACCCTCACAGCATCCACACTGCTACTGTTCTTTGACAGACAACAGAAGTGGGAAGAGGCTCAGGGAGTTTGGGCACTGGCACAATTACAAAGCTGTTCAGACTGGGACCCATCACACAGACCTAGCCAGCCCCAACTTGGATCACTTCTTGAAGTTGTCCTCAATTGCTGGAGCAGACATCATAACCAGGTGACAAAATGTCACTTGTATTTCACATACCTCATGACCTCACTTCATACCTTTTCTACTTCCTGAAAGATCAAGTCAGACCAAAGGAAGCTAAGAACATGTGCTCATCACCTTTACCCAGGCCAGGAAGAAGCTATGTTGTCAATGTCCAGGAAGCCGCCAGCAGCAACACCTACTCTCCAGAGCATACCACCCTTCCAGACAGCTCTCACACACACTATGGTGAAAAGGTCTGTTGGCATCAAGTTACCAGTCAGCACAAATGAGTACCCCAAGGCTCCTAGGGAAGGGTGCTGAGTGGCCTGAAGGCACAATATCTGTCATCACAGTAACAGGGAAGCATACAGTACCTAAGAACTTGCAGGGTATGAGCTAAACAAGCAAAGTTTCAAGAGGGACATCCCTAGGAGAACATCCATTTCCACCTGGGCTCTGGAGGCATTGGCATAACCACCTAACCTTGTTTTTTGAGGCAGGGACTCACTGTAGTCCAGGCTGGCCTCAAACTCATGGCAGCCTTCCTGTTTCAGCCTCCTGACTGATGGCTAGGATTGTAGGTGTATCTTGNCCTGAACTCCTAAACCCTGTTTTTATCCATGTGGTGCTCTGTACTCCAAGCCCTGGCTTATGCCAGCCAGCTCTCTCCAGAAGCATCACCTCTAGGTGACCAGCGATAACACAGCCCCAGTGAGACATTTCTCACAGAGTAAGAATCACCCTTCTTGTACCCATTACCAGAGAGATGCCTTTGAGTATATGTTCGAGTGTCAAGTGACAGTACTATGACAGAGGCTGGCGGGCCTATGTACCTTATATCCTTGAGAACTCTTTGACTCCAAAGAACTTTGAGATTCCTGGCACTTGTCAGTAGCCTGAGCAGTAGAGTCCAGTGGGTCCTAGCTGCTCAAAAAGCACCTGACTGTAGAAGGTGTGGACCTCTACCACTACCTTGCAGAGAGCCACTCAGCCACTTTGAGGCATCCTGAAGGCCTGAGATTGGGGGCTCTGGCAGCTCTCTATCAGCCATGGAGGCTCAGATGACTTGGCCATCTTGATCACTCTTCTCCTGTGGGCAAGCAGGAGTCTCCTTGAATGGCCATGGGTCTCCTTGGGAATGTAATGTAGACTTAGCCTTTGGCACACTTGGCCAATGGCATATAACAACACTCATGACTCAAGTGGGGGTGCATCTCTGGTCTTGTGAAGCTAAGTTCTTGATAACAGAGCTTAGCTGTGCCTAAGCTCTGATGGCTGAGGTACCCAGGGACCATGTAGCCCCAATGGTATCTTACAGTTGTTCCTTCTCAAGACCTGAGCCCTTGTAGACCCTCAAATCTTTCTTGGTTCCTTTCTTGTAGGCTTTTACTTTAGTTCCAAGGTAGAACCTGTCTTCCATCTGAGCTGGACTGAATGCTGAGACAAGAATGCTCCTTTAAGAGTCCTAATTTCTAGCCTTGCTACCACTCACCTGCCTCACTATTGTGGGACAGTGGCTCTGTGTAACGTGGGATCTGGCAACTTTCCTACTATGTATGTGACAGCCAGTTTTCTTCTTTAAGGGTGAGACAAAGTGAAACAGGCCACCCTTCCCGAGGTACAGAGACCTTAGGCTCCTCCAAAGCCATTTAGTCTACTTGACTCTCCTGAGCTAGAACTTTTGGCCCTGAGAAGCTGACCCTCCTGCACTACACAACTACACAGTGCCTCGAGATGTCACTGTACCCAACAGTGCTGAGGGAGAACAAAGGTGAGGAAGCATGAAAAGACTGCCTTGGAGAACATCTCCAGGTTGCCACTGCAAGGTCTCTGCTCAAAGATTCCTGCCCAGAGGACTAGAAGTACATTCACTTCAGCAGATAGCTATGTACCACTCAAATCTGCTGACTGAGGGCTTGGTATGTGTGTGTGTACCTTCTATGCACAGGGCCACTGTTCCCACCAGCACTCTTGTGAAGGGAAAGGAGAGAAAAGGCAGGATCTCAGCGAGTCCCCGGGGTTCTTGTGAACAGGCAGTAATGGGGCATGTCAACCTATCTTAACTGGCACCTTCAGCCCAGACCACAGAAAGAGAATGACAAGGGAGGGACGGGGCCATGATTGCTGTGTGGGAGAAGTGGCAGGCAGTGCTACTAGGTGGGGTAGCACTGGAGATTTCTCCAAGCAAGGGGACCAACAAGAGGAGAGGCAGCCCACTGAAAGGCAGTGAAGATGCCTGGTACCTGGGAGGGCAAGTGTACTTACTGTGGCAGGCTACATGTGACAGAGGGTAGTGGGTAATCTTCATAGAAAGGGGAGGGTTACCAGAGGACAGAGGAACAAATCAGCCTCTGAAGCAGCCTGGATGTGCTGGGAGGCACCAATTTTGACCACAAGCTGCCTGCCTAGGAACCTGTGGTTGGCCCACTACTGACTGATAGATCTAGACAGAGAGAAATGGTTGCATCTGGGTCAGATAGGCCCATTTTGCCTTACCCAGAGTGCCTCTCCTGTCCACAGTGCTTCTCTTCACTTTCTCCCTTCTAAGTGGGTGTGATGGGTCAGGGTCCCCGAGTACCTCCTTAGGCTAACAGGGCACTTACAACGGGCTCCTCTGTACCCTGCCCCTGCCCCGCCACCAGCTGGACAGGGAGCCCACTGAAATAACCTACTCTTTGGAGGACTGCAGAGCTGCTTCCATTTCATCTTAGGAGGGGAGCCCAGATCCTAGCAAAGCCTCTTCTGGCCAGCACACTGAAAAACAAGTAGCATAACCTATACGTCTACTGATCCCCAGACCCTAAAGAACAGCTAGCTGTTCTGGCTTGAGGATTCTGGTTCTCTGGCTGGCCTAGGGGAGTGTTTGTGGGAGGGGGTCATGAAGAAACAATGGAGGAAGGACACAGTCTGTGAGATCAGATGGTGGCCTCTGTCAGGCAGCCACAAACAGGTACTCGGGTAGACAGGCAGACAGGAAGGCTTGGCATGATGGCTTGATCACAAGACAGGAAAGGGCTGAGCAGAACTGGCACCTTTGTGGGCATTTCAGCTCTCAAGAAGGCCCATGCCCCACTGTTTCTTCCTGCTCTGTGATGGCCGTAGGAAGGAACCTTTTGGATTCCTGGGTGATGTCAGAAGAAGAAACGCCCTACAGAGCAGTATCAGCTCCACATATGCAGTCATCCCCCAAGCCAGAATGGTGACAAATCCAGATGCAAGCAGAAAGGTTTAACCCAGGCACAGATCTCTTCTATGACAGCCCTGGGCCTCTCCCCCATGNTGTGAGAAAAACAGACAAGAGTTTACCCACCAGGAATCGGGTCACCTGTTCAGAGCAGGAGCCCTGCTGATGACAAAATATGACCTAGGCCTAGCACTGTGGTCTCTTGCTAAGCCAAGCTAAACTTGACATCTGGTTACCAGAACATACCCTTCCATGTATATATTGCTCTCAGTCATGAGAGTCAGGGGTTTTCTCAGTCCACCTCGATGCTCTTGCTACTGGCTCTACCCTCTTTATTGGTGCCTCCTACAATGAGGAGCTCCTTCCACACTACTTCCCTTTGTTTCTTTCTTCATGAAATTCATTCTTTCAGATAGTATGACCAAGTTCCGTTCAGGCTTCCAGAAGTGTTCCTCATCATCTTTGCTGAAGACTGGCAGACAGTCATCTCTCCAGCACCCATACCACCACAAGACCCAACGCACACTATTATACTAGGGGTGCCTGGGCTAAGGGTTGGGCATGGACTCAAGTTTAGGGAGTCTAATAGTGGACTCCAAACTGAAGGGAGCATTCCCTTCACTGTGTACCTACACACGGGCATCCTCTGTCTTCTATAAAGGGACTACCCATCCACAGCTTTTGGAAGGCAGCCTTGTCTGCCAAAGGCATCCACACCTCTGCACCAGACGCCTTTGCCCAAGGCAGTTATGCCTGGTTGATCCATGCAAAGCTACAGCTGAATCATGGTCTCAGTGAAAGACATGCTATGGCTAGGTGTGTCTGCAAATACAGCCCCATGCTAAACCAATGGCTGGTCTCCCTTGTAGTGCAGAGCTGGACCCCATTTGCCTCATTGTCTCAAGAGCCCCATTCTGAATGCTTGAGCCAATGACTAAGTGTTCCTTTGCAAAGAGGGAACAGTGTTTAGGGCATCTGTACCTTGCTAGTGATGGGCTGGGGTCTATCTTAAAGGTTCATGAGGCCTCATCTTTGCTTATCCTTTGCTTATCTTGTTTTGTTTTGCTTTTGGAAACAGGGTTTTGCTACATAGCTTAGCTGGCTGGCTCCCTGACTTAGCCTTCTGAACACTGGAATTACAAGCAGGTACCACTATGCTAGGCTCAATCAAGATTTTTTGGGGACTGGTGCAATAGCACAGTTGATCAAGATACTTGCTGCTGAGCCTGACAATTCCAGCTTGATCCCCAGGACCCAAATGGTGGGAGGGGCCTGCAAGCTATCCTCTGGCTTCCGCACACGCATTGTGGTACATATGTGGACACATACATGCGTGTGCCCAAACACACATGTGTACCTACACACATATGCACATGTTTTTAATCAACCAAACTTCTGCAGTTCCTTCAGGGCACTTTCCCAATCTGTTCAAGCTATCTCACTTTCTGCACTTGTCCCTTTATTCACCAAGTCCCTTCCCTATCAATTGCCCCTTGAACACAATCTTTAACCTACCCCTGAGGTAATGTCAGGCCCTCTGTGCAGATGAAGAAACAGCCTACAAACTCTAACTGGCTTGCTCACAGCTACCACATGTGTGGGAAGGAGCCAGGAGTGGAGGGGGATTTCATTTGGAGAGCAGAAGTAGGAGAAGACAAATACCACCAAGACCTATGCATGTGATGAAGTCTTTGGCTTGCCCCTCTCAGGCAGTTCCTGGCCCCAAGAGCCTGTCACCATGATAACCAGGCAGGGGCAACAGAGTTCAAACTCATCATCTTAGAAGTCAAACTTTCCAAATAGGGAAAGCAGGAGGAGAGGGCAGAAGGGAGAAAGGGGAGGGAGAAAAATGAGGAGAATGAAAATTACCCAAGGAAGGAGGCCTAGCACTGAGCTAAGAAGGGACACTAGGTAGTGAGTGCTGGGTACATAGCAGAGAGGAAGTCCACAGCCTCTCAGGAATCATACCCCCCCCCCTCCCGTTCAGAAGCTGGCAGGGTACAGCTAAGCAGGTGGAGCTTGGCCCTTCCCACATCTTCTGGAGTAGCTGCCATTGCATCTGTTTTTCATTGGCTATGTGAAAAGGTTTCTTCTGGAAAAGGAGATGGAAAACCACTGACCTTATCCAGTTGGCCCACCTTTGGAGATGGAGAAACTGAGGTCAAAGGGGCTGGGGACAGGAAGTCTAGAGTGGGGCAGGGCAGAGTCATTCCCCAGTGTGTGTGCACTGGGTAGGTCTGGCTTAGGTGCTTGCCTTCCCAGCCCATCCTTTTAGGCATAAGCCCACTACTGAGGCTCCTGGCTGGAAGCTCCGAACTGGGGCAATCACAATGGCATGCACAGCAAAGAATACAATCCCTCAAGAGCTCAGGGCAACCTTAGGCTCTCTGCTGCCATAGGCATTGATCACAAGCTTAACCTGGTGACCTGTAACCTGCTGGAAGGACATACCCTTCTATGGGAGCATCGGCAATAGGTGGTACTGCCCAGCCCTCTCACTCAGCTTCCACTGCCACAGCATGTCCAGTACTCTGAGGCTGAATAAAACAGAGTCTATCACTGTCACATCTTCCCTCTCAAACAGGTGCATTCTTAGAGTGACCTCCCCTTCCTTGGAACCCCAGAGATAGGGGTCCCAGCTCCTGATCCCAATAACCATGGACCTCTCCCAGCTTCTTTCTTTGCCTAAGCCATCTACTCTGCCTTGCCCTACTCCACTTTGAGAGCTTTGCTGAGGTCCTATGCATATGCCTAGAAGTATATCTCTCCTGATACTACCCTCGGCTGGCTCAGTGCTGCCCAGCACACTGGGGCCTGAAGCAGTGTCCTGGGGGCACTGCCTAAGCTGAAACCATCACTTGCAGGTATCAGAAAGACAAGGTAGGGCCAATTAGTCAAAGCAAATCTTTGAAAAATAATTCGCAGCAGGAAAAGAAATCTGTGCTGGAATGTTCTCTGTGAAAATGCTGAACAGTACACTCTTGAGTGAACACTCACTCTGAGCAGAGTGGCTGGGGGTGGAGGGGAGGGACCCAGGCTGAGGTTACACTGGACATATCCACTAACACGACAGTCCATGGAGGGAGAAAACAGTAGTGGTCCAGAGTAGCTGTGCAGAAACTCAGGCATGGAGGCTAAACCACAGGACAAGGTCCTGAGGCCTGGGTTCAGTTCCTTGCTCTGCTGCTTGCTGGCTATATGACCTTGGGCAAGTCACACTGTAGCATCTACAGGGACTTTTGTATCCTCTTTCAGGACTGTCCCAAGGACCCAGGCCACAAATGCAAAGAAAGGGTTTAAGAGTTCATTCTGGCCCGTGCATTCTGGCCTTGCTGAAATTCTCAGTACCTCTAGGTAACAATTGCCTCTGGTGGTCAGAAAAGAATGCACACCAGAGGACGACATTCTAAAAGCTGCTTACAGTGGATTTTCTTGTTGCTTTAAATTAGAGCTGTGACTACAGCAGCCTGCCCTGGCAAGATTGCTAACTGCCACAACCTGGGCCTGGGTGTTCTATGCAATGGCCCCACCACAGTCTTATCCCCACTTCCTCACAGACAAGGTAGAAGACTCACAGCTCCTCCCTACTTGATGCCCAGGGAAAGTTCTAGCCTGAACCTGGACTAAGCCAGTCTGAGCTGTGTAGTTCTAAAAAGTTCAGAAGCTCAGGATATGGGAAGGATGGAAAGGTCAGTGCGGGCTCTGAGTCCATGCTAACCCCTTTAAGATTCTCAAGAACAGGACTGCTTCTCCCTGGAGAACTTGGAGTGTTTCTTTTGTTTACTCTGCTTGAGCAATTGGCCCATGGATCATCTCAGCAATGCTAAAAATAGCAGGACTGCAGCAATTGCAACTACAGCCAAGAAACTCACATTTCCTCAACTGAAACTTTCCCCTGCTTTTCTGTCCTCTGATTCCCACTATGATGTGATTGGCTTCCTCTTGCCTCACCGGGAGTAAGCTTCTGCTGTATCCTTGGGCATACTAGTGAGAAAGAAACAGGTGAATCGAGCCAGGTGACAGCCACCANGAAAGAGGTGAAGAACAGAGAAGCTGGTTAGTTTTCTCACCAGCCAGGGGTAGTTATGCCTACTGTCTTCAGTGACAAGCTGTTGTGGGGAAAGAGAAAAAGCCACAACCAANGTCAGACAAGTCTTTTGAGAATCAGAGATTCTTGTTTTGGATGAGGTGACTCTGAGTTGGTCAGACAGACAGCATTCTCCTATCAGGGTCTCACAGGGCATCTTCCCTGAGGACCACTGCTGACTCTTCAGTGGTGCCCTGGTGTCTGTCCACTGGAGCATGCCTGCTGAGCCCTAGAGCCCATTCCTTCGCTTTCCTATATTCTCTGCCTTTATTCCCCTGCCTCACACCCTCAGTCTGTCTCTGGAACTGCCTACTGACTTAGTTCAGAAAACCCAAGCCTCAGCTTAGGTATTGCTGCAGTTTCCCTGTCTAAGGCAGGGGGCTGTCCGGAGTCCATGAGCTGTTGTGAGCAGAACCAAGGAGTGGCAAGTGGTACCCAGGCCCAATCTGTTCCACTTCACCTTGTAGTCAAGAAGCACTCCTTTGGTGTCACCCAGTGCTGCTAGGCTGACTGGAAAAGTGGCCTATGGCAGGCCAAAAACAAGAGCCCAGAGCTCTACAGTCCAAGGGGAGAGGCCAGGCCTCTGATGAGCCCCGTGGGCAGAGGAGAGAAAAGGGCGTNTGTTTTTACAGCCTGCAGCACCTTGTGGGTGCTCACCATTTCCCAGCAGCAGATATCAAGTTTATAGAGGGTTAGCCCCATCTTTGAATGGGGACAGCACCGGTATGTAAGCCTCACCAATGGGGACACCCCAAGTAAAGCCTTTGTGGAGTCCCAGTAGGCAGTCTGGGCCAGGTACAAATGCTCCAGTGCAGCAGTCAGGAGCAGCCTCCTCTTTCTCCTCCTTAGTCCTAGAAGTGGCAGCCCCGATGAGCCTGGATGAAAATGCTACCTACAAAGACCCGGCACAACCCACAGCCAAATACAGTCTAGCTCAATACTATGGCCTAGCTACTGGTCCCCTAACTAACCTTACTTCCTAGGAGAGGGCTAATGTCTTATGTCCTTCTGCTTGTTGCCACCCTATTTTCCCCCATGGGTAGCACTCCTGCTTGGAACAGCTGGGCCAAGTCCAGTGAAGGTACAAGCAGATCACTGGCTTTCTTCCCTTCTACTAATCTCTCTAATCGTGGGCTCTAGTGCTAGACACACCAAGGCTCACAGCCCTCCTGCACAGCCATGAGACCTGGGCCAAGTCACATTACCTATCAGCATCCCTGGAAACAAGAACTTACCGTTTGACTAGTGATCTGAACCCTGGCTGACTATGTGGCAGGCTCGGGATCTGGCACACGGCATGTTTACAGTAGGTCAACATGCTCCTTGAAGTGTGGGCACAGTGACAAGTACAGCTGTTAAGTATCAGTCACAGTTGTTTCTAGGTGGGAAGATGATGCTGTGGGACCGACCTAAGAAAGCTATAGGCTCTTACAAACCATGTAGTTCCTATCCTGACACCCCCTGGCTCTGACCAGTGCATGTGGTAGAGGAATCTCCCTGCTGAGACTTACAGGGCTTGTTGACACTGAGTTTCACTGATATCTACCCAAATAAGCCTCAACTTGGGTCTGGTGTTGGGGACAAGGATTATCCAGAGCTCCACCAAGCATGGTGCCTCTTTGGAGCCAGAGGAACAGAAGGAAAGTCAAGGAGTAAGTATGCTTACTGGAACTGCAAATGGAACTGAGGCCTCACCATGGCTGGATTCCTGGGCACCTGTGCTCTGGGGCTGCTGCTCCCCACATACTCATCTCAAGGAGTTCTCAGAAGATGGAGGATCTTTGAGATCACAAATAGTCACTAGGCACTGAGCCGGGGGAGATGCCAGGAGTGTGACAGTCATGCTCTTAGGTTTGCTGGGTCCCATAACGGTTTCCCTGCCTGGCTCTACTGGTATCTAATGGCTCTATGGAAGGAGAGCACTGCCTGAGGAGCAGCCTGGAAAGTGTGTGTCCATTCATTGGATGGGGGAGGGAACTCCCCCAAGGCCACAGAACTACCTGCAGCAGCTTGAGCAGAGCAAGTACAAATCATCCCTGCGGAGAAGGCTCAGCTGGGGATCTTTAGGGAACTTTTCTCCTGCATCTCTGGCAGACGGCTCGTCCTTCAGCTGGCCCCACCACCAGAGGCCCTTCTTCCCCTAACCACATCAAGGTCCTTGANGCACTAGGCTCTAGGGTTAGGGACAACAGATACTAAAAAACAAAGATGGCTCACAATGCCCATCCCTTCTACTGGTTTAAGCCACAGAGTCAGGACAAAAGATCCACCTGGGCCTCTAGAGTGGCTGCCTAGTAGGAGTGAGCAAGCCTAGAGCCTAGGCAGACAAAAAGAACTAGCCTCAGGTGTGGGAAGGGGCTCAGCTCCCCAGTCACCTGCACACAGACTGAAACAATCCATGTTCCTTGCTACACCCTATCAACAGGGCAAAATGAAAGTCATCTATGAAAGATGGCTGGGAAGGGCAGGGCAGCATAATTCTGTGGGAAAGAATCTGACCTAGTGCTGGACTGTTTGGCAGTATATGAAAGGCCTCCAGGCATTTGTCCCGGAGACTCTCGCACAGGTAAGGTGGCTGCAGCAAAGCAGCAGGCTTTATAATGGTGAAAAACATACATCTTCAGAGAAAGGGGCAAGATAGACAAGATGTAGCTCAAGTCAGACAGTGCAGCATGCTGTAGCCAAGAAAGTGAGCGAGAGCTGTAGCCACAGGTACCAGCTCTCAGGCTAGGCCACACAGCAAAGGACTGGTATGGTACACGGGCCAGCTACAAGTATGTTTTAGTTTGCTCTCCTAGAGCCAAGGTAGGCCTTATGCTTCTGGAAGACCTCAGCCACATGGGAATCAGGGCNTTCACTATCCCTTACTTCAATCCTGTCCCTTCTGTAACCAGCTTTGGCCTCTGGGATCAGTGGAGGATCTTTGGGGTCCAAAAGACCTGAGGCTCCATGTGGGTCAATCTATAGTTGTAAGGACTAGCTATGTGTGTTCTAAGTGCTAGGGACACTCATGAATCCACCTGTTGGGACCATCCTGCTCCAGGGAAGCCTTGGGCTTTGTATGAGGCCAAAGGGGTAGAATGGCCAAGAGCTGAGCCTACCTGCACCCCAAATCTAAGTTTTTCTCAATGTCTTAGGCGGGAATGTGTCTACTGCCCACCTGCAGTACCCATTGCTTCTTTCAGAAAGGCTAGAAACTGGGTTAAAACAGGAAAAAAAAATCTGTCTGCTAAAATAAGCAAACATTTTTGGGGAAGATGAAAGAGCCATCTCTGGCTCCGTTACTATGGGAACACTTCAGAATCAACTAAAAGATAGGGAGAGATGCTCACCCTGGACAAAACAGCCTGGTTTCAACCCACGCAGGCTTGCCTGCCTGCCTGCCCAGAGGTGAACATGCTTGCACAAAAAGTGAGGGAACCTTCTGGACACCCAGAAACAAGGCCCTAGCTCCAGGGTGTGGGCAAGCTATCTGTTAACTTGACTTGGCATGCGCTTTCCTGGCCTCCTCTTTCCAGGCACGGACAGCACCCCTGCTCCTTGCTCCACTCTGCAACACCCCCAGCCTGGCACTGGTTAAGTAGGGGCCTTTTCACATGCCTGCAAGCCCAGACTCAGCCTGTCTTCTACCCCGAGTCCACGGCTATATGCCTTCTATCAGTCCCTCCAGATCCTGCAGAAGGAAGTACAACAGTGCCAGGTTGGGCCCTGACCAGGAGTGCCCAAGAACTCTACCTGTTTGGACATGGATGAGACAGTTTCCTGGTATAAAAGGGCTGGGAAACAAGGGCCTTCAGCTGAGCATTAGCCTCCTGCTGCAGAAGCTCCAACCTATGAACTCTGATCTGTTCTTACCTCAGCCTCATGAATAGAGACCCACCTCCCCCATAAAAAACATTGTTGTGGGAGTAGGTACCTGTATATGTGTATGCGAATACAGGTGTGCATATGCCATGAAGCATATGTGGAGGTTAGGGGACAATTTTCAGGAGTTGGGTCTCTTTTGTTTTACTAAGGAAAGTCAACACTGGTCAGCTGGGGCTGAGAAATCAGCTGTGCTTAGAAAGAGACCAGCATCACAGAGGTAACATCATCTGGGAAATATATCCTCAGGGTCAGCAAACGGAAGCTATGGTCCAGAGGGGGCTAGAGCTGTATTTCAAAGCTGGCAGCTGAACTCAGTGTTATTGGGTTTTATAGCATGAGACCTGCAGGGTAAGGGGGTCATGCAGGGTTAAAGGGTCAGGGAAAGCAGTTGAGGCTTGGTGCTGAGAGAGGCCAGGAAAGGCCACTGGTGAAGGTGCAGCCTCACAGTTGCAGTGGAGACCTAATAATGCTAGGAGATGCCAGGACCATGAGACAACCATCAAGGACAGTAGCAGGTAGAGAGTGGAACTGTGAATGATAGAGACTGCAAGGTGGAGCTGCCCAAGCCCAGAAGACCATGGACCAGATGCAGGACACTGAACCACAGGATTTGATTTACATTGCTGGATGTTGTTTTGCTTTGTTCAGATTGTGCCCTAATTCTTCCCTCTTGGAAAAAAGTATTTAACTATCTTTTATTTTACAAGGAACCCACAGTTGAGAGACTTTGGATATTTTAAAGAGACTGATCATTTAAAGTGTTTGAATTTTTAAAGACCATAGGATCTTTTTGTTTTGTTTTGTTTCCTCTGTCCTGGAACTCACTCTGTAGATCAGGGTGGCCTCAAACTCAGAGATTGGCCTGTCTCTGCCTCCTGAGTTTGGTTATGGTCTTTATCACAGCAATGAAAAGCAAACCAAGATACTCACTGAGCCACCTTCCCAGCCCATGACACAAGTGGGGTGACAAGAAGAGGCTAAGGCAGGGAGCTTGTCTCTCTGGTGAAGCTCATCCAACAGTATGTGAAACAATGTGACTGTATTTGCACCAAGTTCNTTCCTCTCTCCCTCCCTCACCCATGGGTCCAGCCAGCTGTGCGGCAGGCCATGTATGTGTGTAAGAATTCCCATCAGGAAATCTGGCACTAGAACCCCAGGTTCTATCTACCCATGCCCTTTAGAACCTACCTCCTTCCCTTTCCCTGTCCCACTTCCCACAGAGGCTTAGTCAGTTTCCTCAGGGAGGACCCAAAGAACTGCCCCCAAGGGTGTTCCACTCCTGGCCTCTTTTTCCAACTTGCTTCCTAGCTGACCAGCACCTCTCCCCGCACTTCCTATATGGTCTATAGCATCCACTGAAGGCCCTCAACAAAAATGTGCATGAGGGGCTCTAGGACAAACCTCCTGTATCCTGGCCCCCACCATATCAGCACTCAGTGGACTAGGAGGGTTGTGCTTGAAGGCCATCCATTAACAGAAAGGGTGGAATCAACTTGTACCCACTTAGGAAGTGAGTGTAGCCTCTAGGCCAGGCTGGGCCAGACCAGGAGACTTAGAGCACAAAGAAAGACAAACAACAACAAAAAACAACAACAAAAACAACAAAACAAACAACAACAACAAACCAAGCTGTTGAAAATCACATACATTGTTGATACATGCACATATACAAACAGACCTATTTTTAAAAACAATACAGGAGCCGGGTGGTAGTGGCGCATGCCTTTAATCCCAGCACTCGGGAGGCAGAAGCAGAGGCAGGTGGATCTCTGTGAGTTCGGGGCCAGCCTGGGCTACCAAATGAGTTCCAGGAAAGGCGCAAAGCTACACAGAGAAACCCTGTCTCGGAAAAAAAACAAAAAACAAAAACAAACAAACAAACAAAAAAACAATACAGGAGTGCTCATAGGAGCAGCTCTGAGAAGATACAGTGTCTGGGTAGTTGTCAAGGGGCTAAGGTTTTCCTNTGTCTGAACTGCTGGTGGTGACAACGTGGTCCTATTAAGCCTCCCACAATTTTTAAAAACTGTCATTAGTATATAACACAAGGGTTCCCTGCCCATGATTCGAGGATGAGTGATCTTCCCAGATCAGGTCAGCATGCACAGCCCAGGGGCGCAGGCTTGTAGGACACTGCCACACCCAGAAAGGAGCAAAGAGTCGACTGCCCTAAATGATTCTTTGACATGTTGCTAAATACTTTTCTCAAACTTGGNCAAGGATGCTGGATGTACGTGCAGAGTTCTCAGGGTATCTCAGAACTTTTCAGAAAAATATTATTTATGTTATTATTTTATGTGTATGGGTGCTTTGCCTGCATGTGTCTGTGCACCACTTGTGTGGCTGGTACCCTTGGTAGTCAGAAGAGGGCATTGGATCCCCTGAGACTGCTATTATGAACAGTTGTTGGCCACCATGTAGGTACTGGGAGTCTAACTCAGATAATCTAAAAGAGCAGCCAGTGCGCTTAACCAGCTCTCCAGGTGCCTGCCCAACACTTCTTGCCATGCTAGGCACCAAGCCTTAGAGGCTAAGTAGTTTAAGATAACAGAGGTGGCCAAGGAGGAATGCCACACACAAACCAGTCCCACAAGGGGTTCTCTAGCCCTCCGCAGGTAGAACCTAGGGATTATCTTTTGTTTAGGCATGACTCATTTTCTGGAAGAAGAGGTTCTAGAAACCACAGGAGGAGTGGTAGGGAATGAATACATGGGAAAGAGGCTGTGGCACCTGGCTGAGTGATGACTTTTCAATTTCAGTATCAGCAAGGTGATCACCTATGAGGAAGGCATGGAGGCTTAGGCTCACCTTGCAATATCCCTGCACTGCCTTTAAGAGATCAAAGGACCAACAGTAGGGAAGGCAGGAAGGAGATTATTTTCCCAAGTACCTACCATTTGCCAAATTCTGGGTTTCAGGCACTACACCATTATCTAACTGGGTTCCTACAGTTACCCTTTGTTTAAGACAGAGTCTCCCTATGTCGTCCTAGTCCAAACAATCCTGTCTCAGCCTTCTGAGTAGGAAATTACAGGCATGTACCACCACACCTGGGAACCTACAGTTACTTTTCAACTCAGGTAATGGAACTCCACTCTATAAAGTGAATTACCAAAGAGATCAAAAAAACTAAACAACTTGCCTGACTCTAACTATAGAAAAATAGGCTTGCAAAAGGGCCCACTTAATACATAGTGTCTTCTAAATCAATAACAAAAGAACTGATGATCCAGTAGAACAAAGAATATGAACAGAAACTGTATAANAGCTAAAACTGTTGGACCAGGACACAGTTCAGTGGTAGTACACTTCCCTATATGTGTGAGGTCCTAGGCTCCATGCCCAACGCCACAGAAAAATAATTTCTACAGTTAATATATTATACAGAATCTCATTCACAGGGAATAAAACATGGTAAGAGGTCCCCAAGCTCCCACCTCACTAAAAAGCAGATATTCACTCAGGAGGCTGAAGTGGGAGAATCATGAGTTTGAGGCCAGACTAAAACTGTATAACAATCCTGTTTCCCTACCACCATCTAAATGAGAGCCATCGAGACTGCTCCAAAGACAGAAGCACTTGCTGTGCAAGCTAACCCTGAGCTTGATCCCCAGAGCCTAGTACAAAGGAGGAGGTAAAGAGCTGGCTCACAGTGCTATCCTGGCTAATATTTACAAGCCACGGCATGCACACTATGGTACAGGTGTCCCCACACATGTATGCACATAAACACAAAAAACCTTAAAACTATGACGTTAAAAACTATTAACAGTACTGAGAAACAAAGCATGTGTGTAAAAGTGCAGGGTGGGGCAGGTCTTGGAGCGTAGTACCTACTGATAACTTTAAAAGTACCACAAACATTTTAACCCAGGCAGGAATTCTATTTCTAGGCTTTTTCTTATAAATGGGCTCCCACAAATGTACAATGGTAAATATCTGAAGTGTTGTTTGTAGTAACAGAAGACAGGGAATAATCTAAACATCCACCAGTGGTGATGATGGTCACCCACCTGTGCAGCTATAAAAAGAATGATCGAAGGCAGGAATGGTGATGAATGCCTAGAATCCCAGCACTTGGGGAGGTAGAGGCAGGAGCATNTGAACTTCATCTCTGACTACTCAGTGAGTCTGAGGCCAGCCTAAGTTAGAAGTCCTGACTCAAGAAAACCAACCGAAAGGTGTGTGCTGGATACAACAGAGCATGCCTGTAATTCCAGCACTCAGAAGCTGAGGTAGCAGGACTGCAAGTTTGAGGCTAGACTGGGCAATATGGCAAACCCTTTCTCAGGCAGGGGATAGAGATCACTGGTACAACACTAGCTTAACATGAGCAAGGAAGGCCCTGGTTTTGATCCCCAGCACTGCAATAAATGATAAATAGAATGAACATATTTTAAAACACTCTCTAGATGCTATTAGGGAAACACACACACACACACACACACACACACACACACACACGGCAGAACTGTGTATGCTTCTATCTCCATGTGTAGATATATGCACTGGCTTATGAAAGGTCTTCTGGAAGGGTGCACTCTTGGGACAAAGAACTGTTCCTGCTGTGGAGCAGGGCTATAGTCTGGACAAAGGGATATGTGGGTGCTCTTTTTCACAGCAAATCCTGTAGTACCATGTAGTTTGATTACCAATGACACCTACTACCTGCCTATAAATGACAATANAGTAAGCACAGGTAGGTACAGGGTTCTAGACTTGAGTGCCTTCTGACCCTCAAGTTACAGCCTGGGAGAAAGGATGAGGCATGGAACTGGATACTTCACCACTTGACTAGTGAGGGTCCCGGCAGCCTTGTACCTTAAAGGTCTGCCTCTGCCACAACCCTCCTGCCTGTCAATAACTTTGTAGGCAAACCCTGCCCTTAAATTCTCTCTGAATATCAAGAAATCAGGGGAAATACAGAAGAAAGCAAAGCTAAGTGGGGTCGTGTGACATGCCNACGTCACCTAGCTGGGAGCCAGCCATGCTGGGAGGAGTGCAGAGGATGGAGAAGACCTAGACTAAAGGTAGAGGAGAGATGGCCCACTGTCCCTGGGTGGGGCACAGCACATGTGGGGAGGCTGGGCTGGCAGGTGCTGAGGAAGGCAGGTGCTTGTAGGAGGCAGACAAGGGCAGCCCTGGAAGGTAGATGATGACCCATCCATGAAAATACTGCTCTCCCCTCACATGGAATGGCAAGGCTAGCTAGAAGGGCACTGAAGGCCCAGNCTTGGGAAAACTTATTTTCCAGCAGNAGAGTTAGCATTAGCAAGAATCTCCTCGGTGCCNGAGATCTCATGGGGGGAGGTGGACCTGCTCCTGAGCTACAAGCCCAAAGTCCTCTCTCAATTGCCGTATGGCCCCTGGACACCCAGGCCTCTAGNGGACACATAGAGCTCATCTATGCCTCTCCCTAGTGCCCAGAGGGAGTAGTGACTTGCAAGAAGTCACTCAGTTAATTATAGCCCCGTATCAGTTTTGAATTCTCTTGTCTGTATCCCCCTGTCTTCCCTCTGAGGATGCCACACACCTGAGGCTCTGCAAGCACCTGACCAGGGGGCGATTTACACAGCTTTAGTGAGAAGCAGTGGCAGCAAGCAGCCTCAGAAATCAACAAGGCAAAGTACTCACGTTGAAGAAATTGGTCTTGTTCCTCTCGCAGAAGAGCCCCTGTGCCGGCATGTGCTGCAGTTGTTGCCATGGGATACTGCTGCCTAGCAACACATCACGGGCCCACTGGAGGTTCTGGGGAAACAAGAAGTAGGTTGGAAGTGAGTGTGTGGGCTGCTCAGGGTGCCCATGGGAAGGCAGGTGGTCCCTTCTTCATGGCTGCACTGGCAAAAACTGTGGTCAACAGCAGCTCTGCAGACATTGATCCTATAGCTCCAGGAGGCTCTGGACAAGAGCTCTGAGCACTGGGTTGTGGGATGCATTTTTGAAAGTGATTTTTTTTTTTTTTTTTTGTTCATCATAGCTGACTTAGGAATGTGGCTTCAGACTGCATAAGGCAGTGGGCATAGAGAGACCCCTCACCTTGCCCGACCCTGCAAAACTGCCATGTAGACTCAATGTCCACATTCTACTGGGGACCCTTATTAGCCCCAAAGGCAGATCCCACTCTTTTATCACTAATCTTTACTTATTATAACTTGTAGTAGAGTTGTCTTACAGGCCTGGGCTTTGCTTGGGCCCAGGTTCTCTTGGCAATGGGGATTCTTGCTGAACCCATGTAGGAGTCCTGAGAGGTAGGAGAGAATAGGCACAGGCTGACTTCAGACCTTTTCACTAGTNTATAGAGAGAGCAGTCCTTTCCCACTAGGTATCTGGCCAGAACCTTCCCCTCTCTGGGTATGCAGCTGAAATGAGAACTCTAGCCATGCCCCTTTGGGTCCATGGTCTCTTCACCCTTTCTACGGTATTCACCCTCCCCACTCAATCAGTGTTCCCTTCTCTTTTGAGCCTCTTGCTTGCCTTGCCTCATCTTGGACCCAGCCTTAGACTCCAGGTGCTCCAAATGCTCACCTGTTCCCATTCTGCCTGTCATTATTACTTTAGGTATAAGCAGAAATCCTGACTGCAAGTGAGACACATGCTGCCTGATATCAGAGCCTCTGCTCTGTCTCTACAAAGAGCCACCCCCCACGTAGCTTCCTAGCATTGCTCAGGACTCTGTGGCCAAGGGTTGGGGACACACAAGAACGAAGATCCTTTAGCAACAGGCACAGGTGAGGTCTTAAGTATGCACCTCTAGAAAATACATTCAAGGCAGAAAAGGCTTGAGTTTTCCATGGAGACTAATAGAAGATGGCCACTTTCCTTCAGGTTGGATAGTTAAGCTGAGCATTGATTCCAAGGCCAATTTCTTCAAGGGCAAGGCCTGGGTCTGAGTGACCAAAGGCTAATGCCTCCGAAAGTCAAGGTTGCTCTGCCCAAGTAAGACTAAACTCCTATCTTCTTTCCTGACATGCAGGTAGGGGCAAGAAAGCCATGGGTAGCCCCTCACACCAGGAAGAGAGCAACAGCAGCAGACAGAGGGCACTCTGCCCACATGACCCCTGGAAGCCTTGGAGGTGGAGCTGGTTCTGGCTGAACCCATTCTGAGTCCAGATACCTGTTCCAACTTGAACCTGACATGCTGAGTGAGAGCAAGCACAAGGGTCTAGCTCAAGGAGGAACTTCCACCAAGACAAGGTAGAGGCCATTCTTTCCGAGGCTCAGCTGGTGTCAGGCTGTGTCCACTGCCTCTTGTACTCATAGGCCTTTCCAGGACCTCCAGGAAATATGGTATCTCTTCAAGGTGAATAAAGAGGTGGGGTTCCTGCTTACTTGAGCTAGGTCCCCGGATTTGAAGCATGGAGTACATGCTTCTTCACATTCAAGGAGCACAGTAAAATGCTCAGTCCCTGCTTCACCTTGACTGTAAGGCTCCAATGGGAACAATGGGTGATCCTCATTCAAATGCCCAATAGCCNGGTTCTGGAAGACAACTCCCAGGCCTTCACTCATGAACATTCTAAACTGGTTTCAAGTCCCAGACTGACATCATCCCTTCCATATCCCATAATGCCTCCAGTCCATGCACCTCTGCTCCATCACGCTTAGAGAGCAAGGGGTAGCTACAAAAGAAACAGAGCAGAGCAGAGACAGGACAGGTCGAGCATGAAGGGAATAAAAACCAAGAGTAGCCTAGCTTGCCCATCAAGGCTGTGAGGTGACACAGGCTCAGGCCTCATCCAAGCAGGGAGCCCAGGAAAGAAGCTCAAGAAACACAGCAGTGCTCAGCCATGGAGCCTGGGTCTTCATGCCAACTCATTCAGTCTCTTCTGAGGGAGACGCNTAGGCCATGTGGTCCTCACTTCTGGTCCAACCAGCCACCGACAGACATTCACAGAGGAAGACATTGAGCATGGAACAGGAAGACCACTTTCGGGGTTTAGGGGAGTTATGTTTTTGTGTGTAGTGCTGGGGTTTGGCCACAGGTTTACACATAATAGATAAGCACTCTACCTCTGAGCTATATCCCCAGCCATTCTTTATTTTTTATTTTTTAAATTTTGAGAGACTCACTAAGTCACCCAGACTGGCCTGAACTCTGGATCCTCTTGCCTTTATCTTTCAATTGCTGGGATTATAGGCATGTACTGCCATTCTTGGTTTTTTTGTTTGTTTTGTTTTCTAAATCAATCAGTAACTTACTTATTTTTGCAGGGCTGGAGATCAAACCCAAGACCTTGGTCATGCAAGGCTGATGTTCATATACTGAGCTACATCCCAAACCCCCATCTGTACTTCTAATACCTCCAGTGACCCACCTGACCCTGGAAGTTGGGCACAAAGGACACCTACCTTTGACCTCATCTGAAGTCAGTGAGGCAGGCAACACCTGGGCTATGGTTTGCACCAGACTGTTATAGGGCTGGGAGATGCACTCCAGCAAGAGGCTAACTGACCAGAGAGCCAAAGCACAGTTGGTTAGTACAAGAGCTAGGNGTGCTTCTCCTGTGAAGCAGAGACATGCCCTGAGCTGTGGAAACTCTCCCTGAGGTGAGTAACCCCAGGAGACACAGGACATGGACCTGTGCTGCACAGGCCTGGGAAAGGCTACCACAGTGCTGTGACACAAAGTGCCCCTAGTGCCTCTGGAGGACTTGTTAGCAGTGTGTGGATGACCTGCATGAGTAGCAGCAGTTGGAGGTGGGAAGGAGACAGAGCACCGCCTGAAGAAGTCTTCACAGAAGCCACCACTTCCTTAAGGAAACCAAGGTGAGAAGACAGTCTTTTGGCTGGAGATGTGAGGAAGCTGGAGCCAGGGTGGGGGAGGAGTTGATGCAGGCCTCTGTGGCTGTGGAATGGGGACCCACACTCTTTCCTGACTCATAAAGGGGCAGCAAGTCAAGTTTCACAATTCCTGCAGAAAACACTGGCAGCCAAACTGAACTTGGATTACAGACTAGTCTTCCAGACTCGGCCCTGCGCTCTAGTGGAAAGCACATTCTCCAGTTGTTTCCAGGTTGACAAANAACATGAACTAGACTGATGGCTAAGCATAAAACCTGCAGAGGCTCATGGGAGCGCTTAGCTAATTTACATCTGAGGCCCAGATGGGAGCTCAAAGGGCTCAGGAAACTGTCAGAGGATTTGGCAAGTGCCACCCTTGTGGGTGGGAAGTGGGTCATAGACTGTTGGCTCTTGTTGGGCCACTCTCTCTGAGGGGAAATGGTCCTTCAGCACACAGCCTGTCCTGTAGTTTTATAGTGGCTCAAGGTGAGAGCAGGTGACAATGTCACCCAGGATGAGCACAGCATTGTCATTCCTTATCAGGTATAGAATTTCCACTTTACAATGAGAAAATTGAAGTACAGGGAAGTTTAAGANCTTGCCCAAGCTCCCAGGANCAGGAAGAGGCAGTCATTTGTGAGAAGACAAGTAGATTTTGTGCTTTCAGAAAATTGAAGGTACTTCCACCCTACTGAACAGTCTGAGGTGCAATGGCAGGAAGAAGCAGTAACTAGAGGGAAGGAGGCTCCTCAGGGGCCCAGAATAAAATAGCCAGGAGTCTCCGGTGCAGTCTGAAATCAACAAAGGGGCCATAAAGGTGGGCAACGGGGTCACTGGGCATGCTTGGGGCTGCCTCAGCTACCCCCAAGGCCTGGGCCAGTCAAGCCAGACAGCCTATGCTCCTGGACTTGTCTCAACTGTGTCTGTCTGCTAACTTGTGCCAAACCACTACCACTTCAATCCACTGCACATCAGGCTGGCTTCCACGGTTACTCAGAACCTTAGCTCCTCTTGCACAGGAACTGAAGCCTTAGGGTGGGCAGCCTGTGTCCCTACCTGTATCTTCTGAACTCTACACAAATGGGAGCTTAGCAGTGTCTGATGACTGGAGAGGAAAAGAGAACTACTGTCCTTCAGAGCACTTGCAATACCAAGATGGTCAAGGCTGCAAGGGAGACCTGATCTCAGACACATCTACCACTACTGTGTGGATAACCTAGATGATGTCCTGNGCCTGTNTCTCTTTCACTAGTCAGAGAACCAATGACAGTGGTCCCACAAGAAAAAGCCAGGCACATGGAGGCCAGACCTCATGATATCTGCCTATATGTACAGTCAGGCAGCAGGAACCTACAAGACAGACCAGCTGGACTCTGCAGAGTGATCTNCCCCCAGGATGTGTGACAGTTTCCAGGAGGTAGCTATGGGCCTCAGCTGGGCTCAACCTTTCACCTGACCATACCTTAGGAGTTGGCTTAGAGGTAACTCATGGGTCCCAGATACATGAGAGAATCAGGACTGGGAGAGATCTTCACTGGAATGATCTCTGCAGCCTGTGGAAACAACCTGCTCTGCCTCCCAAGCATTAGGACAACTGCCTGGGGCCCCTGAAGGGCCAGGGGAGGAGCTGGAGCTGGAGCAGATGGCTCCAGTGGATGAGGGATGCTGGTGGTAGTGACATTCATAAAGCTAGGGAACATCTGTGTGAATAAAGGATTCACCCAGCAATAAAGGATCTCTCCTGTATCAGTTGCTCTCAACCTTCCTAATGCTGTGGCCCTTGAATACAGTTCTTCATGTTATGGTGACTCCCAACCATAAAATTATATCATTGCTATTTTTCACAACTGTAATTTTGCTACTATGTTATGAACTATAATGTAAATATTTGATATGCAACCCAAGGGGTCATGACCCACAGGTTGATAACCACTGCTCTATACTTATCAATAACTTCATGGGAGTGACGAGATNAATGCCTCCAAATCCTAGACCCGGCAGACTTAAAAATCAATTCTGACCTTATTTTAATAATAGAAAACCATGATAAACATTTCCATGTTTAGAAAAAGCCTAACATGGAACTGGTGAAATAAAGTGTGGCCCATTCACTCAAGAAAATGTAGTATGTCCATTAAAGTTGTTGTAATTAAGAATTTGGGTGCATAGGAAGCAAATTAAAAAAGAAAAGCAGAATCAAAGCAGTATGTATTATGTGTAAAGAAAACAGGCATAAAGAGTNAGGTGTTGCAGCACGGACGTCCATCCCAACACTCAGAAGGCTGAGGCAAGAGGATCATGAGAGCTCCAGTGCAATCCTGGCTCCTTAGCAAGAACCCCTCTCTGAGAATGGAAAAGAAAAGGCAATTCTCCCATTATTCCTGGGAATGTTACTCAATGGAGAAAGTATTCAATGAAGGAGGAACACTTCCTGACTCTGTGCCCTGTGGGGTCACCAAACATGGCCCCTTGGAGGCCACAGCTGTAAGAGGCCATCAGCCTCTGGGGAACACCATGGATAGCACTGCATCACTCCTCCCTTGTGGGTTCGGGCCTAATCTCCATTCAGGCCCTTCAAGAGTGCTGCTTGGATCTTACTAGGTTTCCAAAGCACAACTGCTATTTCCTGTCTGAACCGAAGTCCAGTGTCCCTCACATCCTAAGGCCACACAATGCCCAAACTCCCTTGCCTCTGACACTGCAACAGTGTCCTTGCAACTTCTATTCCAACTCCCTGGGCCCTGGTGAGCCTGTGATCACATCNTCTTCCGTCCCCTCCATGCCCACCACTCTCCACCAGGCCTGATCTGACCTCAAGATGGGTGTGTGGCCCTATCATCCACCTGGAAGACTCTTACTCGTGACTTCCTCATGGATTTCAGAACTCCACTGTTTGGTTCACCACTCTAGTCAGAAAGGCCTTCTGTGACCTTTCTATCATTCCNCCATTCCCTTACCCAGTTCATTGCCTCCTAGACCTATCACTAGCTGCTAGCAGACAGGTTTTCTGCTCCCTGATAACCAATGGGCACACTTGAAAGCTTTCTTTTGATCCCTGGCTCCTCAAGAGGGCCCTACCACATGGTAACTGCTCAGTAGACAGATGATGAACCTGTCCAAATACACAGAAAACATACCAGAGGAACATACTAAAACACAACCAGTTCTGCTAGTCCATGGGTCTCAGACAATGAGGGAGGACATTCTACTGTCCAAGCCTAAGAAATCTCATTTGTGACAGATGCTGTGGGCACAGTGTTCAAGTCCTTCAGACTTCTGCATTGACATTCCTGTGGGAGAGAAGCTGGGAAAGCAGCAACCTTTATGGACAATCTGTCTCCCTCCCCCTGACCCCCAAAAGCTCCAAAGACTCTCCAACCAAAAGGTAGACAGACTGGATGCATAATCAAGCCTCCCAAGCTGAGCAAAGAGATTGTAATCTCAGCACACGGGAGACTGAAGCAGAAGGTTGGTCACAAGTTTGAGGCTAGCCTCAGTTCCAGGCCACCCTGAATTACAGGGTGAGATCCTGTTCTCCAGCTCCAACTCAACCCAAAAGATTTACATATTGAAAAAAAAATCAAGTTTGTGCTCTCTCTCTCTCTGGTCAACTGACACAGCTGGAGTTATTTAGGAAGAAAAATCGCAGTTGAGAAAATGTCTCTGTTAGATTGCCTGTAGTTGAGTCTGTGGGGACATTTTCTTGATTTATTGATGTGGGAGGGCCCAGCTCACTGTGGACAGTGCCATCCCTGGACATGTGGTCTTTACTTGTACAAGAAAGTGGGTGGAGCAAGCAAGCCATGAGGAGCAAGCCAGCAAGCAGTGTTCTTCCATGGCTTCCCATCAGTTCCTGCCCATCAGTTCCTGCCCTGACTTCCCTCAGTGATGGATTGTGACCTGAGTGTTGTAAGCTGAAATAAACCCTACTAAGACAGAAATTAATACCAGAGTATAGAGTTGCTATGACAGACCTGGCCATGCTGTTTTGGGGAGGATTGTGGAAGGAGTTTGAAACTTTAGGCTAGAAAAGTTGTGTGCTCAGAGCTCAGTGGGCTGTCCTGTGGGGTCTTGGAAGACAACACTGAGAGCAATGATGACAGAGGCCAGGCTTGTGAAGGTTTTNGAAGGAAGCAAAGACTCTATTAAGAGTATGTGGCTCTGATCAGCTAGGGCTGAAGAACTGGCTGTGATTAACAGGAGACAGAACCACTAAAGTGAAACTGATACTGGTCAGCTGGAGCTGAAGAATCAGCTGTGAGTTAGAATAGACTAGCATCACTGAGGCGAAGTCTTGGGAAGTGTTTCCTTAGGGTCAAACAAATAGAAGCTGTAGTCCAGAGGGGAGCCAAAGCTGTACTTTGTGCTGACAGAAAAACACTGGTCGTGAAGTCATCAAGGAGTCATGGAGAGAAGTTGTGGCACATGTGGCAGGGTTAGAGTCCATGATGAGAGGCTAGGAGAAGCCACTAGTGAGGGTGCATCCCATTTGCAGTGGAGAGCCAGCATATTGGAGTACAAGCACTATGGGATAACCACCAAAGATGCAGCAGGTGTGGGGTGCAGCTAACCTGAGTCTATGAGACAAGCTTCATGTACTGTGGATGGCAGAGCCAGAGAGGTGGAGCTTCCAAGGCCCCGTGGAACCCAGAGGGTCATGAGTGGGTCCCCGACAACAAGCACTAAACTTATTTTAGAGTTGAGTTTTGGTTCCACTTTGGTATGGTTGTGACTCTGCCCTGTTTGTTTCCTCTTGGTGTAAGAAAGTATTTAACTTATTTTTTAGTTTACAGGAGCTCACAGTTTGGAATGTTAAAGATATTCACAAAGGGTCAGTTGTCTTTTTTGTCAACTTATACAAGCTATAGTTAGTTGGGAAGAGGAACCTCAATTGAGAAAATGCCTCCATCAGATTGCCTGTAGGCAAGTCTGTGGGATATTCATTAATGATTGATGTGGGAGGGCCCAGCCCATTGTGGGCAGTGCTACCTCTAGGGCAGGTGGTTCCAGGCGGTGAAAGNGGAGCAAGCCATGAGGAACATGCTGGTAAGCAGCACTCCTCCAAGGTCTCTGCTTCAGTTCCTGTCTCCAGTTCCTGCCCCAACTTACCTCAGTGATGGACTGTGAGCTGGGAGTTGTACGTTGAAATAAACCCTAACTTTTATTTATAGAATATTTATATATTTATATAATGTCTATTTATAGAATAGACATTATTCTATAAATCACACAAAGCAAAGCCTGCTAAGACCGCACTGGATGTGTTGGCCCAAGACGAGGCAAAGCAGCATTTTGCCTGTGGGGCACAGAAATGGAGCAGAAGTTGACGGAAGGAATGAGCACCCAGTTCTATGACTGATATACTTCTTAACACTTGGGCCCCCATTACTTAAAAGCCGAGGGCTCAGTGGTCCTTGGAAACTCCACAGTAGAATGTGCAGTACCATGGGGCCTCATCACAGGAATCGGTCTCTGACCAAACCCAAAAAGTAGGTTCCTTCCACACAGGCCTTGGACCAAAGCAGCAGGTTCTGATTGGGCTAGTATGGCCAGGCTACCCTTATACAGATTATATGAATGGACTCAGTGTTTGCCATTTTGTGATTAGCTTATTTCTCTGAACACAACATCTTCAGGTTCATCCATGTTGGTATAGGAGTGCCTTCCTTTTAAAGACTGAATAACATCCCACACTATTATTGACTATAGATTTTATTACTATATTATTACTATATTATTAAAATTACTATATTGAAACTGGGAATGTATATCACCAACTTCATTTTTACTTGGCTGTTTGGCTCCAGGGCCCATTTTATCAGCCTCTGCACTGGGCTGCTTATAATAGTTACAGCAAAAACTGGAGGACCTCGGTTCCAGGACAATAGGGCAAAGGTGGCCCAATATGTCATCTTTCATCCAGACCCATATTGGTGAGGGTAGGAGCCCAAATGATAAGAGGTATTCCTGATACAACATGGAGGGCAGCCACACATAGGCATCAAAGATCCCTCAGGAGAAGACCTAGCCCTTGCCAACTGTTCCAGGCACAGTCCTCAGAAGGCCTAATTGGGGGGTGTGGGGTGGGCAGCAGCTACAGAGATGGAGAGACAGGGGAGATGGGTCTGGCTAACCCACCCCCGTTATCACAATTCTGTATGTATATCACCACCAGTCTCCTTCAACAAAACAGCCCTGGGTGTCCAACAGTGCCTAGCTACAGACCCTGGGTCTGTCCCTGGAAGAAGCCTGCTTCAGAACACACAGTGAGGCAATGACTTCATCTGGAGGGACATGTGAAAGACCTAAGGGATCAGCAGCAGCTAACTGTTCAACCCTGGGCAGCTCTGCCTGGTGGATCCCAGAGTAGACAGACACCTAACACTCCGGTTGGCCGCTGAGCCATAAAACAGCAATAGGAAAATGCCATGCCTGCTACGCCTGTCGGTGGGTTTTGTAACAAAATGTGCTTTTGTCAAATACACACATTGGGAAGTGTTTGTCAGCAAACAGTTATGTGTGCAAAGAGGTCACTGCTTGCCAGTTAATGTTTCTGAATTAGTCAGCTACAACTGAGTTGTGTTCCAACATCCAAGAAGTGGCTGCCAGCAGAGTTGGCACTCAAGACTCACCCCTAGAACAGAGGTTTGCCCTGAGCAGCAGGAAGGTATTAACTCATACATTCAGCAGAGCCTGGTGCTAATCTATCATTCAAGTTGTAGTTGGCAACTGGTGTTCAGCAAAGGCCTGTCGATGAAGCCCACAAAAACTCTCCCAATAGTAGAGGTAGCCCAGGGACACAGTTAGGGTCCAGAGCACACACCCCAGGCACACAAGACATTCTACAGTGCTGTCTCCACAAGAGGAGGTCTAACACTGAGAAGCGTGTGTCCACCCCAGAGGAATCTCTCTCAGAATCATGGTCAGCATTCCATTTTTACCAGTCAATGAATATGGCTGGGTTGACTAGGCCTATCTCCTGCATGGACCACCACAGAATAACCAAAATGACCCAGGGAACATTTCTGGGAAGAAACAGCACAAGGGAAAACACATTACATACAGGGGGACACACTTCACAGTGGACGACAGCAGTGGAATAACTGGGTCCTGGGGGAACCACTGGGCCAATTCCTGGCCAACTCTTGGTTCTCCCACTCAGCTCTGGTAAATGCGAGCCCAGGTCCCCAGATGCAAAGTAATAAAGGCTTACAGTTGAAGAACCTGACAGTCCAGACACTCCTAAATTAACACTAGCTGTCTGTAAGAGCCAAGCAGTATTACGCCTGAGAGAGCTTGTTTTAGGGTATGGAATCAGGGCTTTCTCTTTGTGTCTGCTCCTTTCCCCACCACACCTATTCCTCTGAGTCCTCTTTCCTCATCTCTTTGCCTCTCTTTGGCCTCTTGAAACCTAGCTGGTCTCCAACTCAAACTCTCTGTAACCAAGGCTAGCCCTGACTTTGTAATCCTCTTACCTCTACCTCTCAATCCCTGGGACAGTGGGTGTACATCACCCCAGTCTGCTTGTATTTTCCTTAATTCTGACATCAATACTACTTGGAAATATCTACTTTAACCACTCTAATCCAACGAAGGGAAGTCTTTAATCAGTGTTCACTATGCCTGGTGCTGTGCTAAGCACTCTGTATGTGGCCCCCTTGTGACTGAAATAAAGCCTTAAGCAGGACACAGAAGCTCGGTGAGCCAGTATAGCAACCCAGATTGTCCTCCTACACAAGCCTACACCCTCTTCTTCCTTCCTTCCATGGGTGATAATCCATACCAACCATCCTGCACCCCACATTTTGTTTCTAGAATAGGAACTGTCTGAGCTGAGCATGGCTGTCAGAGCCGGCCAGCTATATGGGGAATATGGAGAGGACTGATGATGACTGACAATCTCTCACTATGACTTGGGAGGCTCTCTGCTGCTCCTCAAATAAGAAAGGGTTACTAGAACTAATTAAAGCAGTGAAGAGGTACAGCTCACATCTTCAGCAGTGAAGACATGTACTAGTTGGGATTTAACAACACCCAGGCCCCTGGGTACAAAAAACCTGGTGCATGGAGGTGAGGTCCACTGCCAAATGTAGGCCAGCTAGTGAGTGAGACCAGCTTTTCAGAGTAGGGTCAGCAGTGTAACAGACAGCAGATGGGCTTGGGAAACTAGGCAAGCCAGTCTACTGTTGCTTGCTGATACACACCTTTACAGAGACTGATGATGATGAGATCTTCTTGTCCTCAGCTCTGCTGAGGCTAACTTTACCTGCTGTACTCTCAGAAAACTGGCCAAGCTACAGAACATGCCAGTCACTGCAGGGACAAGGCTCCTAGCACCTAGTCCTCCAGAGTTCTGTGAAGTAATGAGCTCCAAACCAGGGTCTGTTTCTCTGGCCAACTACCATACTCAGTTCTTCAAACATCCATAGAGAATGTGGTGGGGCCCAGGATGGGCAGCAGGAGGCCTCTGGGAGGAGAGCCTGACTGAATTGAGAGGGTCTCATGAATGAAGGTCTTACAGCTAGACCTTATAAGCGCCCAATCTCACCTGGCCACTCACTCTAGCTCCCCTGGCCCTTACCCACACAGCACTCTCCTAGGCTGTGGGCACTGTCCGTCTGTCTTCCCTCAAGCCTTACCTGTTGCCCCTTACACTACAGATCTCAGCCTTCACAGAGTCACAGCAGCACCCGGCTCTGTGCACCCTGCTATTTTCTCTGTAGTGCTGGTCACAACAGAGCTGCTTTGCTTGCTCATGTGTTTATTTTTAACCTGCCACCCCCGTAGAGTAGAGCTCTGTAGGAATGGGCACCAGGGGCAGGGGAACTCTCTCTCTGTCACCTCCTGAACCAGGAATGACTGAAGGAAAAGAAAGTCACTCTGGTCCTCCCATCAATGCTAAAAGCCAGAAGAAAGGGTCTGACTAGAAAGCCCCCAGAGTGCTGAAACCTACGGCACAACCACCACTTTCCAAAAGAGCTGAGAGGCTGTCGGCACCCAACATCCACTAGGCGGGGGCTGCGAAGATGGTTCTGGCAGCTGTACCCATGAGGTGAGCCCCGGGCAAGATGACAGCAAGGAGGCCTCTGTTCCAGGGCATGTGGTCCACACTCTGGACTGGCTCTGTCTGCAGCTCTTCTTCACACCCCTCCCAGATAAGTTAGCCAATCTCTGACCCCAAAGCTCCAATCCGCCTTGTTCTGCCTGTCAGCCTTCCAGGATACCTGTCTGGCTGAGAGGCGGCCATGCATACCCTTTCAGGGCCCTTCTCACCCGGTGAGTCTTGCTGTAGGTGTAGAGAAAGGCCAGGCGGTAGAGACTCTTGTAGTGCTGCGGGAAGCGGCTCAAGCACAGGCAGAAGGAAGAGATGCATTGCTCTGTGAGGAACTGACGCTGCTCCTCAGCGCCTGCTGGCAGTCCCTGGGGGAAAGCCACTGGCTCCCCTAGGGGGTCACCCCTCTTCTTCCCATCCCACAAGGGAGGTGTAGACACTGGGGGCTTGCTGGGGATGTAAGCAGAGGCTGAGGAATCTGCCACAGGCTTCTGGATGCCTTGTTCTACAACCCGGAAGGCCTCTGTGCTCTCCAAGGACTCCTCAGTTTTCCCTACAGTTAAGAAGGAAGAGAAAGTCATTGTGGTTTTAAGCTCTCTTCATGTAGTAGTCTATCACAAATGGTAGGGACACATCAGTGAGGTGACAGGGACAGCTGGGTTGATGCCCATGCTTGATGGGCAATGAACCCAGCAATGGGAGATACAGGACCCAGTGCTGGCTCTGGCTTGACCCTCTACTTGCTCTGGCCACATAGGCTCCTGCTCCAAGACACAGGTGGTCCCAGCTGGCCTGCAGCAGAGGGCCCAGAGGCTACAGAGAGGAGGAGTTCCAAGCTGGGCTCTGGCTCCTACCTACTGGGTATGGCATAGGTGCCATNAGGGATGGTATAGGTACACAGGAAAGCGGCCCACAGAGGGGAGGAGACATCACCACTGCTAGTCAAACAGCCAGGAAAAGGCTTGGCCTAGTGACACACCCGTTCCAGTGTTAGCACAGTACCTCAGCCTACAGCCCTCCCCCAATATCCTTCTCTGGGGCTGCAGCAGGTGTGCCAAGTGTTTGTGCATGGCACCTGCTTGACAAGTCCAATACCTCAACACCAGCCGCGCTCCTCAGGCAGCATAGGGGAGCCCAGGACAGGTCTCAAGATGGCAGTACCAAATGGCCTCATACGGCCCCTCCTGAGGCACAGCCTCCTTGGCTGTCCGTGGAGGAAGCTCTCTGGCCCAGGAAGCAAGAGAAAAGGTGGCTTTTGGCCCATGGCCCTGAGGTATCCATGAGTTTGGCATATCCTGCACAGCCTGCCTGGAGAAGGAGGCAGTACCACCTATTCTGCAGACAATCTGTACTGTGGGTAGAGCCTCGACAGCCCTCCCCCNAACTGTGAGGGAGGCCTGGCAATAGCTGAAACCTAATATGGCAAAGTCAAGAAGAGCAGGACCAGGACTCCCAAGTTATCCTCACAGCAAGTACCAGCATAACTGGGCAGACCTCAGGTATGTGGCAAGGTCATTGTTCTTTGTCAAGGGAAGAATTGAGCAGTCATTCTCTGGACCCCCCTCAGCTCCTGCTATCCNAGCTCCTCAGAACACCTCTTTTCCATCCACTCCGGCTGGACACACATACTGACCTCTGCCTTTTCCCACCTTACTCACTTGCCCACAGATCTCAGTGTTTCCTCTCAGGTCTCCCTACCCTAAGGCAGTGTTTGTAGAGGACAAGCACAAGACTGTCTCCTTGCCCAGCAGCCCAGAGCTTACTAGGGGCCTGTTCTCCTAGTCCCTACCATCTGTTCCTGTTCGGCAGTGCTAGCGCCTCACGCCAGCTCCCACCCCACCATCTGAAGTAGACCGAATGACTGTCAGAAATCCTAAAGAGCCTCTGTGGCCATGCTATAATCGCCTCTCTTGTGGGCTACGATGCTGTTTGGATTCCTAGCTTAGATAGAGCTGGCATCCATCGTATAGGTGCTACCATCATCTTGCTCACAAGCATGTCAGGTTTCTAGTGTGTTCCAAATGTGGCTCAACACAAGCAGTGGGAACAATGGCTATGAGCCCAGCCTGAGGCTCCAGGAAAACAAGGGAATTGGATGACGATACAGCCCTCAGTCTAGGGCAGGGAACAGGGGGCAGGTGGCAGGGATAACACCAAATGCTCAGACATAAAGTCTCAAGAACAATTTATTTACAGAAAGCAGGGAGAGGGAAAGAATTAATCCAAAGAGGGTTTAGCACACTCAGTACACATAACTGAAGGAGCAAAGACAATGGAATCTCTGACAGTTAACTCAGTTGCTCAGAGTTCTGGGTGGCCCAAGGGATGTAGGAAAGATGAGGTGAGCTGCCTCACCTGAACATGCACTCCCTCTGCTACTGGGCCTCACGATCACTAGACTCTTCCACTTCCTTGATAAAGGAAACAGGATGCTTCCCAGCCAGATGTCAAGTACTAACCGAACACCAGCAGCATGATGATGTGATGATATGCTCCTCCCACCCAAAGGTGAGGAAACACACAGTGCCAAGCATCCTAAACTGGATCTGGTCAATAAGAACTGGCTTAGAATGCTTACAGTGCAGGTACTGAGACTAGCGGAGCAAGGGAGTTTTAGGAAATACATAGGCCTGCCATGGCTCTATCTAGTGGGTTTCCTGTGAAGGGTGGAAGGACATGGCTGAACACCAGGCAGACCTGTTAACCACAGACAATGCCACTAAGCCTCTATTCATAGGCACATGTGGCCATGGTCTAGTGTTCACTGCATGAACGACACTGGTTACTAACAATTTCTACTTTGGATTTAACATACTACAGAGTAATCTTGTGTTTAAGTGCTGAAATTCTAAGCAATGTTTTTCTCTATATAAACACACACACACACACACACACACACACACACACACACACACACACACACACACACACACTACTGTTGCTCCCCTCATAATCTAAGCATATATTCTGAAGATCTGACTCTTGCAAAGGTGAGCTTCAGAAAGGTGACACAGCCAACAGTAAAAACTTTCCTCGAGCATTAGCAGACCAGTGTGAAGTGTGACAGCCTCTAAAAGACAATGGAGGCCAGTCTCTCGAAAACAGGACCCTTCATACTTGCTGGACATTGTGGGAAGGAAGATGGCTCAGGGATAGGCATGATCCAGGGAGCAGACCCTACTCCCTTCAATACCCAGTGCCTGAGGTAGATCTGGATCTGTCATAGCCTGCTGTTAGTGGACACTGAATGCATGAACAAGGGCCTGCATCCCATGATATGGACTGCAGGAAGCAGCAGGTTGGTGGCTGAGCTGCCCAGAAGAGTGGGCCTGGAAGGTCAGGAGAGGGCAACAGACTTCAGTATACACTGGCCTGCAGGTCTGGCTTTCTCAGGGAGGCTGAGAGCTGGTCAAGGGCTAGAAGTACAGCTCAGAGTCAAAAAGCTCACCTAAACTAGGGGTGAGGAGGATGTGTGTGTGTGTGTGTGTGTGTGTGTGTGGGCAGACAGGGACAGGAGAGGACATCGAACATGTCATTTTAACCCTGCTAGTGACTGTAATGGTCTCTGGTTCTACCCTAACATTCCTTACCAATGGCCAGCAATGTACTATCTGTCCACTTTCCCCTCCAAAAAAGGAAAAAAAACAAAACAAAAACAAAAACCAGAGGCAGGATACTAGGTAATCCTTATCAGTTTAGAAGGGTCCTACCCCACACATGGAGGAGAGAGGCTGGTATAGTTTGCATGTGAAATGTACCCCATAGGTCATGTGTCTGAACACTTGCTTCACAGCTATTTCAGAAAGTTGTGGAACCTTTAGGATACAGGGCCTAGCTGGAGGAATGCTGGGTAGTCAGGCCTCTCAGAGTGCTAGCCAGGTCCCAGTTTCCCTTTCAATCTCTNGAGACGTACCAAGTCTTGTCACAGCTTCAACTGCAAAGGACAGAGCTGGAGCTTCTGTAGACCATACCCCCTCAAACTGTGTGACCTCTCTTAAGTTGCTCCTGTCAGGTACCTCTGTCACAGCGAGGAAAAAGTAACTAATACTGAGGTCCATGACAACAGCTGCATGCACAACTGTTCACTGCGTGGTGGGTCACAGAACAGAGATGAACTGTCTCACTGTCCAAGAGTAAAAACAATCACATTTTAAAACTAGACATGCTATACTAGAATGTACAGAGTATGTTGCTTGTTTTCTTTACATTTCCTACAGTGTATTTATCTCCATTATAGAATGTCAACATAATGGGGGATAGCATAATGATTGCTGAGATAGTGAGGCAATGGCTCTATTTCTTTTTCCTTTCTGGTTTTCAGAGACAAAATTTGCTAGGTATACCAGTCTGCTATCAAACTTGTGATCCACCAGCCTCAGCCTTCTGAGTCCTGGGATTACAGGTGTGTAGCACCATACCTGGTTTTCAACTTTTCTCTCTCCTTTCTNCCCTCCCTACTTCTTCTGTTGTTTCTTTAGACAAAGTCTCACTGTGTAGTCCTGGCTGGCCTTGAACCCACAGAAATCCACCTGCTTCTGCTTCCCAAGTGCTGGGATAAAAGGCACCACCAAACCCAACTTTAACTTTGTCTCTTGATGGGGACCAGGCGTAGGTGACTCTATCTGCTAAGACTCTTGCAAGGCCAGCGGGAACAACTATCCTCCTCCAAATGGCTTTGGCCCCTCTGCCACAGTTCCAAGTGAGCCAGCCCCTAACTTACACAGAAACCTGCCAAGGTTAGGCCCAGGCCCCCAGAGTATGCAGGTTACCCCCCATCAAGCCCACTCAGAAGGCGACATAGAGGAGTGACTAAGGCTTCACCCCTCACTCTTTCTCAATCTCAAGCTCTTTGCCCAGGAAGTAGGAAAAGCCATGATGCTTTCCTTCTCAGGTGGCTGAGAGGGCAGTATCTGACCTGGGACACCTGAATGTGGGACTGGGTTGTCTGGAAAGTACACGCATGCATGTCTTTAGCAAGAATGGGAAAACTCCCGGGAAGACAGTTGAATGGGTGGGGCTTGCTGTGGAAGCATGAGGACGTCAATCCATGTTCCCTAAACCCATATAAANCTGGGTGCAGTACACATCTGCACCCCAGAGCTCCTGGGGCAAGCCAGGAGGTGGATACAGGAGAATCCATGAAAGCTCCCAGGCCAGCTGGCCCGAGGTACAGCGGCAGACAACAAGACCCTGCNCAAAAAAGGCTGAAGTGCAGCCCTGTCCTCCGATCTCCACCTGTGTGCATGGCACACATACCCCCGCACATACACCCAGGCCCACATATCACACACATTAAACAAGAAATGAAGCTTTAAAAATAGGAGTGGCACCAGGGATGCNTCAGCCTGCATATANTGTGCTACAAACTTAGAAGTGGGGCTCTGCCTGGGGATCCCCAGGGAGCTGGGCATATCCCAGGCTTAGATCAGCGCTCTCTGCCCAAAAAAGGCAGATTTCCCAAGAAGTCTGATATGATTCAGACTAAAAAGAAAACATATTTGTGACATTTAGAATCCCAAGACTTTTTCTAATAACCAATCACCAAGGCNGGGGCAGACACACTACACTGACATTGTNAACATGGCTTTCCCAAACAGGCTTTATGTGTCATTACTATATGACAAGTATCTTAAAGCACACTTGGCAAACCCTGCTAGTGCCAACACCCTCAAGAGCTGTCTCATTTAATCCTCACAATTCCTGGGATTTGGCACTAGACCNTTTCATCCCATAGTGAGAAGAGAGGACCAGACAGGTAAGCAACTTTCCCACTAACATCCCAGGGCACCAAAGCAGAAACATGAAGACGGAAGCATGGCTGAGTCTAAGCTCTTCAGGACCCAGAGTCTGCAGTTCTCTTTAGACTGCCCCAGGAGATCAGAGCAGGTTCCATTTAGCAAGTTAGGCTTCTCACCTTTTTCCTCTGTGGGCCCTGGAAGATCTTTACCAGTTGGTCCTGCTTGAGCACTGAGCCCAGATAGCCTCTTCTCTGCAAACGGCTTTCGAGAACCCTCCAGCAAACTTGTGGGCTCATTAAAGAAGTCCTGTGTTGAGCTGGAGTCTGACAGGGCCACAGCTGTGCTGTCCTGGCTTCGGTCTGAAGGAAGGAGGGAGGAAAAGGCAGGAGCATAAACTCACAACATCTCTGGCATCAAGGGGTCTACCAGGGCTAGGTTCCCCTCATGGCCCAGGACTGTCCTGCAGCAAAGGGCCCCTCAGTGTACCACGCTAACTCTTCTGAGGCCAACCTACCCTAGAGGCCCTGAGCCACTCAGAAAAGGCACCAATCTCTATGGTCAACCTTCCCAAGTTTCTCCAAAGAGTGGTCTGGCAAACTCAACTGGCTCTTGTGGAAAAAAGCCCCAATGTGCATTGTCTACTGTCGGAATATCCCTGCGATGGTTGATTTGTGCTGCTGGGAGGTGTGGCGCCGAGAAAGAGACGGAGCAGTCACCGTCATTGTAGTGTTGCCACCACATAGAAGAGAAACTGCAGTGGCAACGATCCAGCAAACATTTTTAGGCAGGTGTATGTTCTAAAATGAAGAATCTAGATTCCTCTAGGTCCTGGACACAAAGGCAGGTTGTACTCACTCCCTGGCTGTCCTCAAGTCTCCATAGGCACTCTAGAAGAAACACTAGATGCAGGGCTGGGAGGAGGCTTGGTGATGCCTGGGAATGCAGGCCTAAGGAGGAGGGGCAGGCAGAACTACAAAGAATGTGAGGCTTCTCTGGACCCTTCACTTCTAAGGGACAAAAGCTCCAGCTTTGGGGGACAGCCAGCAAACCTTGCTGCCTTCAGGATACAGGGGAAGGGAAGGGAGACTTTCCGATGTAAGAAAAGGCAGGAAACCTACCACTAGGAAGGGACAGGGTCACCAAGAAAGCTGTACCCCTGAGATGCGGGACACAGAACCTTCCTAAGTCTGAGGTTAAATGAACAGAAGAAAGCCACCTTTGTCTCTGCCCCAGGCCAGCCAGCAAGTACCCACTAGCAAAACAAGCAGAGCAGTCTCTACTGCAGGAGAGAGGAACAGGAAGGGGGAGCCTGTAGAGGCCTAAAGTGGAAGAGAACCAGAAAACTGAGCAAAGTCTAATTGTGAGGGATTGTGAAGCTGGTAGCACACTGAAGATAATGATAGCAACAAATTGCAACCCAGCTCAAAGGCCCAGAGGTAGAACAGAAAATCTATTCCAGGAATAAANGTTATTTATTTCAGATAGTTTCTCTGATCCTACACGTGATATTTGGTATTCACTATAAAATTATAAGACAGATATATATGCGTTAAGAAACAAACAAAAACTCATACTGTAAAGCGGCAAAACAATCAACAGAACTAGAATTGGAGATGATCATGGACTATTTAAAATAGCAACAATTACTGTGATGCATGACTATGATTAGGATGTTAAGGCTGTAGCGGAAAGCCTGGAAACTACCCCTGAACAGATGGTGAATTTCAGGAGTGAGCTGAAAATGATAAACAAGAGTTCAATGCAGTTTCTAGAAATAAAAACCAGTGACAGAGATAAGATGAATGCTTTTGCCAGGCTTCCTAGCAGATGTGACACAACTGGGATGGAGGAAGGATCAGAACTTGAAACTAGAGGACTGAAGAGACGACTCGGGCTCAGAGCACTGGTTTCGTTCCCAGCACCCCACAGTGGCTCACAACTACCAGTTCCCAGGGATCTAGCATCTTCTCTGGTCTCTGTGAGCATGAGGCACTCATATTGTGCATATATATATATATATATATATGCAAGCATAATACTCATACACATAGAAAAAATTAACTTAATTCCTAGTACCACAAACTAGTTAAGTATGAGTAATCCAAATTGGGGGGGCGGGGAACAGTGGAGAAGCAGAACAGAGCACCTGAATGACCTAACCCATTAACCAGAGTCACAAAAATGAGAGAAGCAAGACAGGAGACACTGTAAGAGACAATGACTANAGCACTTACCTAGCTTATGCAAAGCCCTGGGTTTGATCCCAGCACTGCAAAAATTGAACACATAGAATGACAAGACTTTTCCTATAAACTAAAGAAAGGCACTGAGTCACCAAGAATCTCAGAGAACACTAAGCAGGGAAAGGCCCCTTCTACACATGATGGAGGGGTCACATATGAGCAGACTCAGACTGCTGAAAACCAAAGACAGAAAATCTTATGGGAATTCAGCAAAAGACACACACAGGAACAAAGGAAGAATGACAGGGGCTGGAGGGATGGCTCAGAGATTAAGAGGGCTTGTTGCTCTTGTAGAGGACCTGGACTTAGTTCTCAGCACTCACGCTTCACAACAACCCATAACTCTAGCCCGGGGGTCTGACACCATCCTCTGACCTTCAAGGGCACCAGACAGAACACTCATACACATTACATAAATCTTTTTAAAAGGTGAAGAAGCTGGGCGTAGTTACACAGGCCTGGGAGGCAGATCTCTGTGAGTTCAAGGCCAGCCTGGTCTACAGAGTGGGTTCCAGGATAGCCAGGGCTACTCTCAGAGAAACCCTGTCTTGAAAACACCAAAAAATTAAAAAGTAAAAATAAATAAATTAAACCCTAAAAGGTTAAGAAGGAAAAAAAAACCTACAGATTTCTGATCAGAAAGTATACATCAGATAATATCTTTGTGC
>LZPO01008002.1:86214-102499 GCA_001675575.1 Neotoma lepida | reverse complement strand
GGGGCGGGCGTTGGGGGGCGGGGCACAGCTAAGCTTCTCATTGGCCAGGCAGCGTCGGTGCTTTTGGATTGGCTACCAGGGCTACTCCTCTTCTGCACTCATGTGCGCTGGCTCCAAATTACCGAAGTCCTAGCTTCAGCACCTTTGGCCCTCCCAGGCAGCAGGGGGCTCTGTTTCCTTTTCAGCATCCCTGCTAAACACCCACGACGCATACATTTCTGTGGGAGACTTCACACTGCCAGGCTGGCTTAAAGTTATTTGAGTGATTGTGATAATTTCGAATTCAATATGGGAACCACACTTCTTTTGAACAATCCTGAAACCAGGTATCACCTGTGGATGAGGTGTGCCTGGGCAAGACCCTAGGGGCAAGGGCGTCTCCACCGGGTCGCTAAGACTTTGTAGCCTCTTCTGTGATGANTCACTGTCCACTAGAGGGTAGCAGAGCCATTTAAAACAAGGCAATCTGCCCGGGGGGTGGTGGCACACTACTTTAATCCCAACACCTAGGAGACTTGGGGGCAGACGGGTCTCTGAGTTCGAGGCCAACCTGGTCTAAAACAGAGTGAGTTTNAGGACGGCCAGGGCTATGCAGAGAAACCCTGTCTTGAAAGAAACCAAAACACAAAAACCAAAAAAGGCAATCTAAGTGTACATACCAAAGGAAACAGAAGCAAACGGGCTGAGAGACTCAACCATCACTCTTGTTGTTCTGTTAGCGATTTATTTATCAGATAATGCACATACCAGAGGCCTTACGGCACCAGATTTAGTAGCTTGACAATTTGGAGCTGGAGACATGCAGAAGACAGCAGTCAGGGGTAGAAGACTTCGAGCAGGTGCAGCATTTGCAAAGTCAGGACATCGCCAGGAACTTCATGAACCAGGCCTGCATCCCATCTATGGCAGGCAGCATCACCCCAGAGGGAGGAGAAAGACNCAGAGGACAAAGGCCTTTCACTAGTCACTCCGCATCTGTGACATGTGCTCAACCCAGGGGTCATAGATCCTGCCTGCCAAAACTGAGGTAGGGAAGCACTGGAATGAGGAGCCCAGAGGTGTCACATGGTGCCAAATGTCAAAAAATATAGGAAGGGCACTTGGCAACGAACACAAGGGTACAGGGAGGGGGGCATGTCGGTGTGAGAGCAGGAGGGGGCCCGAAATGAATGCAGTCAGAAAGGTACAGCTTGGAGGGTGNGGCAAGGTTACACGTTCAATGGTTTGTAAAGTTTCAACAGAGGAACATGGCCTGGTAGGTGTGCCCCAGTGTTTCCCTGTAGTTCTCTCCAGAGGTCAGGTAAAAGCTAATGTTATAGCACAAGCGGGTGGGGACACAGAAGGAACACGGGTGATGCCTAAAGGAAATTGTGAACCAGAGACTTCACNTCCTAATGACAGCCAAAGAGACATTCTGCCTCGTCTCTTCACTTGCACAACCCAGCATTTCCATTGATGGCGCCACAGGTTCGGGCCANCCCCTCAGTGAAACAAACACTGCACGGAGAGCTTCAGTTTCTCCTTCAAGATGGGGTCCATCAAAGGAGGCATATCCTTGGCCTTCAAGACAACTGCATGGGCCTCCTGGAAAAGGTTCTCCCCCACCGCAGCTTCCACACGCTGACGCCACGCAGCCAGTTTGGGTCGGCTCTCGAAGACTTTGCAGCCAGCACTGACAGGCTGTAGGGAGAAGAAGCCAAGTAGAGGGGCTAAGTTCTACCATCTACAAGGCAGCACGGCCTGTNTCGGCTCTCGAAGACTTTGCAGCCGGCACTGACAGGCTGTAGGGAGAAGCCAAGTAGAGGGGCTAAGTTCTACCATCTACAAGGCAGCACGGCCTGTTTCAGTATCCCCCCCCCACCATGTGTGAGGTGCCTCTCAATGCCCCCAAGAAAGAATTTATAAGGATTTACTTGATAATGTTAAGAATCAGTTAAGAATCAGGCATTTTATGTCCTCCCTCCCAAGGCTTAGGCAATACTGGGGAAGAAGTGGAAAGAATATAAGAGTTGAAGAAAAGGAAAAGGAGTCNTGTAGAACATTCCAGGAATGGAATGGCATAGCATTTGCATCTTANTGGGCCTGTCAGCATCCTGTCATGGNGGGATGAAGGACACTTGGGGTCTCACCCCTCTCTGAGGATAATGAAGACAACTAAGGCTCAGAGGAAGAAGTGACTTATCCAGGGTCCCACAGCCAGAGAGTCGGCATGAGCAAGGGCTCCCTCCCAGGACTCTCCATCATCCAGCAGGTCACCCCACTCCACAGCACTCACATGCATCAGTTCTGTGATGGCCATCAAGTCAGCCATAGAGATGTGGGATCCTGTAAGGAAGGCCTGGTCCCGCAGGAACTTGTCTTCCAGCATCTGCAGGCACCTGTCCAGTTCAGCCAAAGTGGCTGCCAGCATCTCTGGGGGTACTGGCTGTCTCAGGTACATAGGGAACATCATCTGGTGAATTAGCAAAGAGAAAGATTTGACTCTGCCCAACTCTTATCCATCCATCTCAGTTCCTAGGACCTTTCCTTGCTCTTCTCCTGCATAAGGTCATTCCTGGCTCTCAGGACCAAGACCTCAACACAAAGCCCCCTTGGTGTAGCAGCTACCATCCTGTCCCCACTCCAGATCCCCTTTTACTTCAAGTGGGACTTCTCAAGAGAGACAGGGTAGTTGATACACTATTAAGGGAATTACTGGGCTAAAGCCAGCACTCAGGAGGGCCACCAGCATGAAACTCTGACATTCCATGCTGGAATTCTAAGATTCCCCAAGTTTAAAAGTTTAAACAGGACATTTAATTTAAAATTTATTTATTTATTTATTTTATTTATATTGAATGAGTGCACACATGCTCTCACACATGCACGTGCATGCCTCCCTCACCACAGCATGCTTGTGGAGGCCAGAAGGCAACATGCAGCCATTGGTTCTCTCCTTCTACTACGTGGATCACAGGGATTGAACTCAGGTTGCCAGGCTTGGTGACAACTGCCTCTACACCCGCTGAGGCATCTCACTGGCCCAAGNACTTTTATTTTTAACCAGGAGCACCATCTCTGATGCATCCTGAGAGGTAAGCCTGCCCTCTGTCCCTTTGGCTCACCTTCTGCCACATGGCCTTAGTGCAACAACTCCGAAGGGCTGTATGCTGCCAAGACAGGTACTCATCCACTCGAGCTCGAGCCTGAAGGTCCTGAGGGTACCAGTGGTCAGGGGCCTTGTACTTTCTACTCAAATACAGCAAGATGGCCACACTGGAGGGATGCAGAGGGGAGGAGAACGTGCCCTGGTCATCCTTAAGTCACCTTGATCTAGGGCCAGAGTGTCTTTTTTTTTTTTTTAAGATTTATTTATTATGTATACAGAAGAGGGCGCCAGATCTCATTACAGATGATTGGGAGCCACCATGTGGTTGCTGGGAATTGAACTCAGGACCTCTGGAAGAACAGTCAGTGCTCTTAACCTCTGAGCTACCTCTCCAGCCTGGGCCAGAGTGTCTTGTACCTGAATTTCCACATGCGTCTTATCCAGCCTGGGGACCCTTTCAAACACAAGGAGGATGGGAGCTCTCCTCTGCTCAGATTCTCCTGAGGCCCTTCCTGCCTACAGGAAAGGTCAAAGCTTTTCCCTATTCTCCACCACCTCCCCNCACTGCTGCGCTTGCCTCCTTCACCCCAGCAGTGCTGGCTGCAGCCCTGCAACCCGTACCCCTGCATGGTCTAACATCATGGCCTTCGCCTTTGTCCTTCCAGCAAGAACACACTTCCCACATCCCTGACACATCAGCACTGGAAGTTCCCGCTTGCTTACCATCTCTGCAGCAGGCCCCCCTCTTAACCTCTCACTTGAAACCACAGCCCCCACCGAACCTGTCTCTTCTCCACTGCACTCTCCACCTGCCATGTTATTGTTATTCCTCCCGCCAAAATATGAGTTCCCTGCAGGTCCAGATTATGTTCTGCTCAAGCTCCAAGGATAAGACAGTGACCTGGTGCTGCTGGGTGCTCAGCAGAAGAGAACTAAGTCCAATGGCTAAGATCCTTTGGCTTCAAGAGAAGCAGCTCCTCTCCTCATCCCATCCCCTGCTGCGCCCTCAAGATATGTGGTAGATGTGATATATACAGGGCCTGGTGCAGCCACTCTCTCTTTGGCACTGTCCTTCCTCCTGAGGGCTGGGCTAGTTGGGGAGAGGCTAGGAAGCAGCCTACCTATACCTCAGGCCCACTTACTTTCCTCATCCATAAAATGCAGAGGAAGGCAGGCATACCATGTCTTCAAAAGCCCCATCTCAACCCCAGGTGCCTGTTTGAGTTTTATCTAACCACCTGCCCTGGGGCTAACACAGAAGCCACAGTCCATGTTGTTGGCAGTGGGCCCAGACAGGTGGCCTGCCTCACACAGCTTGGTTNCAAGCCAGGAACCCATTACCTCTCTGCCAGGATGAAGTCCCCATCCTTCAAAGCTGGCACCTTCCTCAAGGGGTTCACCTGTGCAAAGTCGTCAGTGTAGTGCTGGCCTGCAGAGAGAGAGGTCAGGGAAGAGGACTCNACAGCTCCTTAAGGTCTGCCTGCAGCCTTCCCTCATNCAGGCACCAGTTTCTTACAAGAAGCCTCNGCGAACAGGAAGTTACCATGATGGCCANTGGATCACAGATATTGATCCTATCACAAATCCATTTGCCTTCACCTCTGTGAAGCCTGGGTGTCCATTTGAGTCTGGGAACACAGTGATTCTGTGCAGTAATGGCCTACGGTCATCTTTATGCAGACAGTCTCATTCCTGGGCTCTGATCCATCTTCCTATCTCAGGCAAGAACTTGGTGGGTTCTTCTGACTAGACTAGGTGACCTGTGCATACNCCAGAGCTCCAGCCCCTTCTAATCTCAGTTCCCAGCTCAACAGGGCTCCTGCCAGGAAGAAGTGCCTCATTCAGCCATCTGGCCTCTAGCAGCTCACTCCTTCCTTTTCTGTGCCGAGCCCTCGGAGCTCCCTCCTCACTTGGGGTTCCCAGACCAAACTCACTGCCCGTCTTCCAACCATCATGCCTAAGCCAGATCTGATGATAACAAGCAAGGTTGCCCAGTCAATGTGAGTAGAGTCAGGGAGCATTTGGTGAAGCCAGGTTCTAGAGCCATCTGTGGGCCTCTGTCTCCTTCCACTGAATGGACCATATCACCTTTGTCCATTCTCCTTCTACAAACTGCCCATGTGCAGCCCCTGTCCTGTGGCCCAAGTTGAAAGTGGGAGGACTCGGCTGAACAGGAAGTTCGAGATTCTCTGCCTGTCCCCCTGTGACCGTGTCCAGTGGTAGCCCTGCCTCCACTGAGTTCTGCTCCAGTGGCTGGTTTTCTGTTTTTTCAGGCTAACCAGAGCANCATTCCAGCTTCAGTGAGAGTCCTTTCACAGAGCCCTCTAGAGGACTGGAAATTCCCACAAAGCAACTTCTAGAAGGGGATGTGGGGTGTGAAGTGNGCCTGGCAAGCCTGTATTTCCAGCTCTGCGGGGAAACTCAGAAGGATCGTGGGCTCAGTGTTTGACTGGGCTAAGAGTCAATGCCTGGACATCTCTGCAACTCTGTCTCAGAATGACAAGTAGAAAGAGGGCAGGGAATATAGTTCAGTGGTGGAATGTATGATCGATATCCTAGTTTGGTCCCCAGTAAAACACACACGCGTGCGCACACACACACACACTACACATACACACACACTACACATACACACACACTACACATATACACACTACACACACATATACTACATACACATACTACACACACACACTACACATACACACACACTACACATACACATACTACANACACATACTACACACATACTACACACACACACACACACACACACACACACACACACACGAACGGCAAGCAAGCCTGGGACTTGACTCTGGTGGGTAGGAGACACACAAGAGTCCTAAGTGGAAGGTCACACATCCAAGTAAAACAACTCTTTTCTGCCCCAGAATGCAGAAATGCAAGATGGAGGATCCCCCACTTAGCAAATGAGTTAGTTCAACTGTTTTTCTCCAATGCCAGAAGGTAGGATTTTCATGCCCTGGCTCCCCATCCCAATGTCCCCACCCTACCCCAACTCCCTATCCCCACCCCTCCCAAGAGCTTCCACTGAGCTTTTGCATCTGGTATTTGGAAGGATGTTATTCACCAGGCAAAGGTTCTTTAAAAATAAACAGTTGAGGGGACTAGAGAGATGGCTAAGTGGTTAAGAGTGCTTGCTGCTCTTTCAGAGGACCTGCATTCAGACAGATCCCAGCACCCACGTCAGGTGGCTCACAATCACGTGTAACTCCATCTCCAAAGGACCTCTTCTGGTCTTCTGGGGTACCCGTACACACACGAATACATACATACATACATACATACATACATACATACATAAAACAAAGCTTTAAAAAAAATTCACAGCTGGTAACTGATACTACCGCTTCCTCAGGGGAGGAACTGGCGTTTCCTCTCATTTGCACACCTGGCCTGAGCGTTCACGGGCTGCAGTCGGCTGAGGTGCACTGTACACAAGGCTGCAGACTACCCAGCCCTCTAACCCGGCCCACCTTTGAGCAACTCTATGGTACGCAGCTGGAAGGGGATGCCGTTCTTCTTGGCGAAGATGTAGACAGCACGGCAGGGCTGGGACATCAGGTCCAGGTAGAGCTCCAGGCCCATGGCGGAGGCTGTAGGAGTGGCCGCGGGCAGACTTTGGAGACTGATCGCGCGGGNACTGTCTCTGGGGACAGAATAGAAAGCAGCCCCAACGGCGAGCAGGAACGGCTGGGTCCAGACCCCTCAGTGCTTCTTAAACCTAGACCAGAGCCNGATCAGAGCCTTTCCTCCCATTGGATGCTCATCAGAACTTCGGGCCAATCAGAGGCGATTCTGCACACATCAACCTGAACCGTGTACCTGGGTCTTACTTTTGGGCCAAACTCCTCCCTGTACCTCCCCGAAGGGCGTTTCCATCGGTGAATTTAGGGGCGAAAGAGCCGTGCTGTCTGCCCGCAATTTTTCTCTCCCTCCACTCAGGGAGAGGGTTGAGAGAGGAGTGGCTTCAAAGATCCTTGACACAGAAAAGAAAAAAGGAAGTGCAACCGCCTCCTCACCCAGTTCCATGGGCCCAGGACTTAGGATGGGGGTGGAATTTGGTCAAGCGTGCAAAGGCTAGGCCAACCACCCTGTGAGGAAATGATCTGGCTCTCTCCATTCATATTTGACCCCAGCTAATCCTCTTCTAGAAGCTAGGGGGAGGGAGGATTGCAGATGTGCCTGGGATTGGATAAAACTTCTCCACCCAGTGCAAAAAGCCTTCAATGGCACTCAGGGGCACCTAAAGCCTGTATGACATCAACATTTCCCAAGAGAAACTCCCCAGTTTCCCAAATGACAAATCCAGAAAATGTGTCTTGGCACAATAGGTCGTGGGGATAGTTGAGAATAGCTTTGTCTTCCTGCTTCCAAATGTTCCCCCTTAAGGAAGACCTATCCCCCCAAGAAAGTGTCTTCTTGTCATAGTGGATGCTGACCTCTCTAGACTGAGAGGGAGGGGCCCATTCCCCATTTTCCCACCTCTTCCCTTTGGTGCTTAACAGTTCTCCACAAGTTGCNTTTGTNTACCCACCTTCCACCCCCAACTATAGCAACATCCAGTCTCTCATGCTTCCTTCCTGGCTGCTTTCTAGTCCACTCCCCACACCCAAAAGCTAGAATATTATCCCAGAATGCAATCTGAGCCCCTCATTCCTGCTTATGGTTTGTACCCAAGAGTTTGAGCATGACCTTTGACCAGGAGAACAGCCCAGGGTATTTTCTCCTTTTGACCAATTCTGTAGGTCAGGAAGGGTTAATGATCCTATGAACAGGCCATGTCCAAGAGCTGGCCTGGCCAAGTGATGGATTTCCATGCCTTCAGCTGAGGCACCTGCTGACTCCATTCTCCAAGAACCAGAAGTCTGAACGGCATTTGTGATTTAGATTGCTCTGTTTTTGTTGTTGTTTTCTTTGTTGNTGAGATACAGTCTCACACTGTATCCCAGGCTGGAATGGATCTCAATGTGTAGCCCAGGCTGGCCTTGAACTCTCNGTGACCCTCATGCCTCATCCTTCTGAGCACTGGATTATAGGCATGAGTTACCATGCCTATCTGTGATTTCATTCTTGGCAACCATGACGGGGGAACTGACTCTCAAAGCCTGGGAAATGGAGTTGTCTTTTGGAAAGATAACTGGACCAGAATAGAGGAAGATCAAATAAACAACACTGAGAAGCTAAGACTCAGATCGAACCTGGGTTTATTATCTGAACTCAAAAGCGAAAGGTAGTGATTATAGTTGTGGTCGTGTGTGGCTATTATGGAAAAAAGGGTGAAGATGGAGCCCAGCCTATGAACCATTATGCTGTGAGGCTAGGATGTATCACTAGTGTAATGAAAGCGCTTTGTGAACTGCCATAGGCATTGCAGGGATGAGGCTTCTGAACTCACTGGATCATGGCCAGCACTCTAGGCATCATCTTCTGCTTTATGATGGAGCTGGCAGGTGGAGAGTCCTTAACCTTCAGGATGACCTCATGGGCCTCACGGAAGAGATCCTTTCCCACTGCTGCCTCCACTCGATGGTACCATGCNGCCAGCTTGGGATGCTCTTCAAAGACTGGGCAGCCACCACCTACAGGCTATATCAAGAAGGGAACAGAATGGGGGTGNGTGAGTTTGTGGCTGATTTTGGTTAATTTNACATACATGGAAAAGAGAGAATTCAAATGAGGAATTGTCTCCATCAGATTGGCTTGTAGGGATGTCTGCATGGTGTTTTCTTGATTGTTGACTGATGTGAGAGGACCTAGTGGATGATGTGGATGATGTCACCCCTGGGAAGGTGGGCTTGGGCTATANAAGATAGCTGAATGTGAGCTTGGGAGCAAGCCAGGGTTGCTTTTGTGGTCTCTCTGCTTCAGTTCCTGCCTTCAAGTTCCTTCGTTGAGCTTCTATCCTGGTTTCCCTTGATGATGGACTGTAACCTNTGAACTGAAATAAATTCTGTCTTCTCCAAGTAGTTTTGATTTTTTGTCATGATATTTATCACAGCAACAGAAAAGCAAACCAGAATAAAAATTGGTGCCAGAAGTGGAGTGTTGCTGTAATGGGCCTNACCATGTTGATTTTGNGGGGAGGGTTGTGGAAGCATTTGGAACGTTGTGCCAGACAAGTCATTGAGTAGTAAGAGATGAGTGAGCTATTCTATGGTAGTTTGAAAGAAACAAATGTTGAAAGAAATGCAAATGATGGAGACCTGGTTTGTAAGGTTTCAAAGGGAAGTTTAGAGTCCCTCAAAGACTCTATCAGGGCCACTAGTATGATACATTATAGCACAAATTCTAATTGATCTTAATAATAAAAACCCAGAGTCATATATCAGGGTAAATGCTGAAAGATCAGAGAAGTAAAGGAGCAGCCACAGTCACCTCTTACCTCCATGACTCCTCAGACCAAAAAGGGCAGAGCTCCTGTCTCTGCTCGTCTTATATTCCTCTCTCCTCCCAGCCATATCACTTCCTTTATTTGTTAGAGCACAAACAAAATATCACCACAATATACTAATAATCTGTAGAAGTAAAGCATTGGGACAATGGATGCTGGTTAGCTAGGGCTGAAAACTTGGCTGTAGTTAATAAGACCAGCATCACTGAGGTAACATCTGGGAAGTGTTTTCCTCAGGGTCAGCACACAGAACCTGTGGTCCAGAAGTTGGGTAGGCCAAGGATGCNTATCGAACTGACAGCAGGATTTGGCAAATGATGTGTAAGAGTCTCCCACGTGGTACTAGATTTGAAGGCATGAAGGAGCCATTGAAAGCAACTAAGGCTTGGCACTGTATGAAGCCAAGAGAGGCAATTGGTGAAGTCGCAGACTCAGTTTTAGTGGAAACCCCAGAATACTGGATACACCAGGACTATGAGGTGACCACCAAGNACAGTGGCAGGTGTGANATGAATCCAACCTGAGCCAACAAGACAAGCTGTATGTTACAGATGGNAGAGCAGGAGAACTACAACTGCCCAAGCCCTTAGGAGCCCAGTAGATCATGAATGAGTCACAGANGTCAGACATTGAACTGTTTCNACTATAGGATTTTAGTTTTGCATTGGTCTGATTGTAACTGTGCCCTTGTTCTTCCCTTGTGAAACAAGTTCCCTTGTGGAACAAGAAGTTATGTAACTTATTTTTGGATTTTACAGAATCCCATGGTTAAGAGACTTCAGATTTTTGTTGTTGTTGTTTGTTTGTTTGTTTGTTTGTTTTTGAGACAGAGTCTGTGTAGCCTTGGCTGTCCTGGAACTCACTCTGCAGACCAGGCTGGCCTTGAACTCACAGAAATCTGCCTGCCTCTGCCTCCTGATTGCTGGGACTAAAGTCATGAGCCACCACCACCTGGTGGCTAGACTTTGGATTTTTAAAGAGAACTTGTGCTTTTTAAACCATTGGGCTTTTTAAAAGACTACGAGATATTTTAAATTGTACTGTGCTCTGTCATACTAACATGAGATCTTGGGGACAAAGAAATGCCAGATGATGGTTTAACAGTGATGTGTTTGTGTNTCAGGCATACAANGAGTACATTGTGCTAGTTAATTTTTTCCCACTTGACACAAACCTAGATATACTTAGGATGAGAGAATTTCCACTGAGGAATTGTCTCCATCAGATTGGCCTGTGGGGATGTCTGTGAGGGTGCTTTCTTGATTACTAACTGATGTAGGAGGGCTCAGCACACAGGGCATGGTGCCATCCCTGGATGGTGGGCCTGAGCTGTGTAAGAAAGGCAGCTAAGCAAGCCCTGGGTACAAGTCAGTAAGCAGCATTCCTCCATGAGTTCTGCTTTGTGCTCCTGCCTTGAGAATCTGCCTTGGCTTCCCTCCATGATGCAATGTAACCTGTAAAAGCCAAATGAACCCTTTCCTCCTGTGGGAGACCANCTCTCACATATTNCCCCCAGGGTACTCCTGAGCAGGGAGAAATGAGGAATTTGTAGATAGAGGGATAGAGAGACAGACAGACAGATAGAAAACAGGATAGCCTCGGGAGGGCCTGGGTCTCAACCCACCAGCCCCTTCTGTCACTACTAAGGGGGTTTTTAAAGGAATGCCAAGGGTGAGCAAAAGACCTCCCTGAGCACAGCCAAGTGCAGACCCTTCCAAACACCTGGTGACCTTGCATGTGGTTCAGCCATCCCTTAATGCAGCCCTGCTGTGTAAAGCAAGCTCAGATCTCACTAAGAAACCTTTGTGGGCTCCCACATCCTCAATTTTTTGAGGGGTTAGTGTTTTACACAGCCACAGAGAAGCTAACTAGAACAGCCAAGGACAAACATTATAAATATGGAAGAAGTCTCTGCACGTAGGAACAGATCTACANCTAGTGGGGGTTAGCAAAACTGGGACTTCTGTAACTAGCCAGGACTCCCTGTGTCTTACGGGCTCACTCTTTTTAGAGNACTCACATGCATCAGCTCTGTGATGGCTACCAAGTCAGCCAGGGAGATGTGAGACCCAACAAGGAAGGCTTTGTCCTGGAGGAACTTGTCCTCGAGCACCTGTAGGTTCACATCCAATTCTGCCAATGTGGCTGCCAGCGTCTCAGAAGGTACTTGCTCGCCCAGGAAAACAGAGAACATCACCTGGTGGGTAGGTAGACAAAATAAGGAATTGGAGCCAGCTGAGCCTAGCGGGTAGGAAGTCATGTCTCCCAACTTTGGAGCTACCTTTCAGTTCTATGCCTCTTCCTTTGTGGCCTGCCAAGACCTTCAGGGAAATGTCACTCAAGCGACATTTTTGTTTACAAATAAATAGTCCTGCTTCCACCATCTGTGGTTGGCTGGGCCTCAGAAAGAATGATTCTTTATGTGAGGGACAAGGCTGGGGGGCAGGAGGAGGGAGGAGGGAGGAGAGGGGGTTCTGTGGTTGGTATGTAANATAAGAAAATCTTTTAATAAATAAATTAATTAATTAAAAAAAAGAATGATTCTTTATGAATGACTTAAATGGGGACCTGAAAAATAAATAGAACTAATATTTTTGAGGAAAGAAGCTAGGTTAGGAACCATGGTCATGTGTCACTCCTTGTCGAGAATAAAGTGGTTACTTCATCATGTAAATATCACAGATTTTCACAGCATGAATAATGTAGATCAGTCACTCTGACAGCCTCTTCATACAACCAAGGGACAAGGCAAATAGAAGTCCATATGGAAGCACAAAAGGCCCTAACTAAAGCAATCCAAAGCAGAAGAGCAATACTGAAGGTATTTGCAGTACCTGTTCTCAAACTAACCTACAGAGCTACAGTAACAAAAACAGCATGGCACTGGCACAAAAGCAGTCATATATGCCAGTGTAATAAAAGAGAGGACCCAGAAACAAACCTACACAGCTACAGCCTCCTGATCCTTAATGAGATGGTTGAAAACATAGATAGGAGAAAAAGACACCTCCACAAACAGTGCTGAGAAAAGCCGATATCCATTCGTAAAAGAATGAAACTAGATTCATATCTTTTACCCTGTACAAAAATAAATTCAACATGGCTCAAAGACATTAATATAAGACCTCAGATACTGAAACTGGCAGAGGAAAAGAAAAAAAATCATGAGTAAAACACTTCAAGATATAGACANAGACACAGACTTTNGGAGGGCTCCAGTAGCCTAAGAATAATCCTAAAACTTGACAAATGGGATGACAAAAAAAGTATAAGTTTCTATGAAGCAAAGAAAGCAATCACTAGAGTAGACAGACAGTCCACAGAATGGAAGAAAATCTTTGTCAGCTATATACCAGACAGAGCAGTAACATCTAGATTCTAAAATAATATAACAAACTGCAACAACTAGATAAACAAAAATATCCAACCAGTGAGTGGGCAAGGGAACTGAACATACAGTCCCCCAAAGAAGAACCACAAATGGCCAATACCCACTGGAAAAGTGGAGCCAGTAAATGGTACCATATCCATGCACANACAGGCAGCACTAAGAGGACTTGTGGGCTTAACAAAAACAAANAAACAAAGTACAAGAATTTGGGAGGGAAAAGTGTTGGGGGTTGTAGACAGGGGAGGGATTGAAGAGGAAAATGAGGATGGATTTGACCAAAACACATTGTATGCACATATAAAATTCTCAATAAAAAAGAAAAGAAAAAAACAAACTGTTCAACAACCTTAACGTTAAATCAGGGAGTCCATCTCACCCCAGTCAGAATGGCTATCACACACACACACACACACACACACACACACACACACACACAGACAAGGTCTGGAGAAACTGCTCAGTTGGTAAAGTGACTTCAGATCTTCAGCACCCACATAAAAAAGATGGGTGAGCTCCAGGTTCAGTGGGAGACCCTGTCTCAGGAAATAGGTGGAATCTCTAGGGGAAGACACTCAATGCCCACCTCCTGCTCTACAGACATGAACCCGCACATGTAATATGCACACACAAATGCATTGGATAAATTAAAACAAACAGAAGCCAAATGGCCATAAATGCTGGTGAGGATGTAGGGAAAGATATACACACATAAATGCATTGAATAAATCAAAACAAATGAAATCCAAACAGCCATAAGTGCTGCTGAGGATGTAGGGAAAGATATACACACCCAAATGCATTAAATAAATTAAAACAAACAGAAGCCAAATGGCCATAAATGCTGGTGAGGATGTAGGGAAAGATATACACACCCAAATGCATTAAATAAATTAAAACAAACAGAAGCCAAATGGCCATAAATTAGGATGTAGGGAAAGACTTATCATTTGCCGCTTGTGGGAATGTAGCCTCCTACAGCCATTATGGAAGTCAGTTCAGAGGTACCTTAGAAAACTAAAAATAGAACTATCGCAGGACTCAGCTATACCACTCCTGGGGATTTTATCAGCCATAGGGAAAAATGAACTTATAACATTAGTTAGAAAACAGACACAATTGAAAAACATTATTTTAAGCAAAATAAGCCAAACTCAGAAACACAAATATTGTGTATGTGTGTGTGTGTATGTGTGCATGTGTGTGTGTGTATGCANACACACTCATTCGTGTTGTTCATAAAAAATAGAAAGAGGTCCATGATAGGAGAAGAAATCTTAAGGAAATAGGAGTAAGGAAAAACAAGAATAATGGGATATATGTGACATGAAAGCAGAAAAGGGGGCGGGACTAAGGGGTGGTGCAACGGCTTGGTAGGTAAAGGCACTTGCTGCCAAGCCTGATGAAAAAGCCAACTCCCAAAACCTGTCCTCTGACCTCCACACACGCACCAAGGCATACACCGCCCTCCCACGCACATGTGCATGTACACACATACGTACACACAAACTGAAGTACACAATAAATAAATAAAAACGTAAGTTTTAAAAGAGGAAGTAGGGGATCAGCAAGAGTAGAGAAGGAAGATAAGGGAAAAGTGAAGGGAGGGTGAGTGAAAACAGATGGGTATGAAAAGCCATAACGAAAGCCATTACTTTGGCCAGGTTGGTCACATAAGCTCCTGGATTGAACTGTGAACAGATGGAACCGGCTAGATAAGAAATTTTAGTAGCCTTATTGATATTGCCCCACCAGTATTATTCCATAAAGTCGATTTTTTTCCCTTATAGCTTATTGGATCAAATCTTACACAATAGCTAACAGCTGGAATTTCATGAGGTCTTGTGGGACATATTTTATTTGACCNAAACCAGAGGTTTGGCTTTGTTTTTATTTTGAGACAGAGCCTCCTGTAGCCCAGGCTATGTGTATAGCTGAGCCTGGTCTTGAACTCCAGAGCCTTCTGTGTTTGCCTCTGCCTCTATCTCCCAAGAGCTTAGTCAGGTGTGCACCCAGCTCCAAAGCAAAGTCCTTTCTTACCACAAGAAAATAACTTATTTTCAGCTTCTGATGCCCAGTTATGTGCATCTTTAGTAATTGGCCTAAGATTCCCCTCCCCTCCTCTCCTTTACAATGTAGCTCAGGCTATATCCATGATATTCCTGCCTCCACCTCTCAAGTGCTGGGATTGCAGGCATGTGCCATCACTGAACTCAGCTAAAATCATCTTTGGAATGTATCTCCAACTGGGCCATGACAAAGTCTTTATCACTGCGTCTGGAAGGACAGTACACTCAGCAGTATTACTGGCAAAGTGGTTTTTTTCCTAGCCTCCATGGTGTCTAATTTCAAACAGTCCAAAATCTTAATTGTGGAGAGCTAGACGGATTGATTCAAGGCTTTCTCAGAGGCCCTGATCCAAGGACAAAAGGAACTTAGTTTTGTGTCTTGCCCAGGAAAAGATGGCCAGTTTGGGGCTGGGGAGACAAGACCTCGAAGGAGTTAAGGTTTCAGTTCCTGGGAACTTGGCTTTTTCCCATGAAAAGACTGGAGTTATTGGTCCCAAGGCCACTATGTGCTCGGTCTGCAATGCTCTTGCGATATCCTGTGTTTCCTTTGTGCAACATTGCTCGATTAGCGTTCTGCTTACCCCTGGAAACAGTTGTACTGTACTCATTAATAAGCTTGCTTGGCATAGGATATAACTTGTGCAAGACAACATGACCCCAGCTTTCCTATCTATCTTCTTTACTTTTTCATCTCCTGGCCACCTCCCACTTAGAACCCTGTCACTGGTCCAGGTCCCTCAATAGGCAAAGCCACAGGCAGCTAAATGGCATCTATTTGATTTTTCCTGGTGCTGCAATAGAACACACTCACAAAAGGACCTTAAGGGAGCCAGGCTCACAGTTCCAGGATACGGCNGTCGTGATGGGGAGATCGTGGCATCAGGAGTTCAAGGGAACCAGATACATTGCATCCACACAGAGTGATGATTGTGCTTGGCTCATATTCTCTCCCTGCCCGCTTACATTTTTTTGAGATTTTATTTTTACTTTATGTGTGTGGGTGTTTTGTCCGCATCTATGTCTGTGCACTATATACATATATAGTACCCACAGAGGGTACTAGAGGAAGTCAGTCAAATCCTCCGGAACTGCAACAGCCATGTGGGTGCTGGAAGAGCAGCCAGTGCTCTTAACCACTGAGCTATCACTTTGGGCTTCATTTTTCTCTTTTTTAATACAATGCCAGCCCAGGAAACAGTGCTGCCCACAGTGGGGAGTCTTCTCACCCCAATTAACCTAGTCAAGATAAACCCCCTCCAGATGTTCCCAGATGTTCCTCTCATAGATGATTCTAGATTCTATCAAGTTGACAACTAAGATTA
>LZPO01008002.1:68237-83773 GCA_001675575.1 Neotoma lepida | reverse complement strand
GGGAGACAGCTCAGAAGGTGAAAGTCCTAGGTGGGCAAGCCTGACAACCCTGACCATCTCAGTTCAATTCTCCAGAAGCCACATAAAAAAGCCAGGTGTGCTGGGACCCCAGCTTTCCTACAGTGAGATGGAAGGCAGAGACAAGGAGAACTGTCTGAGACAGAAGCTCAAAGGTCAGAGGTCAGATAGCCTGGAGTACACAGCACAGCAGCAGAGACAAAGGACAGTCTGCCTCACTAAGATGGAAGGTGAGAACTGATTTCCCNAAGCCGTCCTCTGACTTCCNTATGTACAAGGTGGCTCCCGGGACATATACACAACAAATAAATTAAGTAACAGTAACAAATATATTAAANATTTTCAAATAGAAGATAACCAAAGTGGGTAAACAGACAGTAAATTTTGCTGAGAAATGTAACTGTACAAAAACAACCAAATGGTATTTCTACCAACAAAAAATAGATGTCTCAAATAAAGATGGTGTTGAATAACAACCTGGGCACAATAGGATTAGCTAAGCTGAAGGCAAGACATTGGAAAATACCAAACTGAAAATAATTTGCTGTGGCCTGAGTCTCTTCGCTCCCCTCCCTTGCCCCACACTTCTGGTCTCACCTTATGCCACAGAGCCCGGAGGCAGCTTCTCCGAAGGGTTGTATGCTGCCAAGCCAGGTACTCATCCACACGAGCACGGGCCTGCAGGTCTTGGGGGTACCAGTGGTCAGGGACCTTGAACTTGTGTGTTAGGTAGAGCAGGATGGCCACACTGTGAAAGCAGAGGAGCAAGGCAGCCAGTCAAACACCACTGGGTTGACTCGATGCCCAGGTACCTTCTATAACCTTNTCTTTACAAGATTTATTTTTTATGTATTTTATNTCAATGAGTACTCTATCTGCATGTACGTCTGCATGCNAGAGAGGGCATCAGATCCTATTATAGATGGTTTGTGAGCATCCATATGGGTTGCTGGGAAGTGAACTCAGGACCTCTAGAAGAGTAGCCANTGCTCTTAACTGCTGAGCCATCTCTCTGGTCCCTACCTTTTCTGATCTTTCTGACAATTTGCCAGTCTGAGCCTCTTTTTCAGAACGTGGAAAGTAGGCTCAGAATAGGGAAGAGCCTTGTCCCCAGGGGCACACAGCTCTTAGTGTCAGAATTGAGTCTTGTCTTCCTGAGGTCAACACCCAAGACTCTTCTACTGCCAGGCAAAATCTCAGCACTGAGGGTCCTGACAAGGGTTGAGTTTCTGAGTAGAGGGCGAGACAGCTTCCTGGAGGAGGGGCATCCAAGCAGAGCTTGGAGGAAGCTTTTTTTCAGGCTACATCCGCTCTTCTTCAGCATTCAGAGAGCCACAGATGGCCTGATGGTTCAAAAAGCCTTTCTCAATTCCCCCTTGGTTCTTCGAGACAGCCTAGGCTAGCCTCAAACCCATAATCCTCTTGCTTCAGCCTCTGGAGTGCAAGGGTGGCAGGCATGAGCCATATACCTGGCCTCTGTTTCTTATGTCATTCCTTGTGCTAAGGGTCAGTTGGTTCTTTAAAATCTTACTCAAACATTCAGGGGCACTGTAAGATCCTGGAACCACAGAACAGACAAGGCTCCCTGGAACTCTCTTTCCTGGCCTTGGGTTATGCCAACTACTGTAGGGATAGACTCTAAAGGACACTTTGTTCTGGTCATATGAAAATTTCAGTCAGGAATTTGGAGCACCCCAGTATTGGGTTATAGTTACCAGGAAGAGTGGGATGTACACATATTGTGTAACAGGTTCCCCCAAGTTCAAGACACTCCATCCTGTAGGGAATGCCCCTTAAAGGAAGTCCCTGAAACTGAGCAGATTCACTAGGCCCTCCTCCAAGAAGTAAACAATAAAGACTACTGAGAGTCCCTGTCAGACAAGCCAAGCAGCAAAGAAGACTAAGACCAGACCAGCTGCCTAGAAGAAGCAGAAACCAGCTGAGCTGCCTGGAAGAAGTTTAGCCTAACTGAGTCACTTGGAAAGGACNCTCTCCAACCTGTTGAGCTGCCTGCAGGCTGTGCAGTGTGCTCCAGGTTCCCAGCCATGCTGGGTTGGTGTTTGGTGATGCAGCTGTCTTTGAGTCATTTCTGCTTCTGTAAGTAACCCCTCACCCATACTCCTATAAGAAACCCCAATAAAACTCATTAGTTTCCCAAGTCAGACTTTGGTGGTGAAGGGACTCTAGCCACCCTGGACCTGATACAATGGCGCTAGCAGGCCTTGCCCTTCCCCCTCCCCTTTTCCTTGTAAACCATAGATGACATCCCTAAAGTTAGCCACCAAGGTCTCTTCTCTTCTTTGGATACTTTCTTATGCCAGACTCATTCCTGAGGATGAGTACCAAAATCCAGCAATCAAAAGCCCCCTTTGATTCACCTAATTAACATGCCCAATCAAAATATCCCACCACATCCTAGCCCATTCTAACACAGATCTCCCCTTTTTCTCCTCTTAAAAATCACACCTGCAAGGTCATTTGCCGCCGTTTTTCTGCCTCAGTCAGAAAGCAGACACTTTAACTTTCTTTCCCATTTAATAAAGGGTCTCTCTGTGAAAANAGGTGTTTGGGTGTGGTTTGTGCCTAATCCAGGCTCTGGGAGGAAGACCCTGCTGTGTGTGNCGAGGGAGGGAGGTGGTGGTTCTCCTTCNGGTGGTATCCATAATTTGGTCTGTCATGGGCTCCCTGTCTGGAGTNAATAGATGTGTGTATAGTGTCTCCAGAGGAAACATTTTGCTACACAACATAAAATCATAGCACCCAAGGGGAAAAGGCAGGCAGGCAGGAGGCAGGNAGGCAGAAGTACAATGTTGAGGCCTGACTAAGCTATCTAGTAAGGCCTTCTGTAAGACACAGACCTGTGTCCAATGCTCAGCTTAATGCCTGTTTCCCAAGTAGGACAAGCTCATCGAGCTTTAGCTAAGTGTTCAAGTCACCTCTGAGTAGGGCTGCAGGTTCTTAAGAGCCACAGACCTCCCCAGGGTGACGATGACATGCAGAGCAGACATGCAGAGATGGCAAGCTGCCCCTGGCTAGTACCCGTTAGGGTGCNATGTAGTAGAATATTATTTTAAGGTGTGTTACTTTTGTTTATGTTGCATTTGTTTAACTCCGTGAAGCTGTGTTACTGTGCCTGTCTGTGTAAAACAGATGGTTTAATAAAGAACTGGCCGATAGCAAGGCAGGAGAAAGGATAGGTGACGCTGNCAGGCTGAGAGTATAAATAGAAGGAGAAATCTGGGAGGAGAGATCTAAGATCGAACAGAAGAGGAGGACTCCAGGGGCCAGCTACCCAGCTACACAGCAAGCCACAGAGTAAGAGTAAGACTTACAGAAATAAGAGAACAGGAAAAAGCCCAGAGGCAAAAGGTAGATGGGATAAGTTAAGGAAAGCTGNCAAGAAAGGCTGGGCATTCATAACTAAGAATAAGCCTCCATGTGTGATTTATTTGGGAGCTGGGTGGCAGGCCCCCCCAAAAAAGAGTAAAAACTCCCAATAACAGTGCAACTCTCTGCAAACTAAAGGGTCCAGGACAGCAGAAGCAACAGGAAGAGAGAATGGTGATGCCTTTGTTGGACTACATTGATGGGAATGTCTTTCTAAAAATGTGTTGCTCTGATTGGTTGATAAATAAAGCTGTTTGGCCANTGGTGGGGCAGAATAAGGTTAGGCGGGACATTTGAACTAGGAGGAGAGAGGAAAAAAGCAGAGCTGGGCAGACGCCATTCTGCCATCTAGAAAAACAACATGTAACGGCACACAGGTAAAACCACGTGGAACATGTGGTGACATGGATTTATAAAATGGGTTAATTTAAGATGTAAGAGCTAGCTAGCAAAAAGCCTGCCACGGCCATAGTTTAAAAATGATGTAAGTCTCTATGTGTTTACTTGGGTCTAAGCGGCCGCAGGATCCGGGTGGGACAGAACAAACTTTNGCCTACACTACATCTATCANGAGAGATCAGAAATGAGCTCAAAGGCATATCCTCTAGAGTCCCCTTGCTATGGGATAAGTGACTTGTGTGACAAAGGAGACAGAACTGAGTAAAAGGTTTAGTTTCTCTGAAGAGGGGAGTTTCACCATCTTNGGACCTGCTAGGATATAAAAACATTTTCATTTCATAGGAAAGACTCATGCAATAGGACCCCANGGACCCCAGTACTTGAGACAGTGGGAAGCCCAGATGCCACAGGGTCCTCTTTACAGCAGCTGGGCTAACTATGGTAGCCATGGTGGGGTAAGCTTCCCACCTTCCCTGCCCCAGGGGTATTTTAATCAGCAACCACAGCCTAGAAGTCAAGTAGGTGTATTATCATCTCCAAAATCAGCTCAATGAACTGGGCAGTGGGTAGGTAGGTCCTGGGTTCCAGTCCCAACTCTGTAGGATATGGAGCACAGCAGCCCTTTGCCTCTAGGGCAGAGGTTCTCAACCTATANGTCACAACCCCATTTGGGGTAGAACAACCCTTTCATAGGGGTTGCCTAAAACCATCAGAAATATCAGATATTTACATTATGATTCATAACAGGAGCAAAATTACAGTTATGAAGTAGCAATGAAAATAATTTTATGGTTGGGGGGGTCACCATGGCATGAGGAACTGTGTTAAAGGGTCGCAGTGTTAGGAAGGCTGAAAACCACTGCTCTAGGGAGTTTAAGTTCCTAGCGTGTGTCTACATGAGTTTATGTGCCCACAGATACTAGAGGGCAGTGGATTCCTAGAACTGGAGTTATAAGTGGTTGTGAACTGCCTCTTGTGAGTGCTGGGACCAAATCCAGGTTCTCTCCAAGAGCAGTAAGTATTCTTAAGCACTGAGCCATCACTCCACCTCCAGCTTCGTAGCTTATAACATAGAGGGTTACGACAGGCTGATTCCAGCAAAGCTTGGCAAAAGCCCCCAGGGCCCCATTACCTCTCGCTCAAGGTGAAGTCATCGTCCTTCATGGCTGGTACCTTCTTCATGGGGTTCACCTGGGCAAACGCATCGCTGAAGTGCTCACCTGCAGATAGTGCAGCGTGAGGGGGATGGGACTAGAACACTGGGCCTCTGATAGCTTTGGCCGAGGTCCTAGGATGCCAAACACTAAATTCATGGTTCTTCTTGGAACTAAGCTGTCTACCCTAGATGAGAAGTGCAGGCAGGGCTGCCGAGAGAGGAGAGAAAGCTGCCCCTTGCCCTTGGTACAAAACAGACTTCACACTCGATTGACAGGTCTTCCTGGGACTTGCCCCACCGGCAGCCCTGAAAAGTGCCCCCATTGTCCCTTGGAACCATGGTCTCCNCTTGAATTAACCTAGATTGTGTTTCCTCNTGTTGGTGCAGCCAGATAAACGTTTCTAAGATTGTCTCCTTGCTGCTCTGCCCAACCGACCTCAGTGCTTCCCACTGCCCTGGGTCAGATGGAGGGCTGTCACCTTCCCTTCTTTTCTTGGGGGAAATCTGTCACCCTCTGCACCCTTATTTTTGACAGCTAACTCGAACATCCCTTTGTGGGTCCCCCACCCCACAACACTCTACATCAGACTCCGTAGGAGCAGCACCTGTGTGGGTTAAGTGCACTGTCCCCAGAAGTGACCGTGAAGAGGTGAAGTTTCAGACGGAGAGATAAGCGGTGAGACAGTGTGAGGATGACCATGGCACCTTAAGCAACTCCTTCATTCTGCTACAACCCTGTCGTGACAGGGTGAAGGCCTCCTACAGCAGCCAGCAGGGAGGAGGCTCCAGTATACCCCACACAGCAGCCTCTCTCCCCTACACAAACAAGAGACACAGAGAGCAACNAAGGAAAGTAAAAGAGGAAGAGGCACGAAAAGGAAGCACAAAAGGGACTCCAACAGACCAGAGTGGTAGAGAGAGGCTGTTGGACAGGCAGGTCCCTGCAATGGAGATTCTGTGTGACTGCCTATCTCAGCACTGGAGAAAATGAGAGGATAACTAACTATCCAGATCTCCATGTTTACTCTCCAAGCCCTTTCCCCGCCCCCGCTCCTCTGAAGGTCCCTGTCGACAGGCCCAAATAAACTACACCCATTTCTATTGCCAGGTCTGCATGCTATTCGGTTTCAGCAGGTCCTGGCTGTCTATTCCACGGGACAGCAGAGTTTGCGGAAGTCCTGAACCATGAATCTCCCTGGTGGCTCTTTTTTCACTTGGTCTCTAAACCAGTAAAAGCCTAGGAAGGGGGCGGTACAGAAAGGAATCCCCTAAACTCAGCCTGTCTCCCCATCTCTCAGCTCTCCAAAGCCAAGGCCTGCCCACCCTTGCGCAGCTCCACCGTATGCATCTGGAACGGGATGCCGTTTTTCTTGGCGAAGATATAAATGGCACGACAAGGCTGGGACAGCAGGTCCAGGTAGAGCTCCAAGACCATGGCACCGGCGGCAGGAATCAATCCCGTAACTGGCCAGACTCTGAAAAAAAACAAAACAAAAACAAAAACAAAAAAAACCCAGGCTGGACGCTGAGCGCCTGAGGTTGTGTCCAAGCCTAATGTTGTCACACCTCCAATGGGTGGATCCTGGAGCCTGGTCCTTCTTTCTAAAAGGGGAGAGGACCTGAGCCTGTATTCCAAGAGACAGGCACCCCGAGTGAGCACAGAATGAGACAAAAAGGACTGCTGGCCTACCCTGAGTGGNCAGAGGAGGTACAAAAGGCTTGCTCCTAGTCCTTCTGTGACTGGTTTATTTGATGGCAAAATGTCTTCAAAGGCCTCCTCGCCCTGTCTACTGTGTTAGAATTTCCAATCGTCCCGTTTCACAAACGGGAAACCTAAGGCATTGCTTGATAGACACAAAAAGTCTACCCCCAGCAGGTTCCTCCTAGGCCTACAAACCGAAGATACGGATGCCAGCGAGCAGCAAAGGTTCCGGCTGTACTCCGCATGCTGTGGTCCCTGGTGACATCCCGATCACAGCCCTGGCATTTGACAAGGTTGGCCTTCCTGCTCCTGAGATTGCTAGGTTCTCCATTCTTTGGGCATCTTAGCCCCCTTTGGGCTGTCATAGCAAAGTGCCTTAGATGTAGTTTTTGAACGGGGGTGTACTGGTTGACCAAGGTCAAGGCTCCTGCAGACGCAGTGTCCAGTGAAGGCTAGCTCTCTGCTTTAAGGTGGGCAACTCTTTGTGGCGCCCACACATAAGTAGAAGGCACGTACAGATCTCTTTCATGAGTAGACTCCCCAGATTTAATCCCTACCCCAAAGGCCCCAACTCTTAAAACTATTCCCAGCAAATGAATTTAGGAGTCTCATCAATACTCAGACCATCACACTGGGTTTGTGTCTTCCTTCCTTTCAGCTCAGTTTCTCCATCTCTAAAATGATTGGTAGGTTAGACCCCTTGAAAGCCCAGCACTCGGGACTCACCTGCTGAGTCACAAGCCCTTGGTCTATACCTTGTCATTAAAGGAACCCCTTCTCCCCAGATCCTACCTCCCANCTGGGCAAATGGTATCAGTGTTACCCGTTATCTTAAGTCCAAGTGAAATTGTCAGCAGGGGCATAACATTTTCTATAGCATCAGGAACATTTCTCCTGAGCTGAAAGGATGACTCAGCTGTTAATAATATTTGTTGCTGTTGAGAGGACCAGAGTTCAGTCCCCAGCACTCACAATTCCCTAAAATTCCAGCTTCAGGGGATCCAATGTTGTCTAGTCTCTTGCAGGTACCAGCATGCACATGGGCAAACACTCATATACACACACATATACACATGCACAAACAAGCACATAAATAAAAAAAATATTTTTTAAAAGCTAAAAAAGAATATTTATGCAAACAGAGTGGAAATTAGTAATAATGATTTTCTTGGGTATGCTTTTCAACTCTCTAGCTAGTNCTCCGGGCTCTTCCTGGCTCCCTTTCTAAAGTTGCCCTCCTGACCCTGTTGTTCGAATCTTAGATGGTCTTATAATAAAAAAAAAACCCAGAGCCAGATATTGGGGTGAAAGCTGAAAGATCAGAGAAGTAGAGCAAGCCACAGCCACCACCTATTACCTCACCAACTCCACGAATCCTCTGACTGAAATCCTCTGAGTCTTCACCAGAAAGGGTCTCAGCTGAACTGCCTTAGTTCCTGTCTCCTCACGCCTTATATACCTTTCTCCACCCTGCTGTCACTTCCTGGGTTTAAAGGCATGTGTGCTTCCCAGTACTGGGATGAAAGGTGTGTGCCACCACNGCCTGGTTCTGTTTCCAGTGTGACTTTGAACTCAGAGATCCAGACAGATCTCTGCTTCCTGAGTGACAGGATTAAGGGTGTGTGCCACCACTGCCTGACCTCTATGTCTAATCTAGTGGCTGGCTCTGTCCTCTGATCCTCNGGCAAGTTTATTAGGGTACACGATATACCACCACATGACCCTGTGGCTCCCTACTGCCAAGTGGCTAACCTCCATGCCACCTAGTCTCAAGCACCATGACATTTGTTCTCCATTCTCCTCCCTCCTTCCAGGCAGCTGTGAGACTTAGAGCAAGCCCGCCCTGGGAGTTTAATTTTAAACTCTAATCAATGGTCCTCAGAGCTGAAGTGATAGATCAGAGGTTAAGAGCACTGGCTGCCTTTCCAGAGGACCTGGGTTCAATTCTCAGCACCCACGTGACAGCTCACAACTGCCTGTATCTACAGTCACAGGGGACTCTGGGCCCTCTTCTGACCCCTGTGGGTACCAGGCACACACGCAGTACACAAATATACAGGCAGGCAAAACACCAATACACACAAAAAATAATTTTTTAAAATGGTCCTTAAAATTCTGAGTCTGTTCTTTATCCTTGAGCTTATTCAAGTGCTGGGAGACATGACCTTGAGGACCTCATGGCCTTATCTGGGCCTATCATGTCCCCTCAGAAGCCCAATCTTCCAGCAAGGCTATTGAGCTTATGAATGGAAAGGAATCAGGGACATTTCCAGGAGGAAGCCATCTCCCCCACTTGCTGTGTGACGTCCACTGGGGCCCAGCTCTCTCTAGTCTGGCACATAGTTACACATTGGTCTTTCTAAAGCCAGATAGTCTATGAGTCATGTCCTATTCAAGCCAGGTAGCACAAGAAAAAGTCCCTCTCTTGAGAGGTTGGCCCTCTTAGCCTTTGTACAATCATTGTGCAAAAGATTAGGTAGACATTACTTTTCTTTGTAACACAGGTATCTTGAATACAGACAAAAGCATTAGGAGTGGGAACCAGGGGTCATAATAAGTATGGTTCAATCCCACCATCTGGGAATAATCCCTGAGGGGCACTACTGGACACCACATCTGTCNCTGTTCTAGGACTGGGTAGCAAAGGAATAAAGAAAGGCATGTGTACAGAAAAAAAGCTGATACTGGGTGGTTTGAGCTCTCAATTGGAGAAGCCAGCCCATCTTAGGAGCTCAGGGTGTTTACTGTGTACAGCTGAACAAGGAGACAGGTTCAGCTAATCTTGGTAGATCAGGTTCTGTAGGGGAGCAGTCTTCAGGCCATAAACATCTGGGTGGACATCTTCTGCACACACTGTCACCATTCACTCAGACCAGGGGAGGCTTTGTCATCCCTCTGAGCTTAATCAGGAGGATGGGGGAAGGGAGTTCCCCCTGGGTCTGAGACGTTGGCCCTTTGATATGGCTGGCTCATGTCAACCACATACACCCATCAGGATTTCACAGACTTCCTCTGCTCATTACACTGGACTATGCAAACTCTGCCATTCCTAGACTGGAGACATCATCCCTCTGGGTAGCAGGATGAGAGTGAAGAGGAGAATGGGGTAGCTTCCTCTAAAACTCCCATGTTACTTTCTTTTACAGACAGAACGAGTTAATCCAAGATTTTTGTTGGCATTCTGCTATCCTGCCTCCTGACAAAAAGGGGGGTAAAATGGACCGACAAGGTTTCTGAGACCCTCCCAAACTCATAGAATCATTAAAAACTGGATGTTTTCTAGCATTTTATGGAAGGTGGGTCCTACATAGGCAGGGTAAGATTAACTGGGCAAAATGTAGATAAGATTCACAAAGGTCACAAGATATTACAGTTTTCTCCTTTCTCATCACTAAATGAGAGAAGACAAGGTTGAGGAAACTCTGGTCTCCCTCAGGAAAAGAAGCCACTGGTCCCCAACAGGCCAATCCTTCCCATGTTGTCACTCACAAGGAGAGGATAAAGACAGGTGCCCTAACCCATATTAAGACCCAGACCTTAAAGAAAGAAATACTTGATGTTTTGTGCACTCCAGCCTGGCCTAAAGTTAGACTTTTGGATGAAAAGTGGCCTCTAATGGGAAAATACCAAGCAAAGGGTTATATTATCTCACATCTTCATCTCTTTATAAGAGAGAAGGTAGTTACTAAGTTTTCAGATTGTCTGACTCCACTGACAGACACGGCTAACCGATGTGGCTACAGGACTTACCTGCTGCTTGAACAATCTCAACCTGAACACCCTAAAGGGGGAAAATGCTTTCTGTCTCTTGGCAGTCCCAAAGTACGATTCAACAGATAAGACTCATCTGGATGACTCTTGGCAGGTTCTGAGGAGGACCGACACTTTGGGTCCAGCTCAAGCATCAATGAACTCAACAGCAGCACAGGATTCCATCTCTCTCCTCTGATCCTTCTAAAAGTAAGCTCTGGCTGTCTACAGTTAGACAAAGGACTAGATTATGCTGGTAAATTGCCAGGTGCTGTTAGACCTCACTGAGAAGCTGACTCTGAAGATGGGATTTGTCCCTCCCACTTCTGATCCAAGCATGTCCATCTCAAAGTGTCCTCCAAAGCCTCTGTCCTGGGTCAGGATGGCCCCCGACTCTGCAACAAGGAAATAGGAGAACAAAACAGCTCAAGAATAAACAGAGTGTTCTTGAGAACAGCTAAGGAGAAATTGTTTTCAACAGAGGTTACTATTACTTACCTCGTGATACTAAGATGCCCATAGTGGGGACAGCTACGGGGCAGGGAAGCCACAGGCTCTGACTAAAAAAAATCTCTCAATCAGTCACTCCAATATGGTAGTTTTAACAGGACTTCCTCAGGTAATTTCTGCTGGAGGTTTTAAACATCNATGATGTTTTGCTATATATCTTCTGCCTTTCTCTGTGTTCTACTNACACTCAATCAAAATGAAAAGCACAGAGCTGGAGCTGGAGAGATGGCTCAGAGGTTGAGAGCACTGGCAGCTCTTCCAGAGGTCCTGAGTTCAATTCCCAGAAACCAGATGGTGGCTCACAACCATCTATAATGAGATGTGGTGTCCTCTTCTGGCCTGCAGGGACACATGCAGGCAGAACACTGTATACATAATAAATAAATCAGCCGGGCGGTGGTGGTGCACGCCTTTAATCCCAGTACTCAGAAAGCAGAGGCAGGCAGATCTCTGTGAGTTCGAGGCCAGCCTGGGCCACCGAATGAGTTCCAGAAAAGGCACCAAAGCTACACAGAGAAACCCTGTCTTGAAAAACCAGAAATAAATAAATAAATAAATCTTTTTTAAAAATAGATAAAAAAGAAAGAAAGAGAAAGAGGGGCTGGAGAGATGGCTCAGGATTTAAGAGCACTGGCTGCTCTTGGTCCAATTCCCAGCACCCACATGGCAGCTCACAACTGTCTGTAAGTACAGTTCAAGGGATCCAACTCCCTCGCATAGACATATGTCCAAACAAAATACCAGTGAACATAAAAATAAATAAATCTTTAAAAGAAAGAAAGAATGTAAAGGTGGAGGGACCCTGGAAGCAGAAGCTGGGAGATCAGATCACTAAAAGTAAAAGCAGGAATAAAGAGACCCAACAGCCCCTCTCAGTCCCTGTTCTGGTTTCAGAGAACAATCAAAATAATGTTTAAAAAAAAAAGACATATAGCTGCTTAAAAAAAATCCCAAGATGGTTAGTAAACATTATAAATATCAAAAACAAAACAGAATATTTTAAGAGAGAATGCCCAAAGTATTTTAAAAAATAAATAAGAGGGGCACATAAAGTAACTCTGCTCATAACTTTTGATGAGGATTAAGGGAGTGGGAGGTTTTGTTTTGGTTTTTTTCCAATGGGTCCCACAAGGAACACTGGATAGCGTTGACCATGTTGACCATGTTGACCATGTTGAGGATGGAGAGAAAAATGACCATTTTAGCCGATTGTGTGGCCCTTTGCTCCTCTTTAACCTGGCAAGACACAGGAATAAGTATCTTTTGCAATTCCCGGGTTAATGTGTAAGGAGATCAGCTAGGTGTACTTCATTTTCTGCCCCTTCTTGTCTCAGGGAGTAGTCCCTCACTTCGAAGTCATGCTGATAAATGCAACAACAAACTCATTAGTTTCCCCTGTGGTGAGATTGAACTTTGGTTTGTCTTTNGAACCTTCTGAGGAAGAGATAGACACTGCATAGTCCCTGCTCCCACCCCCAAGAGAAAATCCTCACAACAGAGGGTAAATTTCTTAATGTTACTACTATGCCTCGGGGTATTAATAGGGGAAAAGGGTTAAAAGGTGTAAAGATAGATTTTTGGTTTTGTTTTTCGAGACAGGGTTTCTCTGAGTAGCCCTGGCTGTCCTAGAACTTACTCTGTAGACCAGGCTGACCTCAGACTCACAGAGATCCACCTGCCTCTGCCTCCTGTGTGCTGGGATTAAAGGTGTGTGCCACCACCACCTGGTAGAAATATTTTTAATGAAGAATTTGTATATAAAGATTAAGATGGCTAGATGTTCACAAATAGAAATAAATCTGAAAAGCTTATACAAGTTAAGAAGGTCTGAGTAGGTTATTTATGGTATGTAAAAAGTGAAACTTACAGAGATGCTATAAAAGATATTAAATTTTCTTTCTTTCTTTCCTGGAACTCTCTCTGTAGATCAGGCTGCCTCTGCCTCCTGAGTGTTAGGATTAAAGGTGTGAGCCACCACTACTTGGCCTAATTATTCTTGATAACAGTTACAAGTACAGGCTTAACAAAACAAAATATACATGTCTAATCAAGGTTAATTTAAGTGTTTGGTTTTTGCCCAGGCTTTATCTAAATATTACACAATAGTTAAGAATACCACACTGATATAACTGACCTTCTGGTGTTCAGTAACTATATTTGGGGGCAATACTGATGTGGTCCAAGGAGTTAAAGGGAAAATATTTTGCTTTTTGCTCTCCACGGTCAACTAGATCCCTGAGACTATGATTCATACTCAAAATGTCCTTTATCCCTGGAGGGTCACATGTTCTTTTGTTCAGGGAGGCCATGGTGACACCGCTGGATGGACTCGAAGGAGTGTCCAATCCACAAAGGNGAGGGTCAACACACAGGGAAAAAGAATTTCTCCTTCCAAGCAAAGCCACAGTCAAGCAAGGCTTTTGGCTTCCCTTTGCATAGATGGAACAATTGATAAAAGACAAGTTAATACCCAACTGGAAGTATAACCAATGATGAAAATGATCAGTATGTTTCTCCAACCATCCAAAGCATCACACCCCTCAGACATTAGGTTTAACGAGAGGGGAAGTTGTTTAGTCAACTATTTTTCACTAATTCACTTCTTGATTTAAAAAAAAAAAATGCTACCCAGATAAGATGATAGGACATCATGACCTCAGCTCAATTGAACACCACAGCACCTACCTACACCCAAGAGAGACAGACCCACTGTTGTTTCAACCTAAGAATCAAATGATGGCTACATTTCTTCTCCTCCCTCTCCAGAAGCCATTGGAGAGGGACTCACGCTGTGAATCCAGCCAGTCCAACAGTTGTCAATGTGCCTGAATTCACATCCTTGGTTCATACTCTAGAGTCCTGCCTTGGAGACCAAAGAGAAAATATGGAGGAACTCAATGCATGGATACTCTCTCGAGCCCATTGAGAGATCCCAAAGGAGTTTGAATTAAACATTTTGGAAATATCCTCTGATCTGGCTCCTCCATTTTCTCTGCTTAGGACACATAATGCTAATGGCTCTTACCTTCCCTTCACATCTTTATCCATGTACCAGTCTTCCTCTCCTCCCTACACCTGGCTGTTACACAAATGAAACTGTTGATATGATTTTGGGTTCAAATTGCTCCCCNCACACACATACACACAATGGCAGTGCTGATGACAATGTCCTAAACAGAAGGACTTTGATTGGGTAAACAGAAGCCTGAAGTCGTGTGTCTGTTTACCAGGAACCTTCTTTGATCCACTCCCAAAGGTCAAGACAAAGGTCAGGCAATGACATCTAGCTCCAGCTAGTATCAGATCAGACTCCAACCTTGTTGACTGTTACATAAAATCTGCTTGTTTTTCTGACATTTTTCTTCTGACTGTCTCCCCCCCCCCGACACACACACACAAAGAGATAACTGCAGCAGTCTGATCCCTAACAAACCAGTCTTTCTGCCCATGGAGTGGTCCAGTTTAGTGGTTTCACTGCACCCTCACTTACAATAAGGGCACTGGAGAGGTGCCTCCCTGCCTCATCTGACAACCCCACTCAGTAGGAAGTTGTCATCCAAACTCCCTAAGTGGCAGTTGGGATGACNTCTTCAGAGGGGGAATATTAAAAACAAGTGGTAGAAATGGAAGAGGAAGTTCAGGGCAGGGGCCCAAAAATGTCCTTGAGTCTCAACAAGAAATGTCAAAGGGGAGTTATCTCCTCCTAAATGAACAGGGCTGCCTAGGGAGTATCCGTGATGCTCTGGGCTCTCATCTCCTCTCGAATGAACATTCCTGCCTAGAAAGTATCTGTGATAAAAGCTAAAACCCAGGGCCCAAACATTAATCCCTTCTGGTGAACAACTTTGAAACCACATCTCTAGAGTTTCATGATAAAAATGGGTTAGAACTATTCCCCAATTTCAGGCCATCTCCTACATACTTTAGGGGTACCTCTTCAGGTATGGGGTGTGGATATAAAGATGGAATCTACCCCTAGTCAGAGACNTGCTCCTGACTCCTCCTTTAAGGGTTAATCCAATAGAGCAGGTCAGGACCCTGCCTAGAGTCCCACCCCTAGGAAGACAGGTTCACCTCAAGAGAATATGCTTTTCTTTCCAGAATTCCCGTCCCCTGCTGCAGCGCGTACCAGCTGAGAGACGGTGAGATTCAGCTTGGTCTGGGTCTGCCTACTTTTTTGAGGCATGACTATTTTCTTTTCCTTACATCTTCTTTCCTCTGGATGCTAGTCAAGGTCTACGTATGCTTTTCAACTCCCTAGCTAGTACTCCAGACTCTGCCTGGCTCCTTTTCTAAAGTTGCCCTCCTGACCCTGTGGCTCCCTGCTGCCAAGTGGCTGGCCTCCATGCCACCTAGTCTCAAGCACCATGACATATGCTCTTCTCCACTCTCCTCCCTCCTTCCAGGCAGCTGTGAGACTTAGAGCAAGCCCCCCACCTCCCGGGGGAGGGCTTTCTTTTTAAACTCTAATCAATGGTCCTGAGGCTTCTGCCTGAGTCTGTTCTTTGTCCCTGAACTTTTGTGACCATTCTTAAATTCTTTTATTAATGAAACTGAGGGTCCCAAGAGGGGACCCTGATTTCCCAGTTATCACATAACATCTCTGAAGGGACT
>LZPO01008002.1:32419-49564 GCA_001675575.1 Neotoma lepida | reverse complement strand
AGAGAGAGAGAGAGAGTGAGAGAGAAGAGAGAAGAGAACCAAGAAAATATTTATGAGGAAACCAGGGACTTGAATATGAGCTGGCTAAGGATAATATCTGGGAAGGGTTGATGATTTACTCATTGTCATAATGGTATTGGGTGATGTGTGTTTTAAAGTTTTCATTTCTTAGTGGGGTATTTCTAAGCATTCATGGGTAAAGTGATGGGGTGGAGGGGTCCTGGAAGGAGGAGGCAGAGTGAGGTGTAGATGAGGCAAAGTGGATAGCTGCAGAAGCTGGGAGATGGGTGTGTGGGGTTTGTTGGACTCTTTGTTGTTATTCATTCTCCGTGTGTGTGTGTGTGTGTGTGTGTGTGTGTGTGTGTGTGTGTGTGTGTGTGTGAACTTTTCTGTAGTTTAAAAATAAATAAATAGGCCTGGCCTGGTGATGTACACCTTTAATCCCAGTACTCAGGTTATAGAGACAGATGGATCTCTTTGAGTTTGAGGCCAGTCTTGTCTGCATAGTGAGTTCTAGGCCAGCCAAGGCTACACAGAGAGACCTCGCCTTGCCTCAGTAAAGAAATAAACAACAAATGAATAAAGGATGGCAGGTCTGTTCCCACTGAGTTTCCCAGGAGGGGCAGGTGGTGGCAGGGCCCTTACCTTTCAGATAAGATGAACTTCCCATCTCTGAGGCCAGGAAGCTTCCTCAGGGGGTTGATCTCCGTGTATTCCTTGCTATGGTGGTGACCTGAGGGGGCAGGGAGGGTCTGGGGCTTTGGGGACCCCAGGGAAAAGAGACCTTGGGCTTCTAGAGACAAAAGGAAGAAACTAAGGCCTCAAGGATGACATGGCTTGCCCCAGGTCACAGAGGAAAGGAGAGTATCACAGGGGCCAGGATTAAGAAAAATCCCTCCTCCCAGATTCTTACACCGCAGCCCTTGTGACCCCCTCTCCCAGGGATCAAGACAGCCCTTTGGCTCCCAGAAGTTAGAAGTTCAGCCTTCACCCGAGGCCTGAAGTCACAACCTGTGAATCACCTTCAGCCCTAGGGACCTAAGTGCCACCTTCGGTCTCATCCCCTCTCACTCATTCTTGTCTCCCCTTTGAAGGGATTGGGCAGCTGAATCTTGCAGCTTGGGGAACCCTGCAAATGCACCCAAGGTCCACTGATATCCTCAGAGAACTCCAGAGCAAGCAGGAATACTAATCCCTCCTGACCAACTGTTTGCAAGTGAAAACCCTTCTGGGGCTCCACCACACCTCAGCCGTTTCTGCAGCTCCCACATTATTGCATCGTCTAGAAGCTAAGTCTCTTCCAGCTGAATTGTAGAGACTCCTCAATGTCTTGGATCCTGATCCACTGATCCTCACATGGGATGTGGGGTCTGTGTAACATTGAGTACATTTTTTTTCATAGTTCTTTCTCCTCCTTCTTTTCCTGTCCTTTTTTAAATTTGTGGATATGTGTGCCTGTGTACATACATGAGCTGGGGATCAAACCCAGGGTTTTGCTTGTGGCATGCTAGGCAAGTGCTTTATCACTGTGCCACAATCTTAATCCCAGAGCAGGTTTGAAAACTGGGAGAGGGTGAGCACAGACTGGGGAGGAGGGGGCACNGACTGGGGGAGGATAGGTGCAGACTGAGTAACATATGCACTGTCACATGGTAGTGGGTCTGTGTCCTGCACCAGCCAGGTTGGTGGATGCCACAGATAACAAGATGTGAGACCTCCAAAGGTGATGGTAAAAGCTTGGGCTGAGGGTCTGAGGTTCTCCTAGCATCTCTCCTTCCTTTACCCCCCCAAATCCTATTTACCCCAACAGGGAGATTGTCATTCATGGTGAAGGTAGGCTAGATAGGGACATGGCCTGAGCACCTTGACATCTGTTTCACCTCTGCTCCCCTTGCTGACCTTGGACCCTCAGAAACAGTCTCACCAGGTGCCCTGGCAGCACCTCAGGATCAGGCTTCCTGGCAACACCAAGGACTGACCTTTGAGTAGATCCACAAATTGGAAGTCAAAGGGGATGCTGTTCTTCCTGGCGAAGATGTAGACAGCACGGCAAGGTGCCGACAGCAAGTCCATGTAGAGCTCCAGGACCATGCTGAGATGCTTGCTGAGCCCCACAGCCACAGCAGGTGGACCACAGACCTGGACTGGTGTCTAGCCTGTGCACCGGGCTCTAGGCTCTCTCTCACCTGAGCTGCGGACCCTGCATTCTGGAACTTACCTCCCTTGATGTTCTCATGAGGCCAGGGGACCTGGAATTCTTACAATAGCAAAGATTCTGAGGGGACTTAGGGATGTCGAGAGGCCTTGCTAGAGGGCTGGGACAGGTTCCTATTGAGCATGTGCTCTGTGGTTCAGCCTCACAGGCATCTGTCTGAGAAGGGCTTATATACCAGCATCCCCAGGGCCAGGCCTTCTCTGCAGAATAGGACGAAAAGGGCTTTTCAGGTCCAGAACGAGAAAAAGACAAGGACTGAGTTTGCATTGCCTGAACCAAAGACTGGNGTATCCANGGCTAAATCTACTCTGAAATGTGATTGGGAAAGGATTTGAAAGAGGTAGGTGCTACATCTTAGATTTTGAATGACCTCTGAAGGCCATGTGTTAAAGGTGTATTCCCTGTGGTGGCAGTAGGACCTTTAAAAGGTGGAGCCTGTAGAGATGGTAATATAGCCCAGTAGTAAAGTGTTTAAGTTATAGCATATAGACAGCCCAGGCTCCATCCCTAGTAGTGAAGGTAATAGGAAAGATGAGTCCTGGTANAAGGCATTGGCTCATTGATGACATTTTCTTGAAGGAGTAGAAGGTGTTGGCTCATTAGAGGACATTTCCTTGAAGGGAACTGTAGAATGATTGTCTCTTCTTTCTTCTTTTTCTTCCTGGTTATGAGGTCAACAGTTCTCTCTGTCACATGTACTGCCCACCATTTCCAACAACCCCCGCCCCCCCCGCCGCACGAGACTTGAACACAGTATGTCTACCCAGTCATGACTCTAGCTCTTTAAAATTTTGAGCCTAAATAACCTATTTTTCCTTTAAAAAATTTTAGGGGCTGGAGAGACGGCCCAGAGGTTAAAAGCTTTAGCTGCTTTTCCAGGGCACCTGGGTTCCATTCCCAGCACCCACATGAAGGCTCACGACGATCTGTAACTCCAGTTCCAGAATATCTAATGCCCTCTTCTGGTCTCTGCAGGCACCAGGCATGCATACGGTGCACAGACATACATGCAGACAAAACACCCATACACATCAAATAAAATTTGTTTTCTTTAGATATTTATTTTTATTTTGAAATTATGTATATGTGGGGGGGGNATAAACATGTATGAGTGAAGATGCCCATGGAATTCAGAAGAGGGCATAGGATCCCCTGGAGCTGAAGTTACAGGCGGTTGTGAGCTGCCCAACATGGGTGCTAGGAACTGAACCCTGCTCCCCTGCAAGAGCAGTACACACCCTTTAGTGCTGAGCCATCTATCCAGCTCCCCTTTCTTCTTCATAAGTTACTGTCTAGGGCATTTTATCATAGTGATGGAAAGCTAACACGCTGGAGGAGTTCAGGGAGCACAGGGACAACATTGAGGGTGCTCAAAGTGTGGCCCACCACACTGTACCATGCATGAGCCCAGAAACTCCCTGGCCTTGATTAAAGAAATCTAGACCACACTGTGCATCTGGCAGCTGTGGAAGAAAGTCACTAGAGATGCATAATGAGGACACAGTGTGGCTTTAGACTTTATGGNTATATTAGTTAATTTCCTCTATGCTGCAGTAAAATACTTGGCCAGACAAGATAGAGAAGGAAAGATTTATTTAGTCTCATAGTCTATCATGGTGGAAAGTCCTAATAGGGGAAGGGTCTTGAGGCAGCTGGTCATATTGCTTCTGGGGTCAGGAACAAGAGAGTGGTGAATGCTGCTGCTTAGTCACATTTATTTTCTTACTGTCTGGGACCCAAGCACAAAGAATGATGCTACCCACTTTAAGATGGGTCTTCCACTTCAGTGAACCCAATCAAGACAATTCCTCACAGGCGTGGCCAGAGACATGTCTCCTAGGTGACTCTAGATCTTGTCAAACTGACAAGATGATCTTGGAAGATACCNTGTCTTTCTAGGTCTCGCTTCCACAGGATAATGCAAGGCTGAGGATCAAGAGAGAGCTCAGAGCATGTTTGCATAACAGACAATCTCATGCAGGGCAGAACGCCAACTCTTTCCCCTTCAATGAACAACTCCTGAAGCTGCTGTGCCAGCTTCTATGCCAGTGGACAGTCGTGCTAAGCCTTAAGGGTTCCCTGGGCTATAGCATGAACTTGTGGACCTCCTGGACTACTTCAGCTCCCAGCATCACCTTCCCATAGGCCTAACAGCCAACTGAGGTCAAGCTTTGGAGAGGCTATAGCCCATGGCTGCTGGCAGGCAGGTATGAAGGTCTCTCTTACATTGGTTCCATGAGCACAATCATACCTACCAGGGAGACCTACCCAGTAGCCAAGAGGCTACTAAGCCACAGACCTAGTTGCTGCAAGCCTTCTCAATAGCAGCTGGACCCGAGGATCACCCAAGACTTCCTCAGTGGGAGGGGCAGAAGACCCTGGGCCAGGACAGCAGCTCATCTAGGTCCTCACAAGCCTCCTTGACCTTCTCTACCTGTCTTCCTTGCTACCAACAATTAGTGATGCCCACTGGGGCTCAATGTTTAGAAGACTTCTGAGGATTGCTGGAGGAAAGAGTGATGTGATGGATTGATGATATCTGTTCAGGGCAATGGATTCTTGGAGAAAAGAGTNCAGTGATNGATTAATGATATCTGTTCAGGTCAATGGAAGGGAGACACTATATATACCAACTGGTACCTTCCATCACTGGCAATCTTGGCTCCTGCCCTAGTCTGCAGGACAGAGTTGAGGAGGCTTCCTTTGTACAAGTGGATATTGTTGCCAGGCAAAATGATGGTGACATTCTGTATGCCAAGTATTCATTAATATGTTGGGCACAGCTTGTAGATCAGGTAGCACCATACCACTGCCTGGAACTTGTGGCTTAGGTACAGAAGGATGACTGTGTTATGACCAGGTATAGTAGCTATTTTTCTCGTTCTGTTTGTTTTTGAGACAGGGTCTCACTCTGTGGCATTGGCTGGCCTGGAACTTGCTATGTAGACCAGACTGTCCTCAGATTCACAGAGATCCTCCTGCCTCCACCTCTTCACCCTGCCAAGTGCTGGGACTACAAGCATGTACCGCCACACCCGTAGTTATCTTTTCTCTGTGACAAAATGCCTGACCAAAGCATATTAAAGAAGGAGAGGTTAATTCTGGCTCGCAGGTTGAGAGCAAAGGCCATCAAATTGGAGAAGGCATGGAGGCAAGGTAGCAGGAATATGACCTGCTGGTCTCATATCCACGGCCAGGGAGCGGAGCTAAATCCTCACTTCTTCTGTACCCACTGTCCTGGACCCTATCCAATGAGATTAAGCCACCTGTATTTAGGAAATCCCTTCACAGATTCACCCATAACTGTGTCTCCTAAATGATTCTTAATCCAGTCAANTTGACAATCAAGATTAACCATCAAGGGGCTGGAGAGATGGCTCAGAGGTTATGAGCACTGGCTGNTCTTCCAGAGGTCCTAAGTTCAATTCCCAGCAACTACATCGTGGCTCACAACCATCTATAATGAGATCTAGTGTTCTCTTATGGCTGGCAGGCAGAACACTGTATATTCACAATAAATAAATATATCTAGGGGGAGAAAAAACTTNGGAAAAAAAAGATGAACCGTCAAACAGAAAGGGAGTTGGGAACTTTTTTCCCANACTGTGGGGGTTGAGTTGATCTTTTGCTCACATCCAAACATTTAACCAGTTTCTCCACAGCTCTACCTTCAGGGGAGGGACACCAATACTGTATTCTGTCTTTGCAGCATCTTTGTGCAGCATCTTTGTGCAGCATCTTTGTGCAGCATCTTTGTGCAGCATCTTTGTGCAGCATCTTTGTGCAACATCTTTGTGCAGGATCTTTGTGCAGCATCTTTGTACAGCATCTTTGTACAGCATCTTTGTGCAGCATCTTTGTACAGCATCTTCGTGCAGCATCTTTGTGCAGCATCTTTGTGCAGCATCTTTGTGCAGCATCTTCCTGCAGAATCTTCTTTATTGCTCCCCCTCCACCCTTCCAGCAACATCTCACTGCCAGTAAATGTTCCCTTCTACTCCTCCCTGGACCCCAGATTTCACCCTTTCCACCTGCAGCAGCTGTGGTCTGCCCTCCGGCTGGGCCCCACTCTTCCAGTTAACATTCTCATTCCACATGAGGGAAGCAGCCCTGCCCTGTGGCCTAGCACCATGCGAATCTNGGATGTTGGAGACTGGTCACTTGACCCTTCCATGCAGTACTCTCTCAGTGTGTTCATGGTCATGCTCCCTGGGCCTATTTTGGCCTGGGCACTTCTGTTGTGGTGTGGAGGGCTGGGCTGTGGGCAGGGTCTCTGTAGACCTGAAGGACAGCTCATGGATACAAAGGAAGCCAGGGTTTGGCACCCATACTGGAACATGCTGACTGAGTGGGGGTTGGCCGCAAGCCAGTCACCTAGGCTTTCTTGGCTCCTAGACAAGACCTCCCAGGAAGCTGGCAGGACCCCATTCTGAAACCTGAGGAAGTGAGAATCATCCTCTGGCCCACACCTTCTTGGCCTATAAAAAGGAACTGCAATGACTTCCCCATGCTTTTCACAGGATCTGAAGCTTACCGGTGGGTAAAACTTTGGGAGATGGACACCCAATCCCCCAACACATACACACAAAACACACACATTCACATTGTGTGGGGATGATATCACCCATGGTTTCAAGAACAACTCACGACTTGACTGGGTGAGTGAAGACCCCACACATCTTTTGTCACTCTGACAGTGTCAAGCAAAATCACTGTACTGGCTAGTTTTATGTCAACTTGACACAAGCTAGAGTCATCAGAGGGGAGGTAGCCTCAGTTGAGAAAATGCCTCTATAAGATCAGGCTATAGGCAAGCCTGTAGGTCATTTTCTTTTCTTTTCTNTTTTGGTTTTTCAAGACAGGGTTTCTCTGTGTAGCTTTGGCGGCGCCTTTCCTGGAACTCACTCGGTAGCCCAGGCTGGCCTCGAATTCACAGAGATCCGCCTGCCTCTACCTCCCAAGTGCTGGGATTAAAGGCGTGCNCCACCACAGCCCAGCTCATTTTCTTAAGTAGTGATTGATGAGGGAAGGCCCAGCCCATTATGGGTCGTGCCACCCCTGGGCTGGTGGTCCTGGGTTCTACAAAGAAAGCAGGCTGAGCAAGCCAGGGGAAGCAAGTCAGTAAGCAGCACCCCTCCATGGCCTCTGTATCAGCTCCTGCCTCCAGGTTCCTGCCCTGTTTGAGTTCCTGTCCTGACTTCCTTTGATGATGAACTGTGATGTGGAAGTGTAAGCTGAATAAACCCTGTCCTCCCCAATTTGCTTTTTGGTTATGGTGTTTCACCACAGCAATAGAAACCCTAGCTAAGACAGTCACGGTGACCAAGTCACAGGATTGTGGCTACTGCCCCTGGAGTGAGGAACCAGGATATAGGTGTGGGGCTGAAACTTTGCCAGGCCCTTGGTTTTCTCCAAAGATAGGCTCTGCTCTGGAAGCCACGTGGAACACAATCAACTGGCTGTTCCACAGTAGAGAAGGAAGGCCTGGGCTAGGAGTCAGAGTTGGCCCTGAGCCCAGGCAAACAGAATCTGCCTCGTGAAAGCAGGCAGGGCCAGCAGAGCAAGAGGGCACTCACTAAGGCAAGGCCTGTGGGTGGGAATCTAGGCCCTGGTCTAGCATGCTCAGATGTGCCAGACCCTGGCCCACATTGCCCTTGGGCACATCGGCCCCATCCCATGGTGGTGGCCCTTTGTAGACCTTGGATTTTGCCACAGTCCTGTGAGGAAGAGGAGACATGAAAGAATGGAGCATGGGCAGATAGTGCAACAGGAAAACACAATGGAGAAACTGGGCTCAGAGCAGGGGAATGGGGAGGCGTTTGTTCATTCCCGCATTGACTTCACCCCTCCATTCAACAGAGTGAGTCTTGAAGATAAAAATCAATGGTCTGGTCAAGAGTCACACGGAAGGAAGGCACTAGATAAAAGTCAAGGTTCTTTTGTGTCAGCATATCAGGGAGCTGGGCTTAACTGTAATTGCAAAAGGGAGGCACGTTAATCAGCTCTGTGTAAGACCTGTGGTGGTCTGAATAAAAATGGCCCCTATAGGCCCATAGGGAGAGACACTATTACGAGGTCTGGTCTTATTAGAGTAGGTGTGGCCTTGTTGGAGGAATTGTGTCACTGGGGGTGGGCTTTGTGGTCTCAGATGCTCAGGCCATGCCCAGTGTGGCATTTTCTTCCTGCTGCTTGCCAATCTGGGTGTGGATGTAGAACTCCCAGCTCCTTCTTCAGCACCATGTCTGCCTGCATTGCCACATGCTTCCCACTGTGATGATAATGGACTAAACCTCTGAAACTGTAAGCCACCACAGTGAAATGTTTTCCTTTATAAGAGTTGCCGTGGTCATGGTGTCTCTTCACAGCAATAGAAACCCTAACTAAGACAAGACCTATATGCTGGTTAGGGGGTTGGTTTTTCTTTTGGGAGGAGGGGTCAACTTGACAGAAGCTAGAGTCATCTGGGAAGACAGAATCTCAGCTGAGGAAACGCTTCGATCAGATTGGCCTGCACACAAGTAAGTCTGTGGGGCATTTTCTTAATTGATGATGTGAGAGGGCACACTCCTCTGTGAGCAGTTCAACCCCTGGGCAAGGGGTCCTGGGTAAGATAAGAAAGCAAACTGAGCAAGCCATGAGAGGGCAGAACAATAAGCAGTGTATCTCCATNGCCTCTTTCAGCTCTTGCCTCCAGATTCCTGCCTTTGAGTTTCTGCCCTGACTTTTCTGGATGATGGACTACTACAAGCTGTAAGATGAAATCAACCCTTTCCTCCCCAAGCTTCTTTTGGTCGTGGTCTTTATCACAACAACAGAAAGGGAACTAGTATTAGCTGCAAGGTCACAGCCAGTGTCATTAAACAACTCTGGAGTGGGCTGAGTGGGAGTGAGACCTGCTCTCTGGAGAGAACCACCTAAAGGCTCTGTGAGTGCAAAGCTGCTAGCCACAGCTGTCCCGCTGGCACATCACAGTGGCCCTCCCATTCTTCAGACACTAGCAAAGGGGAGGGATACAACACTGAGTCCTCCTGAGACCCTGCCCAGGCAGGGAACAGTTGCATGATCTGAGAGGGCCTATAAAGGGGATGCTGCCACTGACTGTCAGGGACAGGAAGAAAATTGAGTGGCCGCCTAAGAAGGGCAAGAGAAAAGGGGGCTGGTGTGGCTGCTCTGAGCTCAGTTGGGGTTACCTAGAAGCAAGGGGATTCAGGGATTATCTGCCTTATCTCAGTTTGTGATCATGGTGGCCTGCCTGCCCAGCCCTCCTTGTAGACAGCCAGCACCTGTCAGCAGGTGATGGAAAGATGAATTCAATCTGGACCCTTCCCCTGTGCCTGTTGGTTCCCACGCTGTTATGTCTTTTGCCCTAGACCTGTTCTCATAGGACATTTAAAAAAAAAATGCTCTGGACATAGTTACCATGTCAGCCTGCATTGGCCTTCATATAGGGCAGATCCAGTGAATCAGTCACTGGTGTTTATGATTAATAATGGATTGGGACATAACAATGGCCTTGAGGACCTTCATATGCTAGCCTCTCTCCTCCTCAGAGGGGCTATAATCAATGGTAGTTTGTAGATTGCCCTGCCCTCTCCTATCCCCACCNCCTACAGTGTGAACCACTGTCTAGCAGTCAGGGCCTATCTCTGATACATAAAGCCAGGCGGCTCCCCATTGTGTGGGAACCAATGCCCTCTCCTTAGTACTCATGTTGACTGACTTCCTGAGGAGATGTGAACAGATACCTGTTCAAAACAGATAGGACACTGATGATAGACCCAAGAAATGATGCTACCTGAGTCTACCTTGGTGACAATGGGTTTATTGGGGTTACTTACAGAAGCATGGATGACACAAAGGTCATGGATTACTAAAAAAAAACCTGTCCCCAGCATGAGTGACCACACACAAAAGCGGCATCCCTGGAGCTCCCTGCACAACTTATACGCAGCACCACAGGCTGATCCTCTGGCTAACAATGGTTTGCTACTATTATAGCCATAAGGAGGGGCCTTTTACTTTTTATATAGTTATGTTCTATGAGTTTTACTTGTTCTGGGGATTGAACACAGGTCATCACTGTAACCCAAATTCTAATTGGTCTTAATAATAGAAACCTGGAGTCAGATACAGAGGTAAATGCTGAAAGATCAGAGAAGCAGAGCAACCACACACCAGAGAGTTCTTACCTCTTGGAATCCTCAGCCTGAAAGAGCCTGAGCCCCTGTCTCCTCCTACCTTATATTCCTCTCTCTGCCCAGCCATATCACTTCTTGTCTCCCACCTCACTAGTGCTGGGATTAAAGGCATGAGATCCCAAGGGCTGGGATCAAAGGTGTGTGTCACCACTGCCTAGCTCTGTTTCTGTTTCAGACTGGATCAATCTTGTGTAGACCAGGGTGGCCTTGAACTCACAGAGATCCATCTGCCTCTGCCTCCTGAGTGCTGGGATTAAAGGTGTGTGCCACCACTGCCTGGTCTCTATGGCTAACTCGTGGCTTAACTCCACACTCTGATCTTCAGGCAAGCTTTATTTGTTAGATCACAAACAAAATATCACCACCCATCAGCTTTGGCTATAAGTATCCTTACAGGCTGATCCATCTGATTAACCTCCTAATTCTTTATATTAAATCCTTTCTGTTGTGAGTTCTCGCCCATGGACTCACATGGAGGTTTGCATAACAATGGAGATAAATCCTACTGTTTGTTGTTACTGGGAAACTCTCTGGAAAGATAGGAGTNTTTGCCCAAAGAAATCTTTTGTGTCCTATATTTCAAAGACCAAGTCTTGTAAAAGATCATCTATATCCCTAAATGGGTTTGTTGTTTACTATCTTTTTGCCTATGTAATAATGTAATAATTTTATATGGATTTGTTATCTGTGACTTTCCTTTGATTATCCATAATGTAAACTGAGACATAATTTTATTCCATACATATTATAGGACAATGTAATAAAACCAGTAACTCGTTATTCCTTAAAATAGTCAGACTTTTTATTATAATAAAATACAGATGTGTGCTAACTTTTGAATGGTTTTTCTTTGTGTTACTGGTTTTTAGCGTATTCATTTTGGTTTCTTATTATTCTTAGAAGCATGCTAAGGATACCTGGTGTCCCTTTTATGCAAAGCTCCTCCCAGAGCCAGAGAGGGATCCAGAAAAAGGCCTGGGGCAAATAGAAAAAGATAAACCTAGCCAAGAAACAACAGGAAACTTTACTGCTTGTCAGACCACTCAGAGAATCCTAGCAATTCGGAGCAGCATGTCGGGGTGGGCCTCTGGAGGGGGCACTGGTAGTGATTTTTTGGCTGCTTGTTCCAGGACACTCAGGATGGGGCCATGGGCCTCCTGACACAGATCAGTACCCAAGAATGCCTCCACCCGCTCTAGCCATGCAGTCAGTCGTGGCCGTCCCTCAAACAGATTATAGCCAAGAGCCACCGGCTGCAGGGACAAAAAACAGGGACAAAAATGTGAAGGTAGGAGGGCAAAGGAGACCCCGATGTTGGCAACTCAGCACAAGCATCGTGGACACAGCCCCATGGGCGGTCCAGGGCAGTGTGATCCATTACAGCAGCCAGAAGCTGCCTCCCACTCAGGCAGGAAACAAACCACTCAGGGGTCCCCTCTGTGATTCTGGCTTTTCCCAAACCACAGNGCTTCTAACTTAGGGAAGGGGTGAGAAGAAGGATCCTGCCCTTAGTTACTATTCCACCCACTCACTGGTCTCATACCTGCATCAGCTCCTCCAGACACATGAGATCAGCCAGTGTCATCTGCTGGCCAGCAAGGAAAGCCCTGTCCCCAAGGAACTTTTCCTCCAGACGCTGCAGAGCTGCAACCATATTCTTTCTGTTCCGTTCCACCTTCTCCTCTGGAACCTGGACCCCAATGAGTGGCCCTAACACCTGGCACAACAGCAGAAGTGCTCTGTAGGTAACCTTGACTCTTACTGGGTCCCCAAGGTTTGACCCTTCCCCAGAGGACCCTGCACACCTTGATCCACAGGGGTACTCCAAAGGTGCCACGGATGTTATCAGCGTGCCAGCCTAGGTACTCATGGACTCGGGCCCGGGCCTGCAGGTCAGCTGGGTACCAGTGGTCTGCCACCTGGTACTTGGAACTCAGGTAAATCAGGATGGCTGAGCTGGGGGTCATGAGAAGGGACGCTGTAAGGACCTTGGCTGTTTCCCATTCTTCAGTGGGATTTTCACATTTGAAGTACTCCCTCCTAATCTCATCCCCTACCCCTGTCTAAGGATGATCTTTCTTCTCTGCAGTGCTATGTGTGGAACCCAGGGATGGACACCTGAACACACACATGCTCGGCAAGAGCTCTGCCTCTCCAGCTCTCCCCTTCCTTTGGTGTTGTGGACACTTCATTTGCTTGGTACCCCAGCAGCCACCCTATGAGGTAGAGACTTGATCCTTTTTTGCATGTGAGGAAGCTAATGCTCAAAACAGTTAAGTGAATTGCCTGAGATTGCACAGTTTAGAAAAAGCTCCCTGGGGCCTTGAAACCTGTGTGAGATAGGTATACATCTGTGGAATGGCTTGAACATGCCAAAGGGGNACCATGTCCTCTGGTTTCTACCGGTAAATATTGCTCGAATCTTAGATAGTCTTATAATAAAAAAAAACCCAGAGCCAGATATTGGGGTGAAAGCTGAAAGATCAGAGAAGCAGAGCAGGCCACAGCCACCACCTACTAATTACCTCACCAACTCCACAATTCTCTGACTGAAATCCTCTGAGTCTTCACCAGAAAGGGTCTCAGCTGAACTGCCTTAGTTCCTGTTTCCTCACACCTTATATACCTTTCTCCACCCTGCTGTCACTTCCTGGGATTAAAGGNGTGTGTGCTTTCCAGTACTAGGATTAAAGGTGTGTGCTACCACTGACTGGCTCTGTTTCCAGTGTGGCTTTGAACTCACAGAGATCCATCTGCCTCTGTCTCCTGAGTGACAGGATTAAGGGTGTGTGCCACCACTGCCTGACCTCTATGTCTAATCTAGTGGCTGGCTCTGTCCTTTGATCCTCAGGCAAGCTTTATTAGGGTACACAATATACCNCCACAGGTAGGTCCACCAGCCATCACTTCTAGAGCCACCTGACAGACCTCTAGTCTTCTCTGTCTAGTCACTAGACTCTAGTGGGAGAACCAGCCAGCACCNGGAGGCCTGACACTTTCCAGGGACCAAGCCTTGGTAGATTAGACAGGGGACATCTGGGAAATCAGGAGAAACTCCTCCTAGCCTCTGTTATTGAATCTACATTTTGCTTAACCCTGGACAAATGTCCCCTTGTCACCTTCCAATACTCTTCAGTCAAGGTGNCGAGGCCTCGAGAGTAGGGTTAGGGGTCCAGCAGAAGAAACAGGGCAGGGATTGGGAGGTGCTGGATCAACCCCCGGTCATCCAGGCCTCATTCCCAGACAGTCTGCTTGAGCTACACCCCTCACAGCCTCAGGTGGGCATCTGCCAGGGCCACACACCCACACCCGGACCCGCAGGAAGCATGAGGAGGTGGCTTAGGCTCTGGGTTTATTTACAGCTGCACCTTTCGGTCAACACGAAGTTTCCCTCTTTGAGGACAGGAAGTTTCCGCAGGCAGTTTATCTGGGAGAATTGCTCGCTCAAGTTCTGCCCTGGGAAGGAAGAAGACAGAAAATGTGTTCAAGGGCTCAGGCAGTACCTCTGTATTTTCCCTCTCTTCTTTGTAACCAGAGCCCCCCCTCCCAGAGCAAAGTCGAAGCGGCCAAAACTGGGTGGGCCCGAGACCAGCGGCACAGAGTTGGCTCAGCTATGTGTCTCTTCCTTGTAAATTCTCCGGGGTTTTGTAAATCTAAACGTAGCGTGCCTTGCCTTCAAAGCAGGAACTCTGCAAATCATTTTCTCCCCTATGTCCCAGGGCAGAAAGTACCACCCTATCTTCCTTGTCAGAGCAGAATTAAAGTTTAGTGAGGGCTCTGAACTCCAAAGAGGGCATTCCCTGGTGGGCGGCACTGGATGATGAGATGAAGGCGGGACCATACTCATCAGTGGGTGAAGGACTGACGTAGTCTAGGGGTAGATGGGTACCAGGCTTGGTCCAACCTTTGATTATATCCACCGTGTGCTTCTGGAAGGGAATGCCGTTCCTCTTGGCGAAGATGTAAACGGCGCGGCTGGGCTGTGACAGCATGTCGACATAGAGCTCCAAGCCCATGGTGGCAGCTACACAGACCGTACGGATGGANTGCGTAAGCCCGCACTAGCAAGTGCAGGCAATTCCACTAATATGGGTCCAGTCCAGCCTCTGTTGGTCAAGCCTGATGCTTTCCCCTCTTGCACNACTGACGCCTGTTTATCTTGAGGGGGGCGCTGCTCTGGAGAACTTTGCACCGAAAGGAGGGCTGAAGTGCGCACGCACTCGAGAGGACGGAAGCGNTTTGCTCTAAAGAGCTGTGGTGCCAGAGATCCAGCCCATGACTTTCGTGTAACCCAGACCGGGAAANAGCCAAGCCCAGACTGGGAAATAGCCAAGTTCTGCTTTCCCGTACTGAGCCCCGAGAGTGTTGTGGATTCGACTTGCAGGAAACTGGAACGCTCCGCTCCCAGCTCTCGGTTACNGCGGGAGGGGATCTTAGAGGCTGCTTTCTAGGGTCCCCCTCCAATGGGTAAAGCTTGTCGCAGGCTGCTAGGAACCTTGCCTTAAGGAAGAACTGTCTATGGCCCATGTAGAGGAGGTCGTTTGAGAACACTGAATCTTCCCCATCACTCCGTGAGATTCAGGAGGCTGTGTGGTTGAGGGAGTAGTCATAGCGCTCTCTCTCTCTTTCTCTCTCTCTCTCTCTCTCTCTCTCTCTCTCTCTCTCCTCTCTCTCTCTCCTCTCTCTCTGCATGGTGGCATCTTCCACAGTAATGGTCCATCACTATCACTGACTTTATCTGAATCTTTTACAATAGCTGTGACCTGTGGCCCACATGGGGAACCAGAATGTTTCCCTAGGAGTTTTATTTCCACTTATTTACGTACTTAATTTTGGACACTGGTAGTCTTGCTGTATTGCCCAGGNTGGTTTCAAACTTTTGGGCTCCATTGATTTCTCCTGCCTTAGCTTCCTGAATAGCTGNGACTCCAGGTGAGACCCACCCTGCCTGGCTTTGCAGGGAATTTTTATGATTGATTGATTGGGTTGGTTGTTTTGGGTTTTTTGAAACAGGGTCTCCTGTAGTCCAGGTTGGCTTCAAACTTCATATGTAGCCCAGAGTGGTCTTGAACTCCTGATCCCCCTGCTACCATCTCTCAAGTGCCGGAACTACAGACATTTGCCACAACACCAGGCTTTCTTACCCTGATAGTTTTGAGTTGCAATTCAAAGATAGCTGGGGGCTGGATTAGCCTGTGGTGACATTTCCATTTCCAGAATGTGACAGCAGACTGGCCTGAGGAGAGGCTGCTACAGCAAAAGGGAACATTGTTGGGGGAAAGAAGCAGGCTCAAACTGCAGCTCTCTCAAGTGGCCGGCCCCTCACTTCTCCCCTCCCACTGCCCCAACCAGTTTAAAGTCGGATCCTTCCTGCTTCCCCCCCCCCCACCCACCCGCCCGCCCAAAATAAGCTAGTGTTGTTTTTTGAGGAAAAGAATTCTGAAAAACACAAAGCAGTTCCCAGAGGAGCCCCTCTGAAGCCCTGGAGGGCTCATGGCCGGGCTCCTGCAAATTCCAGTTCAAAGGGCAGATGATCCAAGATGTCTGTATTCATCTAAGGAGATGAACTAGCCCTCTGACTTGGTGGGGCCCTAGAAGTTTCCAGACCTTGTTTGTTTCAGGTTTTGATGAACAGGCTTCCCCTAGGCCAGACATCCCCTCTCACTTACAGGGTTAGATATGGCTCATGAATGGATGGGCCCCTGAATTACCCCAGCCTTCACCCTGCCTGACCCTCCTTCTCCAGGCTCAGGCACCTGCTTTGCTACTGTCCCTAGTGGTGCCCCTCCACCACTGGCAAGAAACTGGTTTGGCTACCTCACTCTCCTCTTCACTCTCTCCCTTTATTCTGGTGGCTTTTCCCACTAAATTCTTCCTTGAATCTTGGCAAAAAAAAAGCCCATTTCTGCCATCCTTCCTCTTGACTATTACCAGTTTTCATCTTTCTGGTCAGATACCTACAGCCAATGTGGTGGTTCTCATGAGGAATGCCCCCCCATCGGTTCATGGTTTNGAACACTTGGTCTCCAGTTGGTGGTCCGTTTTGGAGAAGGTTAAGTAACTTAGGGTATGACACCTTGCTAGAGAAAGTATGTCACTGGAGGTGGGCTTTGGAAGCTTAGAGCCTCGTCCCCTTCTAGTTCAATCTCTCCTTTCTGTGTGTGGTTAGAGATGTGATCTCTCAGCCCCAGCTACTGCTGCCATGCCTCCCTCACCATTATGGACTCGATCCCTCTGCAACCATAAGCCAACATGGGTTCTCTTCAGTTTCTTTGGGGCATGATATTTATCACAGCAGCAGGACAGAAACTGATACAGCCGACTTTGCTCTTTAGCATATGACTTCATTTTTAAACTCCAAAAATGCATGTCCATCGAACGACCACCTGTTTTCCATGTTGTCTTCTTTTCTTCAGACTTCTGTTCTCAGTATTTAAAGTATTTGGATTTTAACGTGTTNGTCTGTCCAAGGCTAAGAAGCTGAGTTTTTCTTTGATGGAATGAGATCATGCCTCTGGCAATTGTGAAATTAAACATTTATCATNATGTATTAATCCTATCATAGATACAGTGTTATGACCACAANAATGCAAAGACAATTAATTTTCTCATTGTGCATTTACCTAAAGACTTAGCAGTGAATCCTACGTTTGCTGGTTAACATCACAGGACCTATGGGAGCTCTAGGTTGGAACTGGAGCCAGGGAACTGGATGTGGTCCTGGGGAAGACT
>LZPO01008002.1:0-30054 GCA_001675575.1 Neotoma lepida | reverse complement strand
GAGTGAGTTCCAGGAAAGGCGCAAAGCTACACAGAGAAACCCTGTCTCGAAAAAACAAAAAACAAAAAACAAACAAACAAAAAAATATTCCTGCCAAGGGAACTGTGACTTCTGTGTCTGGAGAACGAGGCAAATCGTGAGAAACCTGGAGGAAGTGCACACCATGAGTTCTGTGCTCATGATGAAATGTTGGTTGGGGATAGAGAAAATACCTCAGTGTGCTGGGGAGGCCCACCCGCCCCCTACTCTTCAAACTTGAAAGGGGTGGGGAGGGGTGTGATTCCGTAGGAAAGCATGTGCCAAGTAAAACACAGAGTCATACAAATCGGAAAGATCACAGTATGGACAATAGGATAGAACCCTCTCAGATCACCCTGGCACACCCATGATCTACCTATATGAAGATTTACCTGAATGGGGGAGGGGGAAGCTGGCTTATATTTCTGTTCTGGATGAGAAAAGAAAAAGAAAAGAGAGAGAGAGNGGGCAGGGGAGAAGAGAGGANGGCAGAGGAGGGCTTTATCTTCATCAGCAATGACAGAGCAGCGTCTCCTGAGTATCCTTGGGGATAGCTCTGGGAGAGTGACTTGAACTGGTTTTGCCATTTGTGGGCTTTAATGTTTTTATTATTGTGTGTAAATGTATGACTTGTGTGTGGGTGCGCCACTGCACACNTGTGGAGGACACGTTTCCACTGTGAGTTCCAGGGACTGAACATGTGCCAGGCTTGCACATGTACATGGGAAATGCTATTTACTCATGAGCCATCTTGCCAATCTTGCTTTGGGTCTTTTTGATGTTAGTGTTTTTCTTGTGGTTGTTGTTACATGACAGGGGCATTCTAGGTAGCCTAAGGTTAGCCTCAAATTCACAGGGGTCCTCCTGCCTCAGCCTCCCAAACATAGAGATTACAGACACGAATCACCACACTTAAGTACCAGAAGCACATTTTTGTTCTCGGTTGCTCTCATCTTCTACGGACANGCTTTGACGATGTTGGATGTAACAGGACTGATTTTTAAGTTATTTTAAAAATTTGTATATGTGTGTGTACATNTGCCACAGTGCACATGTGAAGGTCANAGAACNACTTGTGAAGGCTGATTCTCTCCTTCCAACCATGCAGGTTCTAGGGATCAAACTCAGGTGGTCATCAGGCTTGGTGGCAATACCCGCTGAGTCATCTTGCTNGCCCCTGAGGTTCTCACTGAACCTGGAGCTTACTGGTTGGCTAGAACAGTTAGCCATCAAACCCCAGGGTTCTTCCAGTCTCTGAATCTCTAGTGCTGAGATTACAAACACACACCATCAAGCCTGGCTCATAGCTAAACCCAGGTCCTCACAGTTTGGCAGCAAGTATTTACCAATTAAGCCATCTCCCCAGCTCTGTTTTTTATTTCTTCATATTTTGAAGTTTATTAAAATAAAGTATTAGTGGCTGGGTGGTGGTGGCACATACCTTTAATCCCAGCACTTGGGAAGCAAAGGCAGGCGGATCTCTGTGAGTTCCAGGCCAGCCCAGGCTACAAAATGAATTCCAGAAAAGCTCCAAAGTTACAAAGAGAAACCGTATCTCAAAAAACATATATATATATATATATAATATTATATATATATATATTCACATTATCCTGGTGGTTTATTCTCCAACAGTTATTGAAGTACAAGGGACCACAGTTATTAATTGGCTAGTATAACAATTGCAACAACTTTTAATAATAACTCTGAAGAGTAATGGTCTTAATCCCCAAATTAAAAGACACAGACTAGAGACTGGAGAGAAGGCTCAGCTGTTAAGAGCACTTGTAGCTCTTCTAAAGGACCAGTGAGTGTTTGGTTCCCAGCACCTACACTGGGGAGCTCACAGCTGCCTGTAACTCCAGTTCCAGGGGGATCAGATGGCATTTTCAGGGACTGTAATACATGTGGCATATATACACATACAAAATAAAATAAAGACACAGACTGGCATATTGGAAGAAGCAGGAGGTAANTCAAGCCCAAAAGGATAAATGCCACATGTTCTCTCTCATATGTGGGGCATGGCTTTGAATGTTTAGATCTGTGNTCTAGGGCTGAGGAAGCTAGAAAGAGCCTGTGGCAGGAAGGCAAGGAAGAGGTCTTAAGGGGTGAGGAGGTAGTGAATCAGAAAGGACAATCAAGAGAAGGAAATCCTGGGGGTTAAGAGTTTAAGCAGGGATGGAGTGAGAGGAAAGAGGTGAGGAGGGANTGTGGGTGGGTTAACCAAAACTAAGACTATGTGGGAAACCCATAGTGGAACCAACTTCTTTGTAAGCTAATTGAAAAAATATTTCACTAAGCATGGTGGCACATGTCTTTAGTCCCAGCACCTGGGATGCAGAGGCCAGCCTGTGAATTCGAGGCCAGCCTGGTCTACATAGTGAGTTGCAGGCCAACCAGTGCTACATAGTAAGACCCTGTCTCAAAAAACAAAACCAAAAACAAAAAAAACCTGAGTTTGAACACAGTACCTGCATAGGTGGACAAGCTTCCCCTAGAAGACATGGGTTATTTAATGAAATTCCAGGGCCAGGTGTGGGCTACCTCCTTATGAGTTACTAGTCAGGGGCGTCCCAACACAAGCTATGTCTTTAGACTTGGTTACTCACCAGAACTAGAACTTCCTGAGGATACATGCGTTGGTTGCAGGAAATAGAAAAATCAAGCTGGAACTGACCTGAAAACTTCTTCCCTCTTGGCTAGTTTGGTTTTGGGGGGCTTCTGTTTGTTTGGTTGTTTGGTTAAGGCTTTTTGTTGTTGCTTGTTGTTTTGTTTTTGGTTCTTTGAGACAGGGTCTGTCTACGGACAGACTAACCCTGGCTGTCCTGGAACTGCNTATGTAGACCAGGCTGGCCTTGAACTCACAGAGATCCTCTTGCCTCTCTGCCTCCTGAGTGCTGGGATTAAAGGTGTGCACCACCACCCCTAGCCTCTGGCTAGGTTTCCTTAATTTTTATCTTTTAAATTATGATTGTTACATACATATATGTATATGTATAATGTGTGTGTGCACAAATATATATAAACCTGCTAGCTCTATTTTGTTGTTTGTTTGTATAGATTTTCAAGGCTGGCAATTCTGCATTGGACAACTAATAAGGGAGCTCATGCCTGGGAAAGGCTAATTCTTTTCCCAGAAGTCATTGGTTGCCTNTAGCTCTTTGTCTATTGCTGACACCCAGAGAAACTTTCCCCCTTCAACATTAACATGTCCATTGATGTTGCCATTGGTCCAGTCTTGTCTGNGCAGCCATTTCTAGNAGAAATTGCTTCACATCAGACTTCCTGGTATTTTGGCTCTTACAATCTTTCTGCCCCTTTTGTGATGTTACCCAAGCCATAGATGCAGGAGCTGTGATGTAGATGTATCTGCCTGGCATGCTCAATATGATTATTACAATCATTACAGCATCAAAACGTTAGATATACTCTAAATGCTCATTACAATAGAATGCAAACTGCTATAGTATGAATATTGAGCCAACTTCCTCATCTCCCATCACATGGATGCACCTCAGAGACGAGTGCAAACACAAATCATGAAACCAGCTACAAGAANTGTGAGCACACGTTCAACGCTAAACACCAAATTCCCAAACACACCACCAGGAAGTCTGAGAGGCATCAGGAGCTCCCTACTTCAGAGGACCACTCCGCCAGAGGCTTTCTGGGAACTGCAACATTTCCTGCCTTCCTCCTAGAGTCCACCGCGCAAAGCGTGCTGGGAAGTCGGGATTTGGAAGGTGACCAGCCTCNCCTCGCACTGCAGGGCGAAGGGGCTGCATGCTGGTTGCCTTGGCAACTGCTTACGTAAGCAACGGGCGTGAGCCGGTCGGTTAGGGGCGGTAAACTAGCAGCCACAATCTCTAGTGGCCACTGCATCCCGGGTTGGGAGGGTTGCTTAGGGAAAAGTGGGTACAGTGAGAGGGAGGGAAGACGGTCAGTCGCGGAAGGCTGGGGACGAACACTCCAGCTGAGCCTGCACCTCGAGCCTTTCCTGGGAGCCTGATCTCAGGCTGGGCATCCTTTGGAAGGAATTATGCAAGATCCCTGGAGATGGAAAAAGGGATGGGGGGGGTGGGAAAGACAGAGATTGGGGAAACCATTGGCAAAGCTTAAACAGCGCTAACCCTCCTCTCCCAGAGCAGTAAACAGTGTTTTTGGCAGCCCAATGTTTCTTTAGGTGCTTGATGGGATTGGGAAAGAACAGAAAGGGGGTTGGAGGAGAAACAAAAGCTCTTCCGACTGAAATCAAGAGTCCAGCTCTGAAGCATCGGGAAGTCAGGGAGGTTTTCTCTTGTGGCTGGACGTTTTCTCTTAACAATCACACTGAAATTTACCTCTCGCTGTGGGATTTACCTCTGGGAAGGAAGGAAAAGATGGCCAGATGCCAATGGGAGGTTGAAAGACACCACTGAGGTCCAGTCTAGNTCCACACAGGGCTTTTTTTAAGTNTGCCCTTGGCTCTGTTGGGAGCACCTCAATCCTTCTACAGGACTTTGACACGCTTTCTACATCTTGAAGTTCATACTTTGTACATCTTTTATCAGGGCACCTTGGTGCAGCAGCCATGCAGTTACATGACTGTCTCCTGGGAACACCCTAATAGAGGAGTCACTAAGCTCCTAAAGTTTTCTTAAGTTGCTTTGTTGCCCCCCAAATAATCACTGTTATTCCCTTCCCGGGGTTATTTCAGACACCTAGTGACATACTGAGAGCGTTTTAGTCTCTGATTTGGAGATCAGTTCCCACTCACAGGGTTTTAAAAACCACTGTAGAGAGAAGTGGTTTGAAGGCAACTTGTGGTCACAGCCTGCTGCTACCATGTCCTCCTCCTCCTCCATTTGCCAAGCGGGATTCATCAGCTTGAGGGGGTGCTGGTCTCTATATCCTCTACTTGCCAAAGTGTGCTTAATCCATGCTTCAAGATTTGAAACAAGGGTCTGTAGCTTACTAGTTGAGTGGTCTTGGACAAGTCATTTCAGCTCTTTCCTGCTTGAACAGAGCCAAGAGACCAAGGCATTTCTGGTTCTTCTCAGAGGGTGACAGCTGATGGCAAGGATAGGAAGGAAACCGTGGCAAGGATAGGAAGGAAACCGTGGCTCTGAGAGCTATTTTTTGCCACCGCTTTAGAATGGCCTTAAGAAGCACATCTTCTCATGTCATGCTGTTATCACCTTCAGCAATGGTCTCTGTTTCCTCATGTGTGACTGAAGGGTTATGATTCATAAGAATCAGTAAGCTTCTGGAAAGTTACGTCATTTTAACAATTTAAATGTAGTTAAGTGATATTCTCATGGAAAGCAGCATATAGCATAGTGTCAGGATAGAGAGAGCCATCAGTGTTGAAGGCTAAGCTGGTGATAGCACTAAGTGAAGAATCTTGAGTGTGGGAGTCTTGAGTAAAAATGAAGCTGAAGAGAATAATCTGAGCACTCAACACCTGGAACAATTTCTCATTAAAGGCTTAGATGTCATATAATTTAAAACGCTGCAAAATTCCAGGGAAGAAAAAAAAAAAAACCAGACACTTCTATAATATGCCAGATACACTTTGAATATTCCTTTAAGATATTTCTCCTTTTTTTTGGGGGGGGAGATATATAGACTATTTGATAACTCTTAACTGTGTCAGTAATTTTGTATTTCCTACAATGAAAAGACAGAAAATTCTGGTTTTTCCTTGACAGTAGGTATGTTCTTGTAGCTATTTATGCAAGTAGGTAACTCTGTTAGGGTCCGAGAGAAGCCCCCAAGAAATACCAATAGTCACCTATGCAAGTTAGCAAGAACATTTATTTCCAGCATGTTGGGGTGGCAAATAGCAACCCCGAAGGGAGTTCACAAGCGCCTTCTAAGTGGAGTTAGGGGAATTCCAGGGAGGAGGGATTAATCTGGTGCTGATTGGTGGAGGCTGTAGTGGTTAGGGGCTTGTTGATGGGAGGGTAGGAAAAGCTATCTTTATCTAGCAGAAAGCTGGGAGGGGGCAGGCATTTACTGAGCCAGCAGAAGGCTGTGGGGCACTTGCTGATTGGTTGCCTCTGAGTTGTGGTCTTCCCAAGAACTGTTTGTTCAGCTCCAGCCAGTTCCAGTAAACTGAAACTAAGGTCTGGTCCCTGGCAGGGCTATTAGAAACCTGTCATGGCTCTCATCTGGCTCCCTAGTCCTCTCAACTCCAGTAATTTAATAAAGATGACTTCAAAGTATATAGCTGTCATGCTGTATCACCTTCAATACTGTCACCTCCACATTGGCCTTGGCCTCAGTTCCCTTCTGTGACTGGAGGATTATGATCCATAACAAGAAGACAGATAACTTCAAAGTACATAGATGTTCCACTAAGCCTACACAAAATGATCCCTCAATTTTANCTTCTCCCACAGCCACTCTTAACAGGACAGGGGATGAGTGACAGAGAATTTACAGTGGAAGGAGACAACAGGCCACAAACAACTTGTCAAAATACATTGGCAACTGCTCCAAAAGGACATAGCAAGAGCATTGCTATTAGGACTCTTTCCCCCACCCCCAAGGCAAATGGGGGCCTGGAAGTTTAAGTTCTAGTTATTTTGGCTGAGGTGCTACCTCTCTCGTGGGTAACTGCATTGGTGTGACTCAGCAGAATACATAAGCCTCTCAACAGTGTGAGACTGGCTATATTTTTGGCTAATACACTGTTTACACACAAACGCCTCTTCCCACTCCACCCAACCTCAGTGGCACCTACACACACCTCCTTTCATGACCACGGCTCTCCTGACAAACCTGTCCTACCCTCTTGTGAACATATAGAGCTGGTCAACTGCACTTGGGACCACAGATGCAGTCCTTGGAAGGGTATGGGTTGGGAGCCAGAAATGCCTTGGGAGCACCCCATGCCCATGCCAAGCTGCTCCGGTTCCATGTCTTAAAACATGCCTTCGTATAGGATTGTTTCGAAGAGCTGTTGGGCAGTCTATCCAAAAGCATAAAAAGGATGCCATCAGGGAGGGAGAGCAGAAGAGTAAAAGAGTGGAGAGAAAAGGGAAGTAGGAGGAGGGCGCTCAACTCCCTGGGGTGGGTGGTAGCTCCTGCTTGGTCCATGGTTCCCTCCTTGCCTTGTGCCGGCTTCTGTGGTGAAAGTTGGCCNTGCCCTTCCCTTGCTATGACAGGCTACCTATTTACTACTGGGCCTCAATTTGACCTTAGAAAGTGGGGTTGCCAATTCCTACCTCACAAAGTCGTTATGAGGGTAGACTAACATGAGGAACAAGTCTGGGGATAGTGCTGGGAAATTAGGAAAGGCCATTCAGGTGGGGAATTCCTCATGACTCTGTTGGCCAAAGTATAGCCGGGCCTAGACTTTGCCTCTTTGGGGGACATGGTCTTAGCCATTACTCAANGCTGACCCTTAAATAAATGGAGGATCCTGGCCCATGTGGCCTCATGTGTCTATGGAGACCAGCTTAGGGGTGAGATGCACTGAGCTCAATCATCAGGTGCCTGGAAAGTTAAAGGGCTGCTATTTNTGTTCCAGCCTGCCTTTTCTGAGGCCACTGGGCAGAGAACCAGCAGAAGCAGGGCCCAGAAGTCACCCCCAGCACAGATCATCAAAAACTGACAGGGAAGCTGGCAGTGATGAGCAAAGAGTTCCTACTCCCCAGAGAACTTCAGATCTCTAGGCTTGGTGACCAATAACGCTAATCTGCTTCCTGTAGTGCTAGTTGCTGGGTTACAGGCTCACAAATAGCTGGATGGGGATGGGGATTGGGGGAGGGGGAGGAACCTAGGCAGGGGTTGATGACAGCTGGTGCCAGCTTTTTCATTCCCCTTCTTGTTTCTTGTTTTCCATTGCCTTCACTATCAGAATATATTCTTCTTCCAGAATGGACAGGCAGTGGATACTTTAAAATGGTTTCCTGGTGATAGTTTAGGGTTTATATCCAGAAGAGAAAATGGGTATCAGGGATTCTGGGTTCAGGCCTGCAGAAATCAGAGGAGTTGAGACCCCATCTGAGTGCAGCCCTGGGGATGACAGGAAGAGGACAGCGGGAGCACCACTAGGGGCCAAAACAGTGTCAGGCNGTAACCTCAGTGCTCCCCAGGGAGAGCTGCTAAGGAGCAGCTCAGTAAGGATTCAGGAGAGGCCTAGGACGACAGAGGCCTTCACAAGCTGGACCCCTTTCTCTGCTTCAGCCTAAAGTGCAGAAGGTACCACTAGGTACCCACACAGCCATGTGGGCCAGGTTCCCAAGACAGGGCCCAAGGGCACTAAATTGACACTGTCCACTTCTGGAAAACTCAAGTGTTATCCACGTTAGTGTTACCTGCTGAGCAAAGTTGGGGCCACTGAAAAGTGCAGGGATTGAAAAGGTTTTCTGGGCAGTCTCAACTCTTTCCCCACATAGAGGAGCCTGCCCCCATACAATCCCTAAGTCCCCCCCCAGTCCTTGGAATAGGTTAGAATCCCNTGTTATCTAACTTTCAGAGTACATTGAACCCCGAACTAAAATCTCCCCTTGTTTGATGCCCCTAAATTAGGTCCAACCTCAAAATCTAAATTTGGCTCAGAGTTCTACAAAGATATGAAATCACAATAATTACCACAAAAAAAGTCAACATAGAAGTATCCTCTCTATTATAAATTTCCTAGGCTGAAATTCAAGTCCAAAAAAATAAATAAATTTCATTCCTCTTATAGGTTAAAGTCCAAAGAAAAGAAAAGTATTTTAGTAGCAAAATTTTAATTCTATAACGTGATGGGCTTTATTGTGACATTTTCATACATGTGTCTAATGTACCTATTCATTCCCACCCATCCTCTCTCCTCACCTCCTGTGGGTCTCTTCCTCTCCCAAATACCCCACCCCCTTCTGCTGTCATGTCTCTTTCTGAAGACCTAGACTCCACATAGGAAACAAAAGTTTTAAGGAGGAAAGACTAAAACTTACATGTTCAAAAAGAGCCCAGAGATCTGTTAAAGAACAGGGTATCACCTTCCTCTCTAGGCTTACTGCCCCTCCTTCGCTGGCCCCTGGGCAGTGGAACAGCTATTAGGTTACTCCTGCAATGCGGGGTCCTTCTGCTCACATCTCAACATTTCAATAAGGCCATCATGTGCTCTACAGAAGACTAGGAGGAGCCAGCTCGACAGCCTCAGACTCCTCCCACTCACCACAGAGAAATCCCTCCTCCATAAGCCTGCGGCTGCTGAATGGCTCCAGAATCCCTTTCCCAGATGTCCCAAGACCTCTCAGCAGGAGTGCTCTGGTCATTCGGCTGATGGAGGAAGAGAGACATGGCCCAGACCCTACTGAGCAACTTCCACTGTGTCCCCTCCCATCTCTTGAGGGCTCTATGCCACTCCTGTGTTCCTGGAGCTGCCCTGGGGACAGCTGGATCAACTGTAACCAAAATGTTGGAAATCTCACACTTTCACCCCCTACCCGTCTGCACACCTGTGCGCCAGGTGTCTTCAGCCCTGAGAAATTCTCCTCCAGCCTAGAAGGCTCACCACGGTTTCCCAGCCGTGGGCTCTGGACATTGGCTGTCATCCATTTGGGATTATTGTTGCTGCAGCAGTTTCGTCAGACTGCCCAGGCTTGAGCAACGTCACTCCAGAAGGACTCAACTCTGCTTCTGCATTACTGTTTGCCCCTGGCAGGAAGTCTNGGCCCCTTCCCTACAGGGCAGACCATAACTGATGACCTCAATGTTTTCCCTGTTCTCACTTTCTCCTTGCTTGCTAACCCAAGTGCTTGCTTTTTATGATATATTCCTCTAGATTTTGTCTCTTGGGGTCTCCCATGGTGACAGACAGCAAAACCAATCAATCCTGCTTGGTCTCAGGCTCTGGTCTCTCCCCAGGAGGTGGCAGCTATTGGTTACCCAATGTCAGCTACTTCTCTCCTCAATGGGTCTGCTGTTCTCCCAAGAGGCCTTTACTGGGCCTTCCTCAAGATATAAAAACAGCTAGGGTCTCGAGCTGTCCTCACACATGCCAACTCTTCCAAAGGTTACTGACGCTCTTCCGTCCTTAGATTTCCCCAGTCTCCAGGCCATTTGTGGGAAGACTTCTGGTTCTCACTGGGTCCCTGTCGGCCATGTTGAGTGGCCACCAGCTCGAGGATATTCAGGCACACCTTCAGCCTCTGTCAGACTCTGTGCTTCTCCTGTCTCTCAAGTTGGCTTGTCCACCCTTGTCCAGTCTTCTTTAGCCCCTTCATCTCTGACCTGCCTGCCTCCTGGCCCCTCATCTTTAAAGCTTTTCCTGCATAGCTCATCTCTTTTCCTGAGTTCCCACTCCCTCACTTCTGAGAAGAAGACTGTNATGTTTTCTCAACTATCCCAGTTCCTTCTGGGTCTCCCGAGTGAACATTCACCAGACATGACTGCTCCGTATGAAGAAATCATTTATATGGCTTCTCTGCAAACTTCGGGGTGTACATTGATATCATTGAGTTATTTCTCTAGCTCAACCCAAGAAAAGAGCATTTTCTGAAGGGCCCCCGATTCCTTTTAATGCCATTGTAGGCTGACAAACAGCACCCTGACTTTCATGACTCGAATCAGAATTGATGGAACTCATAAGTCCATGAACAGGGGACTAATCTGAAGGTTTAAAGGACCCTCCCTCACCCCAGTTCCAGCAGGAACCTTTGGGAATGTTGAGGGCAAGTTTATCAATATGCTCTGGATCTATGTTGAAATTGCCCTTGAAAGTGCTGACAGCAGACTTGGCTGAGAACACAGAAAGGGCAGCAAGCCTTGCTTGAAATGGGGGTCCACCCTCATCCTGCCTCCAACCTCTGTTGCCTCTCCTGTGCTGCTGCAAAGGGGGGGGTGTTAATCTCCTGTTGTTCACCTGACCTTTGCAGCCCAGGCTTGCTGACAATTCACCTACTAAAGAACATGACTCTGAGCTTCTGCCTCAAGCTACCATTGTCACATTCCTAAAGGACCCTACTCACAGGAAGAGGGTGGAACATCCACCCACACAAGGACCGTAGTTAAAAGCCAACCACCACACAACCCAGAAGTACTGTGGGGAACAGGCAAGCACAGAGCCTATTGGGCTCCCATGAAGCCCATCATGCACACACAAGCACACCCAAAACTCTAGGATTTTTCACAGGAATTATTTACCTGGACTTAAAGCCAGTGAACAAGATGTTAGGCTTGAAGGACTTAAATAAAATATCCCTTTTGTCCAATTATAGCCATGGGCCTCATCTAATAGCACACGCCAGAATGCAGGGACTACAAAGTGGGCTGTTGCATTAACTTTTCCTGGGGAGATGTGAACATCTGCCTGTTCACCTTGGACAGGGCACCAGCAACAGACTAAAGGAACGATTCCACCCAAGTCCAACCTGATGAATGAGTTTATTGGGCTTAGGAACAGAGCAAAGGTGAAAGGTAATTTACAGGATGGTGAGTGACCCCCAAACAGCTACATCACTTCAGAATTCCACTCCATTGCGGATGATGAAGACTTTCCAGGAGCTGTGTCTTCCTTACAGTTAACCCAATTTGTGTAGACTCTAGCATGATCCATGATCACTCACACTAGGGCAGAGCAGGAGAAAGGATTGCTGCAATTCCAGGTGAGGGGTCTATGACCCTCCCCTCTGTCCTCCTCCTGGGGAGTTATAGGTAGCTCCCCGTTACCATTACCATAGACCTTGCTATCNCCGCATTCTGCTCAATTAGTTGACATGGATATCGGAGCCAAGGTAATTTCTACTCCCAAATAGCAATGTTAGGCCTAGAGAGGAAAAGACAACAACATGTGTCCAGCAAGGCCAGACTGGGTAGCTCAGGGGTGCAGAAAATGACTCTTAGTTACTTAGTGCTGTAATAAACTATCCTAACAACAAAAACAAACCTCAAGGAAGAGCGAGTTTCTTTTGGTTCTCAGTTTGAGGGTAAAGTCTATCATGGCAAGGAAGTCGAGCTTCAGGAAGCTGGTCAAGTTGCATCCATGGTCAGGAAGCAAAGAATGATGAATGTCTATGCTGGCTTTCTTCCTTCTGTGCAGTCCAGGACGTAATCCCGCTATTAGGGTGGTTCTTCCTGCCTCGACCTCATCAGAAGAATCCTTCATAGGCATGCCCACAGACTAAGGCATCTAAACAGTTCCTCACAGCTCTGCCTAGATGCTTGTCTCCATTATCCAGAGCCTGGGGTGGGGGGAGGCGGGGGCGGAGGCGGGTCTCAGGGATAACAGCACCTCAGAGACAAAGATGAGATGAGGAGAAGCAGGACCTCCCAGTCCCATAGGAACACTGCCATGGTGAAGCTCAGGGAGGCTGAGGATAGGATAGGGAGAATGAAGAAAAATAGGACCAGCTGTCTGCATGGACCAGGATCCAGTCAAGTCCTAGAGATATGAAAGAGCTGGGCAGGCCCTCTGTGTGGTATAATATTCAATGGACTACCCTGTAGCAGTTTGCGCTTTACCTTGGTATGTGTCTTTTTATGTCATGAAGTATGACATACAAATACAAAACAGGCATTTGTAAGAANGAAGGGAAAAAAAAACCATATAGGCTGAGTTTGGCACACACCTTTATTCTCAGCACTAGGGAATAAGAAAGATCTCTGTTTGGGGCTAGCCAGGGCTACATAGTGAGACCCTGTCTCATACACACATCACAGAGAGAGAGAGAGACAGACAGACAGACAGACAGAAAGACAGAAAGACAGGAGGGAGGGAGGAAAACACCACCATATGTCCATATGACTAGTTTAGGTGCCAGTTCACATCACACACACACACACACACACACACCCCCATCAGTGGCACCACTGTCCTCTTATGACAGATATCCTGTTCAGTTGGTTCATAGAGAATGAAGCTATCACAAAATCAGCCTCCAGAATGAGATTAGGAGAAAGAGCCTTGTGACCATGGGGTGCTATGATCTGACCTTGAGGTGGGAAAGCATTAGGAAAGATAGTGGATGCCCAGAGAGGAGTTTCATAAGGCTTTAAGTGAGAGAGTTAAGAGAATTAGTTGCAATGTGCATGATGGGGGCCTGAAGGAAAGGGGGAGCATTCAGAGAAATCCTTTGAGCAAAGGAGATATCCTGACCTTCATAGGTTTTGAGGGGCTGACAGAAAGTTCCACACCATGTGATNTAGTCTGGCTTAACCTACATGCCAAGGAATGAGGTGCTGGGTAGTCCCATAAATTTATAGATTTATCTTGGAGCTGTGAGGGGGAGGGACTGGGCTGGCTTCTCTCCACTCCTCCTCTCCCCAGACCTGAGTTCGCTGCTAACAATATTCACAGCAGGGGCCTGTCAGCTGCCCTGGGATGTGTCCAGATTCCTGAAGGGGGGGCAGTTAGAGGGGCTGTGATCTAGCACGTGCCATGTGAAGCACCCTTTCCTAGGTTCTGTAAGCTTTACCACCTGCACTCGGACCTCTGCGCAATGGAGCTTGGGGCTGCCTGCTTTTCAACTTTGAATGGAGTCATATCATCCGTGCTTGTAGGTTTTCCTTCAGAGTTTGGGAGGCATATCATCCATAGTCACCCAAGTGCCTGCATCTCGTTCACTTCACTGCTCTGCAGCAGCTCATGAATGAGCATTACCACAATCTGTCCAGTATCCTTCCTGGTAGATATCTGGGTTGTTTCCAGAAACCAATTCCTCTAGCGTTTATACACCTAGAAGTGGGCATTCCTTACAACTCCCATACTGGGCGCTTGTAGAGGGAACTTGTGATGGGTTTCATTCAGGTCCCTGATTTGTAATGCAGTTGTTCTGAAGTCCTTTGCTCATCTGTATACAGTTGCTGTGTTAGGTTTCTGTAACTGATAAAAGCACCTAAAATAGTTACTATAAGGGGAGAGGCCTTTGACGGCACAGCTCCTGAGGTTTCAGTGGATGCCCTGTGTGGTCCTGCATAGTTCCAGAGGGTTCAGTGCAGGCCTGTGTGGCCCTGCTGCTTTGGTTTGTGGCATTGTGATGACGAGTATGTGGCAGAGCAGAAGTGTCCACCTTCTGGTGAGCATGTCCCTACTTACCATCCACAAGACCATAAGTCCTAAAAGGCCTACCATTTCCCGACTACCACAGACAACCAAGCCTTCGTCACATGACTTCAGGGAGGACATTTAAGATCCAAATCATAACAGTTGTCTATTAGCAATTTGTTGTTTATATATTCTTGATGGGGGCCTCCAGTCACTCATGATATGAATTGCAAAGGCCAGCAGGTCTTGTACATGTTACTGGCTTCTTCTGGTATATTCTTCCTGTATCTCATCTAATAAATCATCGAGATGCTATTCTCCTGACTGACCTTATAAGTAAGTCTTTATGGTCTTTTTGTTATGGGCTTTGTTTTTCAAGACAGGGTTTCTCGGTGTAAGAGTCCTGGCTGGCCTTGAACTCGCAGAGATGTGCCTCCTTAGTGCTAAGATTAAAGGCGTGCACCAACACTGCCCGGCTCTTTACAGTTTTAATACTTATAAAGCTGATTTCTTTTTTGTAGACATGGAGTTCAATTTCTCTCCCCTTGTATCAGGTGCCCAAACCTCCTAGTTGAATAATGCTTCCTTTCATATGTTTTCAAATCAGTTNTTTGGGAGGCACACACTTGTGAGTGCACGCGTGTGTGTGCATTCTTCTTACACTCTACATGGATTTTAGTGCTGCCTGCACATCTATTGAGTCTAGAGGCATATTTGACTTTCCTCCCACCAATCTCATTACTGCCTGTGTACCAATTCCACATTTTATTTGGGTTATGTAGCCTTATAACCTGCCTTAACACGGAGAAAACAAGTGCTCATACCTTGTTTTCTTTAAGGAATAATTTAGCTCTTCTCGGAATCTCACAAACGTTAGAATTGGGCTGTCAATCTACAGGGTTTTTTTTAATGGCTTTGGGTAGGCTCCAGAACTCCGGAGGCAGAGGCAGGCAGATCTCTTGTGAATTCAAGGCCAGTTAAAGGGACACAGAAAGTTCCAGGCCTGCCAGGGCTACAAAGTGAAACCCTGTCTCAAAAAAAAAAAAAAATGGAATTTTGATTGAGTCTGTGGTGACTCCATAATCGATTACCCTCACAACACTGCCTTCCATCAACAAGTGGATGTTTAATTTGTTTAATTTGTAATGTTTAATCTTGTTTAATTTGTAATGATCTTGAGCTACCAGCTTTCTCTGTAGGGCTTTTCTCAGACTTATTACTGTAATAAGCACTGGGCAATGTATACTTCTTTCTTCCTCTATTTCACTCCCTTCCTCAGATTTTATCTTCCTCATATGCATGAAGTCATGTATGGTGCCCATGAAGTCATGTATGGTACCCATGAAGTCCTGTTTTACCCGGGAAATGTCTATTTCTGCCTGTGTGGAAACATGCATTCTCTTGCTTCTCTGATTTCTATTCCACATGCTCTCACCCTGCCTGTCCCTCTGTTCTCCTTTGTCCACATCTAGATGTGTATAATGTGTGGAAACATGCATTCTCTTGCTTCTCTGATTTCTATTCCACATGCTCTCACCCTGCCTGTCCCTCTGTTCTCCTTTGACTTTTGTTTATTTTTAGAATTTTAAAATACATTTTAGCCAGGCAGTGGTGGTGCACGCCTTTAATCCCAGCACTCCGGAGGCAGAATCTCTGTGAGTTTGAGGCCAGCCTGGCCGTTATACAGAGAGACTCTGTCTTGAAAAACCGAACTAAACAAACAAAAAACATTTTAATATACATTCTATATTTTAAATATTTAAACTAATACACATTTAAACTATACAAATACAGGTTTTTAAAAATTCTGCCCCCCCCCAAATTCTGCCCTAGAGTGCACAATGTGAAGTTCCCAAAGAGTCAATAAAGAATTACCTTATTTAAAAAAAAAATTTCTGCCGGGCGATGGTGGCGCACGCCTTTAATCCCAGCACTTGGGAGGCAGAGCCAGGCGGATCTCTGAGTTTGAGGCTAGCCTGGGCTACAGGGCGAGCTCCAGGACAGGCATCAAAACTACACAGAGAAACCCTGTCTTGAAAAAACAACAAAAAAAAGAAAAACAAATTTCTGCCCATGGTCACTACTATCCACAATGTCAACACAAAGACGATCCTTTCCATGCTTACCTAAGTCCATAGAGGGATTCTAAAGACTACCTTTTCTTTCTTCCTTGGCTGTGTTTTTTGTTTTGCCCAGAAACAATTTGCTAAGACATTACCTTAGCATGATAATCAGAATGGTAATTCCTGGAAATATCTAGCCCAGCTCTTTTTTTTTAGCACACAACATAATAGGAATCAANGGCTAAGGCGTATACCTCTTTTGTTTGTTTCTTTGAGTCTCTATGTAGTCCTACCTGTCCTCAAACTCAGAGATCCGCCTGCCTCTGCCTCCTGAGTGCTAGGATTAAAAGTGTGCGCCACCACTGCCTGGTGCATGCTCTCTCTCTCTTAAAATGAGAAGTTTTTGGAACTGGAGTTACAGATAGTTGTGAGCTGCCTTGTCGGAATTAAACCCNGGTCCTCTGGAAGAGCAGCCAGTACTCTTAACCCCTGAGCCATCTCTCCAGCCCACATACCTCTTTTTATAGGGTTTCCATGCCTTGTTTTTTCTTGAGAAAACAAATGCTGTTGGACCAAGGGTTCTCTGTCAGACTGCANGAAGAAGGGAGAGGTAAGACTTTTGGTACCTCTGGCCCAGCTGCTTCCTCTAGCCTTTTCTCTTCAGTCTGGCTGCCATAACTAGATGCTCAGAACCACACCAACCCAGTACCATCAGCATCACACTGTGAGCTAACAAATTCCTTTTCTTCCCAAAGCTGTGTACCACTAGGAGGAGTCTGCTCNTGTCACAGACTCAGAGGTTCCACCTCTGGTTGGGAATGGGACCAGGACAGGAAGCCAAGAGGAGTTGTCACACACAGTGAAATCAGTAGCAAATAAGGTATCCACAGGGAATCACTCCCAAAGCCCCGACTCTCTGTTCCCACACAATGCAGTTTCNAGCAGGTAGGAGAGCATATTCTGGAGGGGAAATGTACTACCACCCTCAAGGATGGGGGATGACGCTACATAGTTGCTGCATGGCAGCATGCTTCCCATGTTATAGACTTGAAGACATAACATGAACAGAACCCGTGTTACGGACTTGAGGCATAACTCTTGGATGGAAGTTTTAACATCAGAACGAAGAACAGTTTGTCTCTCAGTCACTGACATGTATCCCTGAGGGAAGCTTCGAGACCACTGTTTAGAGACACAACTGTAAGGAAAATGATNAGAAAGACAACTTGCTCTTGAGCCTCAGGGCCCTGGAAGAGAGGGGTATCTTGCATCCTGCCTTTCCCACCACGTTACTGTTGACTCCCTCCCATACCTGCAGTTTCCCTTAAGATCCAACAGTGGGGTTGGCCTGTGCTATAAGCANAATAGGAAAGACCAGTTGTAACAGAGTGAACTTCCAGGGCTCTGTTCACTTCTCTCTGGACAAGAAGGAAAGGGGCTGATTGTAGAATCAAGAGTCATTGCTTGCAGAATGAAGGATTTTCCCTGAAGAAATGCTCGATAGCTCCAAAGAGTTCCACCTGGGTTCCTTCTGGGTGGAAGCCCTGATTTTACATACCTTTTTTATGATGGGCTGGGCTTNCTCTCCAGAAGGTCCAAGAGCCAATGATGCTCGGGCAGGAGAGCGTGCGGCTGTGAAGGAGCAGAAGCTTGGGATACCTCTGAGACAGAGCGGCTCTTCTGAGAGGATAGATTGCTAAGGCAGGAGGAGATCTCGGCCCCTAAGCCAGCTTTGGAACGTATCACAGCTGCCTTTTTGTTCCCTGTGCTATGCAAGCATTGACGAACTGCTTTATTTACACGAGATACAGCTGAGGCCCCTGTACCCTCCCTGGCTGGCGGAGGCACTTTAGGAGCACAGGGCCAGAAGGGTGGGCATTCAACAGGTGGGGTGGAGGTAGGCAACGAGAGAAAATGAAGACAGCAGGGAGCAATGAAAAAGAGTGGGGTGAGAGCGAAGCCTGAGCTGGAAAGTCCCCGAAGGGGTGATAGAAAACTTCCCTAGCTTGTCATGACCAAGGTGGCACCAAGGTGGGGAGGCAAACTACCTCTGCCTATTGTAACTTCAAGGTGGACTGATATGNAGAGCAGGGTNGAGAGTTCAGAAGTAGACCTAAGTACAGAAGCAGGGATTAATTCAGGATAAAAGTGGTGCTTAGTGCATGGGGATTTAACAAATGGCAAGGGATATGAGTGTTATTCAGAATAATAGACGAGAGAGCCATATGTCCCACGCAATGAGGAATTCTAGACAGCAAGTGTAACTATCCAAACAAAATTATCTGAAGTCCTAAGTGGACTGATGGAGGAGAGTTTTCGTCCATTGTGGAATGAATCAGGGAAAACACTGATTGGAAGGAATCCTGAGGAGTGGCGACAGTGGCCCACATACACACAGTCAAAAGGCCAATGACAGTCTCAGAAAAAGCAATTAACCAAGACCTAGGTCCTTGGATGGATGAACAACTCCTAAGGCAAAACAATCCAGTGGGAAGTGGGCATGAGCGTTTGACCAAAATGGTGAGAAAAAGTCTGGCCANCCCCCCCCCAGGAGGAAGACAGAGCTTGTGAGAGACACGGAGTTCCCCAAATGACAACATGAGGATGGGAGTGAGCCTCCTGTGCCTTGCTGGGCCACTGCCTCTGAGAGGGAAGTAGAACCCTGCGGAGAGAGCATCTCTCTGAGCAAGCAATTTTCTGAGTTCCATACAAAGCAAAGGCCAAAGGCTGAAATGGCCTTGAATGTATCATTAGATTGAATCTAACTGGCCTGTCCTGCATGCGGGGGAGGGAGAAGGGGGAGCTGGAAATCTTTAGTCAGCAGAGTAGACTTTTAAGTAGAACAAAAACAAAAACAAAAAACTTGTTGTATGACTTTCCTAGGGAGATTGAAAAGAAACATTGATTCACCCCAAATAACAGGGGCCCAGCAAATCAAAGAAAGATTCTGACAAATCTAAACTTGGCAAAATAGAAGTTCAGATGACTTACAATATGGCATGGGCTACTCAAGGACGGCTGTACCACTGCAACTCCCACCCCNGCTCACCAAGCTTTTGTTTTACGTGGTCGTCCAGCTACACCCAGAGCAAATGCAAATCTGGGTTCAGAGTGCCCCCTAGTGTTGAAGCAGCAGAGGTGACTGATTACAGACCACATAGGACAAACATAAAACCATTCTTGGAAAGATACATCTTTGTGTGTGCACTGCCCTTGCTCTTATCAGGGATTTTGCTGGTCTCAGCAAATGTGGTGGGAAGGATGGCCTATTTTGCCACAGTCTGGCACAGAGAAGAGCTAAATATCTTGCTAAAAGATGTTACTCTGGCCAAGTTTTAAACAAATATGCTATTTGTGGAGAAAGCTGGAGTTGGGTGGGTGTGAGGGAAGGAGTGCTATGCATGAACTTAAGTCTTCTGTGGAGAGACCTGAGATAAGGCCACCCTGGGGTGGAGATGGCAGAAGACAACCTTCTCTCTGGGGCTCCTTGGCACCCAAATTTTGGCCACCTAAATATATTACTTGCTAACATGAAAAGGAGTTCTCTAGGGATGGCCCCTGATACATTATCCAATCCCTAGTCGTCAGGCCTAAACACATGCACATATGAGCAACACTAAGGGATGCATCCGGTTGTCTTTATAAATTTATGCATATATGTTTTTGTAAGTCCCTCGAGGCATGTGAGTGGTCAAACCCCTCCCCTGGGGGCTTCCAGTGGCCAGGTTCTACTCACAACATTCTAACTGCCCTAACAGCCAGACCCAGCACCCACCCTACAGAGAAGCTCAAGCTCTGGACTTGAAATCCCACTCTGGAAATCTCCACCCTGGAAAGCTCACCCTCCCCCCGAAATGCTATATAAACCATGTCTTCTGCTCAATTCTGTTGCTTCTTACCTGAGTAGAGGCAGCCACCCTCCTGAGTTTTTCCCTCCCAATAAATCTCTTGTGTGAGGTTTGTCACATATGGTGTGACTTTGTGGTATTCCTTGGCTCCTGACTGCCAGGATACCTTTCCCTTCAGAGCTGTAACACTTACAGTATTAAACTGTATGTATATGTATATATATATAAAGTATATGCATATATATGCATACATAATACATATATATGTATACAATAATAGCTAAAAGGCCATGAAATTTTGGGGGGGTAACTTGGGAAGAGTTGAAGGGGTTGATGAAAATAGAGTACTCAGATCAAACTCTCAAAACAATAATAAAAAATTTTAAGGGAGGGGGTAAATACAAATAAATATACAAAAGAGCAGGTTGCTATGGACAAAAGAACGAGGCCTCCTTGGTAGCTTTTCAGTTTGGGGCCCTGCTGGACTCGGGCTGTTAGTGAGTTTAAGAATGTTCCAGTAAGTTGGTGGTTGTGGGTACAGGCTCCATGCTCACCAGACAGAGGGCACTAGGGCTCCCGAACTGGGGGCCAGGGCCAACTCCTAAACACCTTAACTCCCTACCCTCACTGAAGTAGGGGTTAAAGGCTGCTTTGAGATCCATTGGCAGGTCTGTTTGCATCATGTNCCTCTCTCGGTGCTGGAACTTACCCAGGCAGTTATACAGGTCTGGGACCTAGTTTTGCACTGCTTCTTGCNAATGGAAGGAGTGTGGGAACAGCATTTAACTGGCCACAGGAGTGAGGAATCAAGATCAGTGGCCTAGAGCTATCACTGTGGCACAAGAGACACAGGAAATAAATGAAGGAACGGGGATTTCTTTCTCCAGGTGCTCCCTCCCATGTTGAGAGCCTGAGTTGGTGCCAGGAGAGACCCCCCCTCCTTGAAAGTCTAGCAGCCTGCCTTCCAGCTGATGGTACCTCCAAAAGCTGTCTTAGCCTTTGGTTCATCTTTANTGTGGGAGATGAAACCACCTACAAGAAAGCCAAAGAAAGACTCAGAAACCTTTTTCCTCTTACTAATTTGACCAAAACTGTAAATAAATCCATTTTTCTTCACCAATTGGTTTCCTAAACTTTTACAATACAAAAAACTGAAGGGGGACAGGTTATAAATCTGAGTGTCCAGTTTAAAAGAAAACAAAGAACAGCGAAAAGTTCGGGAATTCTCCTGAACTCTCCTGACAACTGAGGCCACCCTGCTCCATTGTTAGCCGCCGCCACTCTGAAGGCAGTGAAGCAGACTGGTCATGCTACCTGCCAGCGGGTGTGTTGGCTCCTGGCAGCTTCAATTGAGCCCTGTGCTCCAGGCCTCTGTCCAGTGCATCTGCCTAATACTGCCCTGCTCTAGGGAAGCTAAGACGTCCCATCACACACCTCGTCCCTGACTGCACATCAAGGCTGGCACAGTACAAATGGAGGGGTTTCACAATTTATCAAGACCTGAGTACAGGCACAGGCCACCTGTGATATAAAATGTTCTCATTTGTCTTGATTGGGTGAATATGGAGAAAAGACATTATGGCGAGCCCCTTCATTTCACAGATGGGGGAAACTGAGGCCCAAGGCAGGGCAAAAACCAGGAAGATGATCTTAATCTTACTGAGATCTGACTCCCAGAAGGAACTAGCTGGTGAGGATTGGGGGTGGGCTGGGGTGGTGGCCCCTGAGGCATGGATTCTGGAGAAGGGATGGGGGGGGGTGTCTGAGATGCAGTTGTACCTGATAGGAGGGGCAGGGTTAGAGGGAGTTTCTGGGGTAGAGTCTGTACTTCAGGACAAGCCCTAAGAGGTCCCATGGCAGCAGCCCAGAAGACCAGAGCAGGGAGGAGCCCTGGAAATCTACTTGGGCACAACCCATCTAAGAGGCTTGGGCCAAGACAGAGGCATTTGTGTCTTCTGTAGCAGAAGGGCATGCATGGAGTGGGCCTGAGAAACCCTATGGGGAACAGGGTAAGGAACAGCACCTGAAAAGGTATAAGACTTGCCCGAGTTGGCCAGCTGTGGCAAACAGTGACCGTGGGCACAGGTGGGGGGTCACCATATAGGCTGATAATGTCATTAGATGCCATGGCCCTATGGAACAATGGTGGGAGTACAGGTGTCATTCTCTGCCCAACTTCACCTATCCAGCCTGGAGGTTTGAGATATCATTGGACATGCCACTTAGCTGACACTTGGAAAGCTGACTGGCCCATGGGCCTTGGTTTTGAGAAGGAACCGGCCTCATTCAGTGGGTAGTGAAGGATCATGCTTTGGAGAAAGTGGGGTTGGTGAGGGATAACTGGAATGAGGGAGGGAGACACCCCAGCTGCCTCCTGCAACACAACACGTTAGGCTGAAGTCAGAGCCCCCGGTCCATTTTTTCCTTGTATAGCAAGGTGTGACCACTTTGTAGATGTTCCCACTGGTTACAAAGCCATAAACATTGAGGCTTTTATTTTTTAGGGGAGTGGCTCTTCTGGCTCATGTGATCCCCTCCAAGCACCCCAAACTCACACTGCAGGTGTTCAACTTGCCTCCTCTGCCACAGAGACCTCAGTTTTAGGTTCCTATGTGGCCTTTAGGCCATGCTTGCCACAGAGACCTTAAATTCAGGCTCACATGTGCCTTTTGGGCCAGAGCCCTTTTTGAGGGAACGGATCAAGTCCGTGAGTCTGCCCTGATAGATAGCAGTGACACAGCCAAATACCTCAGGGTCAGTGTCCTCATCTGTGAAATGAGGGAGTTGGACTAGAATCAATGGAGGCCTGAACCCTCCCTTTCTCCGTGTAGAGCAGAAGTGGGGGTGGAGAGTCTTGCTTGAGCACACAGTAGAGCCAGGTGCAGCAAGACAAGATCAACAGAAATAAGAAGTTTTGACTTGGGACTCGGTTTTGTGTAAAGCCCAACCCTGTGGTTATGGGTACGATGAAACTAAGGGGATGTGGCAAAGGCCTGGGCTGAGGAGGGAAGGTAGCATGCCACACAAGAGGTACTCAGTGTGGTTGCAGCAAGGGCATGCCTCTCAGCATGGAGGCAGGCGTGAGGTGCCTTCATGAATGCAGAATTACATAGAAACTCATGGGTTATAGTAAGCTAGGAAGGGTCTTGCTTTGGGAACTTCATGGCTGGCCTCCACACTGAGACAGGGCTTGGACTCCTGCAGATGCAATCTCATGAGCTTTGATTCTCCTTTCTTCCCGTCCCTACTTCTGTCCTGATCTAGTGCTGGGGGTGGTGATACGTCTGGTACGGGGCTTCCCTTCTCCCAGGGTCAAGACTCCTAAACCTAAGAGGCACAACAGGTTAGCAAGCTGCCTGGGATGCATAACCTAGGTAGGCACTGCCAAGGCTACAGTAGATGCCAGTTAGGAGAGGGTGTGGATCTATGGGCACCTAGACTGGGTTAGGTACCTCTAGGGCCTGGGTGGTTCTGAAGATGCCCATGACTTATTTGGTTTCAAGCCTGGCCTGGCAGATGTCTGTTAACATTCCAGGAATGATGATGTACGATGGGCAGGGATCCTGACAATCGTGCCCAGGAAGGAGTCTGTATCCACCCTAGGTCTTAGGTCTCTCTGCATGCACAGGGAGGCCTCTGTTACAGTTGTCAGGCTCAGACAGGCAAGTTCCTCACTCCCAGTCAGGAGTCAAGGGGTTCCTGTTCCCAGGCAGGGCCCCTCAGCTTCCAAAAGCAATTTTGAATTCCTTGGGATTCTTAAAAAACAAAACAAAACAAAAACCACATTTCATCTAGAATGTTCTGAAGAGCAGGGCATCTGGGACAAGCAGGCGTTCACTGAAGCAAGATGGCACCTTTCCTAAATCTGAGGAATGGGGTGCATGCATCGAGTCTCTCTATGGAAGCTGTTGTTACCTCTCTGGAAGGGCAGTCAATGTAGGCAGGGTGATACAGGCTCCTTTCTCCCCTCGTCCCCCTTCCCCCATGAGACAGGGTTTTTATGTGTAGCCCTGGCTGTCCTAGAACTAACTCTCTAGACCAGGCTGGCCTTGAACTAGGGAGATACCTGCCTGGCCTCCAGAGTGCTGGGATTAAAGGTATGTGCTAGCACCACCTGGCCAGGCTCTTTTCTTTAGGAAAGACTCAAGCCAGCCCTGACAGATTAACCTCAGCTGGGCTTCCCTAGCTGGAAGGCCCTCATACTAGGGAGCAGTAGGCTCCTATGTCCAAGCAGTGATTCTGCCCAATGTCACCCATTGTGGTCCCTGGGCTTGGCGGGAAGGACTCCAGGCCAAGAGCTCTAAATCACATTGGACCTTTGCCAATGATTTTGTTTATGGAAATGCCCTGAGGGCCACTACCTTTTCTATCCTAACATAAATGATAACAGATGACAGGTAGTTCCTCCACCCTTGTGCATTCTCAGGGAACTGCAGTGGTGGTGGTGGTGGTGGTGGGGCTGTTTCCCTGAGTAGAATCAGGTAAGGAGTTGGGGAGTGGGGAGTGTGGCCTAGGGAGAACTTTGTATCTTGGTCACCTCTCCCACCAACATGCCTAAAAACTGGCCCAAAGTCCCAGAACAAGAAACTGGAACACTNGGCTTAGTGCAGTGATTCTTGGGGAGGAAAGTGGGGCTTTGAGAAAGGTACAGGACCAGTTAGTTCACTCACTATCTAATCAGTTTATTCGCCACTCTTCTGCTCGAGCAACCCCCTCTTCCAATAAAGCACATCACCGCCTCCATTTGCCACTGTGGTAAGAACACAATTCGGAATTCCCGCCCAGAGGAAAGAACCTACTTCAGGATGCAACAGCTGCTTGGGAAGCTCCGATTCGATGCTTGGTCTGAGACCCCAGGAGATAAGTCAACCTCTATTAGACGTAAGGCCAGCATAGGAAAGCCTGGACAAAAGGACATCTAAGCCACTGTTTTTGAGAGAACCAAATTGGCCAACTCCGGGCCTGCCATCACACCCCATCCCACCTTCGCAGCCTGGGCTTCCACTCAACGTCCCCGCTCTGCACCAATGCCTCCGCAAGCCAAGGAAGCAGAAACTGAGGCAACCGTGGTCTCTAAACCATTTATTTCTCCCGAACGTAAGGTGGGCATCGCTACGGGTGGACAAAACAGAACGCTGCGTGCAGCAAGGCTCCAAGAGCAGCGGTGCAGGTAAGTTAGGCCAGCACTNAAGCGAAGGTGGAACCGTTCCAGCCCACGTTGGCTGCGTTCATGTCGTAATAGTTGATGTAGATCCTGCGAGAATGAAAACCCGGCTCAGCCAAACACGCGGTCTCGGCGAGCGAGACGGTGCCCTCTGAACGCCCGCCCCCACCCGCCGACCTCGCAGAGTCCCTCACCCCCCACGCACCGGTCCGGGCTGATGTGCAGGCGATCAGCCAGCAGGCCGCACAGCAGCTTGCTGTAGGTGCGGTTCTGCGCGCCGCCGATCTTGCCGATGCTATGCAGGCTGCACAGAGCACAGGGGTCGCTAGAGCCGCTAAAAGTCATGAGCTGGTCCGGGACCACGTGCACTGCGATGTACTGCGGGGGGAAGGGGGATGGACACGGGGTTAGCCCGCCTGAAAGACCACGGGGCCACAGGTCTCCCAGAGAGGTCCAGCCGCCACCCGCCCGCACGCCCTGGCTCCCATCCCCATTCTTCCTCTACCCCACTCTCTTCCTGTACCCTCCCTGCAAACCTGTGCCGGCTTGCCCGTGGCTTGCGCCAGCTGCTGGGTGAGCTCGGAGAGAAGCCCTTCTGGCANGGAGGCGCGGGGGACGTTGGTGTTTACGGTGAACATCGGCATGGTGGCGGAGGGACTGCACGCAGGGACGAGAAGACAGTGCAACGCAGAATGTGGCCCAAGTCAGGGACCTGAGCTACGTGACCTAGCTCAGTACCGCCCCAAGCCAGCTGTGGCTCCTCCCCACGCTCCGCCTCCGCTGACGTAAGGCTACGTCCCAAAGGGGACGTGACCGCGCTTCTGCGCACTACTTCCGCTGCGCTTGGCGCGCTTCTGGTGCACTAGGAAGTACATTTGGCTCTTTGTTTCCCAAGATAGAAACGAGGGGTGTATCATTTAGTAAGCTAGGTAGCGAGGACTTGACTCTAGCTATTAGGTTTGTCGAAGCATTCCTGGTAGATGCTACAGATTAACAGTACAGCAGGAGCAAGTTCAGGACTGAGAAATTTCTGTTCCAAGTAGAGGAAACTTCAGCCCTTATCGGTGCTATAGGCAGTCATTTGGCCTTATCTCTCTTGCCAATGGGCCAGGACTGATTGACTCTAGTGAACACGATTTAACCTTAAATAATGAGCCAAAAGCGTGATGGCTTGTGCTTAGAAAAAGAACAATTCTTACTTGCCGTGGGAACTTCCTCTAAGCTTGTGAAATCGGTGGCGCCCGNTCCCTTATGATCTTTGCTCTTCCTTTTGTACAGGCAGTCAGCCTTCGGTCTCCTGGCACAGTGCCACCTTCAACCCAGTCTCTTTCAACTAAGACTTTCTGTGTGTCCTGAACCTCCCAGGACACGTGTCCACAAGGCCTACAGTCCTGCAGTGTAGACACTTGTAGATGGGGAGGAAGGCAAAATGGAGTCACCATCCAGTTACTTCCCTGCATCCTTGCTGTTCCATGAAAGTGAGGATGCTTGGAGATCTTCCGGGGAGACATAAGGAACAGGTTTTGAGCCAAAGCTACCAGTTCTGCTCCTCCAGACCTTAAGATATAATCCTACACTGGGCAACTGTCAGCCCTCAGGGAAGCGCTGTTCAAATTAGACGCAGCAGAGACACCCTCATCTAAACTTTGGATGGACTTTATATAGCTTTCTCATTAACAAACAAGACATCTGGCAGGTGCCCAGGAAATGTCACTGGGATCTTGGGTCTCCCTTTGTTTCCATAATTCTTTTTTATTTCTGTTAAAACTTTCCAACAAGTCAAAAGGATGCAGTGTAGGCAATGACAGTTCTGTCTCTGACTTCAAGGTTTGTATGAGGTCCTGTAACGGTTCTGGCAGAAATGAAGATATTCTAAAGAGACCCTTCTGCCTCTCCATTTGGCTATCAGACTATTGAAACAATGGTTCCCCAGGAAATGGAACCTCAGTGAAGGACCCTCACTCAAAAATAAGACCAAACTAACAGCCTCTGCTTGAACTACAAAATGAATAGGCCTGAGTTTTAAGTTTTGAGCTTCCCAGGAATGCCGACAGAGGCTCCAGGAATTGAAACAGTACAAAGTCACAAAGTCAGGATGCCCGGAGGGCCATCTGAAAGCAACTGATTAACCACAGAATGTCCCAACGCCAGAGATAGTCTATAGAAGAGGTCTTGTGACAAACAACAGGTCTAGCTGAAGGATCAGGTAACTCAGGAACTGTAGAAATTCCTAAGAGTAAGCAAAGATAAGCTAGTCAAAAATGAACCTGTGCTAACCCCCCTCCCCTTTGAGGAATTTTGTGGGTTTTGACTTTAAAAGTTAAGCTCACAAAGAAAGAGCAATTCTATTCCCCGCCTTGCTGCGATGGGTGCTGCGGACAAGAATTCCCTGCCGGCTTGTACTGCACACCTTCAACAAACCTTGCTTTTGCATTCTGGATTTCTCGAGTCTCTGGTGGTCTCTTTGAGGGGCTTAAACTGGGCACAACACTCAGGAGTCTCATGCTGAGGAAAGAGAGGCTGAAGGTAGGTGCAGCCAGGGGTGGAACTTGGCCCTCTGGAAGAGATGTCACAAGCTCTGGAAGCTTGTCAGACCACCCTGCAGAAGGGACTAGAGCTAAGACAACTGATGCAGGAGGACCACACCTTGACCAGGATGGCTTAGCTATACATACTTCTTGCTCTCTATTTAAACCTAAACTTTGTATCTCAGGCTGGGAAGATGAACTTGAGGGTGAGGTTCACTGGATGTCTTAGGGTTTCTGTTGCTGTGAAGAGACACCATGACCACGGCAACTCTTATAAAAGAAAACATTTAAGTGAGGCCTGCTTACANTTTCAGAGGTTTAGCCCATTCATGGCAGGAGGCATGGTGGCAAGCAGGCAGGCACGGGGCTGGAGAAGGAGCTGAGAGTTCTACATCTGGAATTCTACACTCTGGAAGCAGGAAGAGAACTGGTTTGAGCTTCTGAGACCTCAAAACCCACCCCTTAGTGATGCACCTTCTCCAACAAAGCCACACCTACTCCAGCAATGTCACTATGGGGACATTTTTATTCAAACCACCACACTGGACTTTATTTGTTCTTCCTAGTGTGGCCACATTGAAATAAATCTTTCTCTGCTTTTCATTATTGTCTCTTTAATTGGACTAATGAGGATGTGTGCCCAAGTGTAGGGTGTCAGGACTGCCTGCCAGGCCCCAAGCTCTGACCCTCACAGTTCCAGGAACATTGATGGTAAAATGGACAAGTCTGAGGCCAATANAGACGAAGGTTTCCTCATTCCAAGGTGAGGCAGGTAAGGCCGAAAGCACTGGGCTATGCCTTAAGCAAACAGAGCTGTGACATGCGCAGTAGCATCCTGACCCAGAGGAGCCTGAAACTGGACCCCCAAGATGACAACTGCAGATGAAAGACCCAGGGCCAAACCAAGCAATGCCACGCCAACTAGAAGCAGAGCCCACCAAAAAGCACACACACAAATACCTCAGCCCTTTGTTTAATAAATAAGATTGCATATTTCCCAGAGCCTGTGTCATTGGTTCTGCGTCTGCCCACCCCCTGTCCCCAGGATCAGAGACAGAAGGATCCCAGCTGCAGAGCCAACAACACCAAGGTTATCTGGGCTCTGGTCCAGGGGCTCTTCAATCTTAGAGCACAGTTCTCCCATGCTCTTGGGAGGACAGTTGATATTTGGGTAATTTTGACTTGTCAACAGTTATCCACCAGTGGAAGATCTTGGTAAGGCTGTTAGAATTTCCCTGGGCATGGCTTCCATGCTGTTTCTGGTAGCTTTAGCCTCTTGTTCCCTCTGTTTGTCCTTTAGATATTGGTTACAGAATTTGCTATGCTTTTGTCTTTTTCAAGACAGGTTTCTCTAAGTAGCCCTGGCTGTCCTAGAACTCTCTCTGTAGACCAGGCTGGCCTTGAACTTCCAGAGATCTGCCTGTCTCTACCTCCCAAGTGCTGGGATTAAAGGTGTAAGCCACCGATGCCCAGCTAGAATTTGCTATACTTAACAGGTTATNGATGTTAGGTATTGGGCTAAGGGCTAAGGGCTAATTGCCATAGCAGCCTTTTTCTCATGGCTTCCTATATCAGAACTGACAAGTGCCCTACTGGGAGCCCATCTGTGATTTTTTAACCCCCTAACTCCCCAGACTCCGGAGGTGCCTGGGTTCCAGAAGAATAGCAGGTACCATAATTCTCATTTCCCTAAGGAAGTTTACAGGCCAGAGTACCAGACTCCAAGACTTCAAAGGGTAGGCTACCAGGGACAGCTCATTACCCATTTNGATACACCTTAACTAACTTTCCTTCCCCATATCCTCAGGGCCACACCTTTCTCCCTCAGAATCAGAGACAACTTGACTACAGGCCTGTGTATAGACTACGCAACTGTATAGCACGAAACCTACCACCTCCTCTGAAATCTATAAGAAGGGGAATCCCCCCGGCATCTGAACACGACTCAGATTTTACATGCTATTGTCTGTGACAATAACTCTATAACCCNAAAAGACAATCTGCTTCATTGACCCCCTTGAACCCCAAACCTAGTAACTTTCCCCCCCTTCCAAATTTATGTGTATTAATGGTTTTCTTACATGTATGTATATGCACCACATGCCTGCCTAGTACTCTGAGGTGAGAAGAGGGTATCAGATACACTGGAACTGGAGACACTGACAGCGGTGAACCACCATGTGGTGGCTGCAAATGGAACCCAGGTGATTAGCAAGAGCAACCAGTGCTCTAAAACTGAGCTATCTCTCCAGCCCCCAAGGAACTTTCAGTCAATGGAAGTTACCTGCTTTTTTTCCTCCCTACATCTCCCTGAAGGAACAACCCTCCAGAGACCAGCTGGATTCTCTGCAGTGCTTCGACCCTCCACTGGCATGCACTGTCCACTTGTCCCTTGGCAACCCTGTGGTGGTATTTTACCTATGTCCCCCAATAAAATTTATCTGAAGATCAGAGGAACAAGGTCAGC
>LZPO01008001.1:388912-401633 GCA_001675575.1 Neotoma lepida | reverse complement strand
ACACACACACACACACACACACCTGCACTGTAAACGAAAATAAATCTTTTCTCTCATCAGTTGTTTTGGTCATGGTGTTTTATCACAGCAGCAGAGCTGAGTGTGGCTCATAACTTTAATCCCAGCACATGGGAGGCAGAGGCAGGCGGCTCCCTATGAGCTCAAGGCCAGCCTGGTCTATAAAGCAAGTGCTAGGCGAGCTAGGGCTACACAGTGAGACCTTGCCAAAGAAAACAAAACATCAAACACGACAAGAGAAAGTAACTGACACAGCAGATTTGTCATGTTTGGAAGAGTGTTTGAAGAATGAGGCTGGCTGTCACCCAGACTAGTGATTTTCATTTTTAATTGTTTTCTTCTTTTTGAGACAGGTTCANATGTAGCCCAGGCTGGCCTCCAAATTGCTATGAAACCAAGATGACCTTGAGTTTCTAGTCCTCTTGCTTCTACCACCCAAGTTCTGGGGTTGCAGGCAGGCACCACCATGCCCTGTTGACATCTGCTAACTTTATTCGGTGGGTTAAGCATCCTTAAANGCATCNGCTGGGCAACCAGATTCAGTCAAACGTGTAAGGCTAACCTTTCCTCGGGGTCGTGTTAAGAACGTCACATAGATTCTGTTGTTCAGTGCAGATCTCTTTGATGTAATGTGGAGGCTGGACCTGAGAAGGGCAAGACCCCATCTGGTGTGGCTGTGATTGGATGTGGGATGCAAGGGGAGAGGAGCTGAGATTTTCCCCGAGCCCAGCTCCAGTGCAGGCAGGGAGAGTAGAGTGTATCCCCTTATCTGTGGAGGGAATACTCCAAGANCCCCAGAGGATGCCTGGAACCATGCATCACACGGAACCCTTACATATACGTACTNCAGTTCTACATATACATATCCACGACAAAGTTTAATTTATAAATCAGATTCAGTAAAAGGTTAAAAACAGCAATAATAAAACAGAAAATTATAACAAACTTTAATAAAGTCACTTTCTCTTTTCAAAATGTCTTACTGTAAGTGGATCTTAACAATGTTATTAGATATTTTTTTCTTTTCTTATTAAGTCAAGAATGTGTACTCTTTCTCTTATAAAACGCACTTTACAGCTTGCCTTTGNCATGTCCAAATTTCTAGCATCATCACTCTTGCTCAGAGGGGGTCTACCTGAGCACAAACTCTATGATACTGCAACAGTAAATCTGGTGGTTTAGTGACTAGTGGGAAGGAAGCATATACGTGTGGATACACAGAACAAAGGTATGATTCATATTCCAGATAGAATGGGATTGTGCTGTGAAATCTCACTGCACCGCTTAGAACAGCACGCAATTCAAGACTTACCACGTTCTTATGACTGGAATTTCCACTTAGNATTTTCAGAATGTGCTTGAGGGCGCATAACTGACACCTGGGAAAGTAAAGACTGCCAGAGTGCTGTGGGCTGCACCAGCTGGAGTGGAGGGTTCAAGTCCCCACTTCGAGGATTTTATAAGGCTGGTGTCTGGTGTCACAAGTGTGTATCATTTCTTCATGTCTGGCCTCTCTACCCTGTGCAGCTTCGCCCTTCCTACTTGGCCTCATTTGCGCCACACAGGCATCTTTTTTCCCCCCCCCGTCCATCAGTCCTTGATGGAGGAAAGCCTTTGGCCACACGGCTTCTCCCCATATTGGAGCTCAAACAACTTGAAAATTGGTAAAGGAATCCATGCTGGCGAAAGAGCAGCTGAACCACCCTCTCCAGAGGTCAGGATGCCCCCAAGGAGGTAGTGAACTTCATTTGTGAAACGTTTCTCACTGCTACTCTGGGCTCAGCTCCTGCCTGCTTGCAGGACGGTGTCTCATTTCCAGGCTTTGCCGGTGCGCCATCCGCCAGCAGAGGGCAACCTTGAGACACCAACCAAGGCGAGTTTAGGTACACGTCAGCCAGAAAGCAGAGCCTCAAGACGGTTGCTTGTCGGAAGCTTTAACCTTTTAAGCAATTCTCAGGGGAGCNCTTCTTGTCATGTGTGGGCTGCCCTAAAATGAGCAGGTGATAGAAATGAAATATTAAACAATTCTGTTCTGCAAAATGAAAATGAGTTGTCATTTAGCATTTTTATCAGCTGGTGACACATTCTTCCAGCTTCAGAAGGATTTTGTGAAAGCGCCAATAAATCCAAAGAACCACAGGGGGTGCACCAGCAGCGGGAGGCGTCCAAGGCTAAGGCTGAGCCTTCAGGACAAGGGCCTGGAATCTGTGAAGCAGGCCGGGATACAGTTGGATAGGGATGCGGAGGAAGCAGGTTCATCTCCAGAAGGCTGTAGTCAGCTCACAGTATAATGAAAGGAGCTGAGAGTGGGGAGTGAGGGCAGCTGGTGAGCTTGCAGGAGTCTCCTCCGCACTGCTTCTGTTTATCAGAAGCATCAGGAACTATGCTGAGCGGTGGATCTTGTCCCTCGTCAAATAGATGGACCTGCATTATCTCCCCTGTGGCCCCTGTGCTGGAACAGATTCCCCTGAAACAGCGGAAAGCTGAGAATGGCCCTGCTCCTTTCTTGCATGGCCGAAGGGAGGGAATGAGCCTTTTGGTTTTCGTTTTCTGTTTCCACAGAGTGGATTTCGAGGCAGCAGTGTCCACTCTGGGCCCAGGCTGTCAAAAGCGTGCTTTGGAGGAACCTGAAGAGGGCAGCCATCCGAGCTACAAGAGCTGGGCGTCGGCCTTCCCTGCGAAGCTCTGGCTGCCACAGAAACATTTTTTTTTTTTTTAATCCCAGTGTGATTTATTTCTCTACAGACAGTATTGATTTTTCTCTCTAGATGATCGCTCCTGGGCCAGTGTAAATGAAAGCCCTCTTGGGCAATAATCATGAATACTACAAAGTGCCTATAGCGGGGTGATTTNGGTAGGAAGTCATGTGTTTCATCCGCCCTACGAGAAGTGATGCATTTTGCTGGATTGGCACNTGTGAAGGAAATGCTTGTAACTTGTCTAGGTGCCCAACCTGTATTTAGGAAATATTCACCCTGATTTTTTTCTTTGAACCAGAAAGCTAAAAAATATGCCTGCTTTAAAATGTGTCTGAAGGGGCTCACTGTAGCCTGGTGTTATCTGGTGAGCCAGGTGCCACTCTGCTCGTCACTGAGGAAACAGCCCAGGTNTGTCAAGTACAGAAGTGCTTCTTAACTACGGTTCACAGCTTTGAGCTCATTTGAATTCTTCCAGATGGGAATAATGTTCCAAATGGAGACAAATGTATATGAAATAAAATGCATATAAAACACCTGCAGCCTAAGGTCCCCCATAGTGCTAGCCTTACTCCATTCTCCTCCTCNTTTTTCTCTCCCCTTTCTTCCTCAGTTTCTTCCTTTTATGCAGTCAGGTAATTTCACTGAGACACTGGGGTAAGAAATACTGACACCAATGGAGCCTTGTCCGCTCTTGTATATTGATTTACTTAAGAAAGGTCAGAGCAATCAACAAAGGCATCAAACCTATTTCTGCTTTTTATATTTTATTTCTGTATTTATTTGTGGGGTGGATATTGACATGTACACACACACACATGCACTGTGCATGCGTCCGTGCACATACACACAGACACATACACAGAGCAGCTTATACTCTTTTTCTACCCCCACACCCTCAGAAATAAACATGTAGTCATGGGTGTCATGGAAGCTGGGTACTACCCACACTTGCAAAGCTCTTTGGGAAGCGCAGGTTGTAATGAACACTGACATACTTCCCTTTGTTTTTCTATTTGTACATGGTATCAGGGTTATATGANACTTTGCCCACTTCTTTCCTCATCTGATTTGATATTAAAAAAAATCTATTTGATTCTTGCCTTCCCTCCATTGTGGATGGAAGTCTCCTGCTGCTGCTGCAGCTACGTAGTTCAGCCACTGTGTGATAATTTTTTTTTTTTAAAGTCTTATTTTGGAGCTGAGTTCCCATGGACCCTGACTCACTTTCTGGAGTACTCCAGGATCTGAAGCAGCCATCTTATTTTAGTCTTTTCGTTTCATTAGCCGTAGCCNTTTCTATACTTTGGGGCTTCTCACAGGGCACATGTGTCCAGCTTCTCATGGGTACAGGTCTCCTCTGGATCACAGACTTGTGTGCTCTCTCATTTTACTTTTCCTAGTGGCCAGGACATAAGTTTGCCATGAGTAAAGGGCCCTGTGAAGAATCATTTATGGATTGAATATCATCACAGGAAAGAAAGGATGGAAAAAGTGCCTGTTTCCTGCTCGGCAAATGAGAGGCAACTAGGCCATTAAGTTCCTGTGCCATCTCTCTTTCCTCCTGCCTATGAGTTACGTCTGGCCCTGGCCCTGTGGGGGCCTGGCCCTGTGGGGGCAGGGGTGGTATGGAACTAGAGAGAAGCAGCCACCTCTCTGGTCCCTCCTGCCTTATCACTTCCAAATTACGAAAATAGAACTTGCATGAGAGGTGAAAGGAGGGCAGACATCTANTGTTATNCCAGGAAGGCTTGCTTCTCTCTGCATGTTTGGGTCTGGCAATACTTTCTCAAATCAAGTGGATTTATTGTTTAGTATAAACAGAGGTGGAGTTTTTCTGTCCTGACTGTTTTTCTGTCCTGACTGCCTGGTCCCTAATAAACACACAAAAGTTTATACTAATTACAAATGCTCAGCCAATAGCTCAGGCTTGTTACCAACTAGCTCTTACATTTTAAGTTAACCCATATTTCTATTTATGCTTTGCCACATGGCAGTACCATTATTAGCATGGCGCATTCATCTCCTTCTCCCTCCCCATCTGGCTGGTGACTCCTGACTCCACCCTTCTCCTTCCCATCATCCTTAGTTTGGTTGCCCTTCCTATATTTCCTGCCTGGCTACTGGCCAATCAGCATTTTATTAAACCAATTTGAGTGACAAATGTTTACAATGTACAAGAGGATTATTCTATAGCATTTCCCCCTTTTTGTCTAATTAAAAAGGAAGGTTTTAACTTTAACATAGTAAGATTATATACAACAAAACAGTTACCAAGTAAGAATTACAGTTATAATATCCAGTCTATTTGTTTTTGACAAAATTAGAGAAAATACTCTATTATCTATCTTATCTTTGTGAGTCCAAGTTTTCTATCTAATTTATCTTTTATCATAACCAAGGAAAACTATAACTATCTAGTCTTCAACTCCATCAAAGACTCCAGAAGGATGTAATGTTACCTAATGACAAGGACCTCAAGCTGCCTAGACAGTCACCCGAAGTTCATCTGCAATGTTGGGGTATCCAACTTTGGCCTACAGGCCTAGCATATCTGACAGACTTTCCTGTGAAGCAGGGAATTTTGAAGGACTGTCCTACCTTGTCTTTGCAAAGTTTGACAGTCACCTTTTTTGCATCCTGTTGGTCCAGTTTGGACAGTAACTGTCAGCAATTGAGGCAAGGGCAGTTTCTTTGCCCACACGGCTAGCTTTTGCCATAAAGAAAACAAATTCCATATGTAGTTTCTTTTATGTCCATCACCTTCTCTGAAGTAGATTCGTGCTGCTGGAAACAGGTGAGTCTCACTATCGAGAAAAGTCTAAGTTCTTAAAACATTTTAAATGTCATATTCTATAGGCCTTTGAAGTGTTTGAAGATTGCCTACCTATCTGAAATATATCTCTGTATGACTTTGAAAACCTAAACAACATGACTATAAATTTGCTATTATAGATGACTATTAATCTGTATTTCTTAATTATATATTACATTTTTAAATGAGTTGCATAAACATAATACCCTAAACATGAATAGAAATATACATATAGTATAACAAAATTAACTTTAAATTTGTATCAATATAAAAAATTCCATACCAATGTAAAATATTTAAGACTAGTAGTTGCTGTTTTTGGTTTAAAAGTAGATTCAATAATCTACCTTTTATCCTATCATTTCAATATCCTCTCCTTTTCTTTGCAGAATAAGATTCTCTGAATCTAATCTCCTTTGTCCAGCTTTTTTTTCTGACCACTACCAGTAACAACTTGTAACCAACCCCCCTTATATGATAACAAATGTCCATAACTCATTTTTGGGAATATGGGCATAGTTTTCTACACTACTTCCTGCTGACTAGGGCACTGGTAATCTTTAGGGAACCTGAGAAAATTTAGGATTATGGTCAAGTCCTGATTGGAATGGTCTATGAGGCTGGATCATCCTAGCCAGCAGCCTTGAAGCCGTTCTGGATGTAGAACTCAGAGGAAACTGCTCTGAAACATTGGATCATCTGGAACATCTGCTCCCATCAGGGATTTTTCAGGGGATCTTCCTTGATNAAACCTGATTTTTCTTAAACCTGAAATGAATCCACAGGTTCTCATTTCCTGTGGAAAGAAAAGCATAACCTCTCCCCTAAAGCAACTTGTCTTTTGACTTAAATTTTGAAGTCAAAATAATTTTAAAATATATAGGTTGGTTTAATATAGCAGTTTTCATAATCCAAGATCTTTTAACAGCCAAACATTTTAAAGACAACACAATAATATACACAATCCAGACTCTCTGTGTATTTTCCATCTTTATGTGGCTTATTATACTCTTTTTAATTACTCTATTTCTTTTTTAAGGACTTTCTTTACCCTTTTTCTTTTCTCTCCCAAGCCTACATGTATTTTTAAACACACTGTGGCCTGTTTAGAGGCTCTTTTTGTCTGACTCTGTCCTTACTGCACACCTGTAACCTTTTCTGTCTGCATGAGCAAAAAAACTGCTGTGTAAGTTAGATCATGGCTCCTCCTCCTTGGTTCCTTGAGAGTCTAGTCTCATGGTGGAGGCGTGTTTACCTCCAGCTCTGGGAGCTATGTTTACTTGTCCCAACTCTGGGAAGTTTCTCGGTCCATGCCACCACTGAGTAGNATGCTGCCAGCTGCTCATAAACACCATAAAGTTTTTGGCAGCAGGGCCTCTTAAAAGAGCCACCCGTTTTTGTCACTAACACAGAGCTAGTAAGCTGTCTCCTAAAGGAGCTGTGAATTTGTTCACCACCAGCAAACAGAGTCCAGAGAAAAGGTGGCTACCAAGAAGCCATGCTTGACTCCCTCCCTGTGTGTCCAGAATCCATTTTAAAGCTTTGTCAGATTTTATGTGGAAATTTCAGCCACACGTTGGAACACCATATGTAAATGGAGGTGGAGTTTTTCTGTCTTGATTGCCTGGTCCCTAATAAACACACAAAAGTTTATATGAGTTACAAAATGGTTGGCCAATAGCTCAGGCTTATTATTAGCTAGCTTTTACATTTTAAGTTAACCCATATTTCTATTTATGTTTTGCCATGTGGCAGTACTTTTATTAGTATGACATGTTCATCTCCTTCTCCCTCTGCATCTGCCTGGTGACTTCTGACTCTGCTGTTTTCCTTCCCATCATCCTTAGTTTGGTTGCTCCACCTATACTTCCTGCCTGGCTACTGGNCAATCAGCATTTTATTAAACCAATTCCAGTGACAAATCTTTACAGTGTACAGGAGGATTATTCCACAGCAGTTTAGGTCACAGACAGTTTTGAATGGATGCACNTGTCATTAAAATGAGAACATGAGACAGTCTGTTCAAGCGTGCATGGCAACATGACACTGAAACATTTTGCTGAAAANACCCAAATCAGTTATCTTTTTGCTGTGAGTACCTAACTAATCAAGCTAACTTTTTCTTTCAGCTACTCAGTTACTCTCAGCCTGACTTTGCANAGGGATCATGGGCTCCAGGTTTCAGCTGCCTGAAATCCTAAAGCAGAAACAAACAAGGGAAAAACCCAACTGCACTCATCAGGACAAACTTGAAGCCATCATTTCAATATTCAAATATATATATATTACATATTTAAATTAAATTAAAATATATCCATTCTTTGGATTAAAAACATTAGCATGCAGTTGGTTTTCTAAAATAATGGGAATTTGGTGAGTACCAAGTCTCATCANCTCTTCATATTTCAAAGCTCACAGCTTTCAACATCTTTGGAGAATACAGAGAAGGGTCCTTGACTTGCTAGTGTGTCAGTGGCCAGGCCAGGTCCCTAGGGTCAATGTTCTGCTTGTCCCTTCACCTGTTATCACTCCCACCATATCTGGACAAGCCCACTAAGTACCCTTAACTTCTAGAAGTGATTAGTAGATATGGTTAGTGTCATGACACTTTCTGTGATGGGACACCTCACTGAGTCTAGTACAGTCCACTAAGGAGCCCTTTCTTTATTCCTTTTGATCCACTGCTGTCCCTTTCTGGTAGTTACCCACACTGCTGTGCTTTTNAGGAAACTGAGGCAGAAAACCTAGCGATTCCTGAACTTCCTGCCAGGGATGGTAGAAGGGCTTTTGCTGTAAGTCTGTCCTACCTCACCCAGTTTCCTGAGATCTGCTGTTGTTATTGTGAATTTAAAATTCCTGTTGCCTTGTTTGTAATGCAAAGTTTCAGTGTTGCTCTGGAGAAGGAAGGGCTGTTTGGTTACAGGAGGGCATCTTCTGCAAGACTGTGTCCAGAGTCTTTGTGCCTCAAATGGAGAACGAAACAAAACACAGAAGAGAAGTGGTGAAGTGTAGAATGGGAGAGAAGGCAGAGAACACACCCCACAGGGCAGGGCATGAGCAAATCATTGGCTCAAATGCCCCACTTTTTTCAGACCCAGGATCTTTTAGTTACAAAAGGAAATGAGGGGTCCTCTGAAGGTGGGGGCCTTTCTTAGGCTGTGAGGATTTTTCTGTTTCTTGGGAAGGAGTTCATACATCCTCGTGGCAGTCTAGGGAAGTCCAATGGAAAGTCTTTCTCAGTTGCTGGGTCTCAAAGTTAACTTTCCTATGAATCATGGTCACAGACTCTATCTTTCCACTTCAAAATGATAGTATGAGGTAGGCTTCAGCCTCCAAGGAAGAGCTTCGACTAACCCTAGTCATGGGAGAGAAAGCCCATGGAAACATGAGTTACCTATGCCCCCAACCCCACTCCTCACACACATGGAAAAATACCTTGGACACTCTTCTTGTTAGAGAAGACACACATTCCCAACCAGGACACCAGAGATTTGTGCACAGCATTTAAGAGAACCCCACAGCAGTCTGGTGGCATAGACCTTGGTGTCAGTTACTCAGCAGACAGAGGCAGGAGAGTTATAAGCCCAGGGAAGGCTTGCATCTTACGTTTCGTTGCTGTGATAAAACACCATTACCAAAATCGGCTTGGGGAGGAAAAGGTTCATTTTCTCTCACAGTTTGTAATCCATCATCCGGGGAAGTCAGTCCAGGAACTCAAGGCAGAAATCTGGGAGCTGGAACTGGTGCAGAGGCTGTGGGGATGCTGCTTACTGCCTTGTTCTCAGCACCCTCTTCCAAGCTCCCAAAGAACAGCCCATTCATTCTGAGTATTCAGCGTGCCCCCCCCAAGTTTGATAGTCATGAACTTTATCACAGCAACAGGAACCTAGTTAAAACAGCCCACTCTGTGTCTAGTGAAGTCAAGGCCATTTGGGTAACTTAGTATATCCTGTCTCAAAATAAAATTAAAAACAGAACTAGAAATGTAATTCAATGATGGAATTCCTGTATAATATGTGGGAGATACAAAATCTTCAAAGTGGCAAAAGAAAAGACAAAGAAAAGAAGAAACTCTACACAGCATGGTGAAACGTGTGCTATATTCATACTTAAGTGAGAAAAATTGTCTTCAAGGGCCACAGTTTCAGCAGGTAGAAGGTGAGTTGTGGTCTGTGACTGTCTGCACAAGCACACATGTAATAAATGCTTTCATTGTGAAGTACAGACTTCATATCTGTCCTGGCACCTTGTGAACTCATTCCTAACCATCAGTATGACTGTGGGGTCTTTANGGAGCCCAGAGATGAGCATATCTTTGCTTTTGAAATAGATAGACTCAACTCACATGTAAGGTTACTCTTGGGGTGATGGGATTGACGGGGTCATGTNCACAGGAGTCCTTGTCTAACACATATCAGAANTAGGCCCTCTTTTTATGGGAGTGGACCGTCTATGAGATGGAGACCTTACCAGACAGCCTGGAAAGAGGACATAGAAAGGGCATTATAAGTGCAGGTTGGAGTTCTCAGCCTAAGACTTGAAGGGAATTGTGTCTTCAGTGAAATTCTCTGAACTAGTGTGGGAAAACTTTAAGTATGAGCCAGGGCTTTAGACCAGCATAGCACATCTGAAAATTTCACTCCAGTAGGACTTGGNAGCTGACAGGCTTTCCACGTGTTTGAAAGGCAGTTCTGTCTCAGNAGTCGAGAGAGCACCATTGCTATTGCTATCATGAGTCTAGTGCAGGTCCAAGGGGCAGTACCTGGTGGTCAGGAAGCTCTGAGAAGGAAACTGTCACCTGAGCCATGGTGAAGGCTCTGGNCACGGTATACAGAGGAGTAAATTCAGAAATTCAGCTTAAAAGAAANGAAATTCAGTTTTCAAAATATTTTACAAAGAAGGAAGGCAGGAGGAGAGGGAGGGAGGGAGGCAGATGTACATGGATCCTGATGGTGGAGGCAGTACTTCCTCGAGACTCTCCTTTCTGCTGTGTTTTGCTTATCTTTTGAGACAAGATCTCATTATGTAGACTTTGGGGTCCTTCATCAACGTTCCTAGTGCTGGTACCACAGGCTTCTGACTGGCTTGGTGGCAGCGCTTTCAAACTGGCCGTAGTGGAGGAGAATGTTGTAGTTTGAGACGAGACTGAGANGTGGACTAAACCACCTCTACAGCTTATCATAACCTTGGGCTTTAGCCATATTCCATATTTTAAATTTCTCTTTCTCTGTAGGATTCAACATGCCTCAGTGCCCTGTCAACAGAAGCTGCACAGGCGTGGTACTGGCTATTTAGGAAGGGGGGAGAGGCAGGACAGGTTCAGGACCTGTGGCTGTCACACTGCCAATAACTCTTTCTGAGGAGCTTTGGGAAAGTCTTTTTACCCTTTTGTTCAGTTCACATTTTATGGCTGAAAACGCAAGTGTCTTCCTTGCAGACACATTTTGAGAGCTAATTAAATATTTTGAAAGTATCCCTGTGATCCACGATAAAAGGCACCGAATAAAAGCTCAAATACTCAGAAGCTGGATGTGGATGCGCATGCCGGGAATCCTGGTGCTTAGAAGGCTGAGGCAGCAGGACTGCCATGAGTTTAAGGCCAACCCAGCCTGGGCATCCAGGGAGTAACAGACCTGTCCGAGCTATGGTGTGAGACATCTCAAANCAAAAATGCCATATAACCCTGGCATTCTCTTTCATACCTNTGATAACCGTCCCCATCATAGCACTTGGCAATAAGTGTGTGTCTATGTGTGGTGTGCACGCCTATGGGAAGAGAGAAACAGTCAACTGAGGAGTGAGAGGTGCAAGCCGGGGCACCCCTGTTGGTGAGATGGAAATACTTAGAATAGCGGCTGATGGCCCACCTTTCCACTTCTGCTCATCTTACAACCCCACAAGCTGCATTTCTGACTGGAGAAAGCATTTCTGTTGCCCCAGAAAGCAGCAGAAAGGACCAGAGTCATGGTACTTCACCTTTTATGTGGCTGACCAGGCATTCAAATGGCTTTGGTGGCTTAGCTGCCTTCTCACATTTATTTCTCTCAGCTGCATCCCCTCGGGCCAGATGCTGCCTTTGTCCACTNCAGTGGCCCACAGTTTATGTGGAGCACGAGGGAAGCAGGGCAATGGTTCTATTCCCAGTGAGAACTAGGAGCTGCCAGTTGTTTCTCACTGCAGACCCAGGGCAGCAGGCCTCCGTGGTGCTCGTTGTGAGGCTGTGTGTAGCTGTGGCTAGGGGTCTATGCTGGCACTGGCATGTGTTCTCTTGCCTAGGTGACATCTGCCCTCTGGGATGTCACAATTGCTCCTTCTTCTCCTGAAGTACCACCGGAAGTCCCTTCACCACAGAGCTCCACACAGAAGTGGCTCAGGCTGTGCCAATCTGAGACACTCTGAAGGCTGTGTTGGGATTAGACTGTTTCCAAGTGACCCCACAGTGTTTAAAATAGTGACTTTTCAGAATGTGCCTTGCCCTGAGAGAATACATTTTACAAGCAACATTTGACTCCATTTTGAGGATGGAAAACTTCATCGGGGTGGACACGTGAAGGGCACCATCAGTTTGTCACCACACAGCACAGACTGATAAATGACTTTACTCCTGGGAGTAGAAAGGGTCCCATAAATTCTGTGGGAGAACTGAGACTGTAGGACATGTCCATGTATTAAAATCCTGTCAGGAAAAGCAGGCCTGAGAACTTGGCAGGCATATAGGCAGAGGAAGAGGACAACTCCTTCATCTGGGCCCTATAGAGAGGAGGGCCCCTAACAGCACGATGACAACAGCCTCACTGACCTGTTGTCTGACTTCCTGGTGTGTGCATCAAGGGACTGCCAGACTGTCCCAGGAGTCTCACACCAGTTGGGCTCCTGCTGTTGGAGTGGCCCTCTTGAATTATCTGTCTGTCCTCTTGTTTGCTTCTGGACCTCCTGTCCATCTGCTTGTCCACTTGTCAGTCTGCTGTCTGTCCGTCCATCCACCTTCCCATTCATTAGCTTGGACCGAGTCCTGTACTTTGCTTTACTCCACTCTTGCAGGTCAACTAACTCTGTAGTCTGACTAGAAGGCCAGCAGCAGCTTCTCCAGCTGGCTGGCTTTGTCATCTTAGCCCCTCAGACCTCCTTGAAACTCCTTTAACTCTGCCTTTTTAACACTTTATAACCTACCCTGCTATCTATCTATCTATCT
>LZPO01008001.1:355872-375297 GCA_001675575.1 Neotoma lepida | reverse complement strand
ACCACAGAGGTTTCATCCAGTAATGGATGGAAACAGATACAGAGACCCATAGCCAAACATTAAGCCAAGCTCAAGGAATTCTTCTGAGGAGAGGGAAGAAGGATTGTAGGAGCCAGAGGGGCCAAGGTTATCACAAGAAAACCCACAAAATCAAGTAACCAGGGCTCATAAAGGGAGTTTGCATGGGACTGACCTAGGCCCTCTGCATATATGTGACAGTTGTGTAACTTGGTCTTCTTGCAGGACTCGGTGGGAGCAGGGACTGTCTCTGACTCTTTTACTGGCTTTTGAGAAGCTAGTATTCATACTGATTTGCTTTGCCCAGCCTGAATACAAGGGGAGGTGTTTAGTCTTACTGCAACTTGATATGTCATGCTTTGTTGATACCCATGGGAGGCCTGCCTCTTTCTAAACAGAAACAGAGGAGGAGTGGATGGTGGGGGCACAGAGGAGGTGGGGGAGGGAGTGGAGAGGAGGGAGGGGAAGTTGCAGTTGGGATGTAAAATAAATAAATAAATTTAATTTAAAAAGTAAGATGATAAAGCCACTGGTCTCAACATAGGGTCACTTTCTTATAAGATACATACTTCCTGTACAGGACAGGAATCAAATCACAAATCACTAGAGAGCAAACATGGATAAATTAAGCTGTCGAAATAAAAAAGTGAATTAAAAACAGTATAAAATTGATATTGGAAACTCAGAGGTTGGAAAAATAACCCACAACTCACATAGTGATAAATGTTTGGTACTTGGTGTACAAAGAATTACAATGTAACAATTAAGCAGAACAACAGCAACAAAAATGGGCAGATGACTCAAAGNCTTCTGGGAAGGCAGCAGCAGGCACATGGCAAGCCACACAGTGTCCTTCAGGAAAGCCACACAGATAAACCCCACACATGCTCCAGCTCTAGGAGGCTACATGAGAGAATGCTGGGCGCCAGGTATTCTAGCCACGGCCAGCGAGCTTAGCACTTTCCAACCCTCTTCCTCCTCCCTTCGTTTTTCTCCCCTCCCCATCCTTCTCCTTCTCCTCCACTTCTTGTTTGCTGGTTTGTGTGCTTTTATGAGAAAGGGTCCCTTTATGTAGCTCAGGCTAGCCTTAAACTCACAAAATCATTCTCCTTCTGAATGCTAGGGTTGCAAGCATGAGTTGGTGGCCCNGGTCTGTAATCCGAAACTTGGGATGCTGNAACAGGAGGATCACAAGTTCAAAGTCAGCCTGGATGACTTAAGAATCTCTGGTCTCAAAATGAAAGGTGAAGAGGGGTGAGGGTGTAGGTCAGAGCTGAAGGGCTTGCCTAGAGTGTGGCAAACCCCTGAGGTCTGGGTTTAGTCCTCAGTACAACCAACCAGTCAATCAACCACCTAAAGAAACACAACAAAGCAAACAAGCAAACAAACAAACAAAAAACAAAACAAAAAACAAAGAAGTAAGCAAAAATTGTGCCAAGTAAAGGAAACTAAATTTCTCATTCTTCTTTATACTGTTAATTCCACTTACGTAAAATTCTACCCGAGGCGAGATTGCTTCCATGATGGAAATCAGGTCAGGGACGGGGTCACAAGGAGCAAGAGGAAGGGGCAGGGACACCAGGGCAATAGGAGCATTGCATGCTTTCATATACGCTTGATAAGACCCAGAGGACTTGAGATATGAGCCTTCTACTGTGAATAAGTTCAGCCTCAGTAAAAGGACAATAAAAAGCCCTGCAGAAGGATCCCAAATGACCATTGTTAGTAAAAGAGTGCNTTTGAAGTGCTTCTGTGAACGTTATGTATACTGAAGGAGTGTAGACAGATGGCCTGGCTACAGGGCAGCGAGGAGTNGGATGGGGTTTTGTCAGGGATAAGCAAAGATACAGCATGGCAATGTGAAATAGATTTGGAAGAAAGAGTGATGATGCTGTCTTGATCTGTGTCATGTTGCTATAATAAAACACACAAAGGCTGTGCAACTTATAAAAAGGCTTGTGTGACATGATTCTTGTGGCTGCAGGTTCTAAACAGCAAACACTGNTGTTCTGGTTCATCANTGCCCTCTGGATACATCACACTAAGTTAGGAAAGTGGAATAGGCACTAAGTGAAAGAAGAGGTAGCCAAAGTGTAGGGTGGTGATAACTTAAAACAGCCCTCATGGGAACTAACCCATTNCTGTAACAACTACATGCGTCCATTCGCAGAGGACTGTACCTTCTAATGGGCTTCCCTTCTAAAGCTTCCACCAAGCCAGCACTGCCACACTGAGGACCAAGCTTCCAACACATGAGACCTTTGAAAAGATAAGCTGATACAGGGGACAGATAGATACACTCTGTATTCCACAGTGTAAGTGACTGTTTGTACATTTTGTAATGCAGATATCNCCACATGTACACACTGTTAACGGTTTGTTGTTATGAATTAGCCCTTGTGTGGGAGTGTGAGGTTGGTATATGTGGTGTGTGGCTGTATGTGCCAGGGCACNCACAAGCGGGGGCCAGAGGTTCACGTTGGTTGTCCTCTGTTGAGCTCTACTTTAGNTTTATTTCTAACATAGGCTCTCTCATTGACCCAGAACTCATTGGTTGGCTAGACTAGCTAGTCAGTGAGCCCCTGGGATCCCCCTGTCTCAGCTTCCTAGCACCAGAATTGCAGNCTTGGTCTTTTTATGTGGTTCTGGGGATCTGAACTCAGGTCCTTCTTGTACAGCAAGCACAAGGCCCTTGTACCCACAGGGCCATCTCCTCAGCCCCCNAGTTAACCTCCGATCTAGAATAATCCAAATGGGGACCCAGGAGGAATGCAGAGTTCAATGGCCTTGGTCTAAGGGAAAGTCCTCTACATAGAGAGGAAAGGAGATGATGGGGGAGAGGACACCGTGACTGACCATGTGACCAACCGTGTGACCAGAGGGCTGGGCCTGAAGTTTGTAGTGGCTGACNTCCTTTGCTTGCTCTTCTCATGCAACCTGCTGGCTGAAGATGACAGGGCTCAACACAGAAAACAGGTCTGCCTCCAAAGGGAAGGAGTTTATTATAGAGCCAAATGGGAATGATCATGGCCTNGGGACACAGATTCAGATTGTCCCAGTCCTATGTTCTGAATGGTGACAGGTTCATGAGATTTTTATAGTTANAGAACAGAAAAAAATTGTAAATCAAGGCTGTTTTCAAACANACTGGTGGAAGAATCAGGTAGGGGGCTATAGTGAGGCTGGGAAACCTCTGTTAAAGGCTCTAGATATTACCTGATGACGCACTTAGCCCTTGGGTTTGTGGAAGCTAAGGGTCTCTGTACATCCCAAATGGATTTGCTGACAGGCACAATGGTAGTTCATTTGCTGACAGGCACAATGGTAGTTCATACAAGAAGGTGAGCAAACATGGCAATCAGGGGACCAAAGAGAGCCACGATAACTCTGCCTCCCAACTTGTAACCCTCCCACACTCTGTCTCTATCCAATTGACCTCATAAGAAGCATTTTTGTGTGAAACTTCAGTTCACAGTGGTAAGACATAGTTTAAGGATATTCATTCACCTATCGCCTTCTCAGACTGTGAGCTGTCTGAACAAATCACAGCTTTAACATCCAGCTCCTTTCTCTGCTTATTGGCTTCTGTGACAGGTAGCATGGACAGAATTTTGGTTTCAAAGCCGCATCGAAACCATATCAGATGATGAGAACAACGCGAGGCATTCCACAGTGTGTGAGTATGTGCTGATGGTAGAAACCGTTGCTTTGTGTTCCTAGGCTAGGCTTACAACTGAATGGTTGAGCAGAACCATTTACCTGGGGGAGTGGATGCTCTGGAAGGGCCTCTGCTACCTTCATCTACCTTTCCTGCCTTTAACTCCTCCTGCTTTAGCTAGTTCTGGGCCTGTCCGAGCTGCAAAGACATGACAAGGGAGGTATTGCTGGCAAACAATGCTGAACTGGACTCTGCTGGAGAGAAGCTGCTGCAAGGGTGGTTGGGGGAAGGGGGAGTGACTCCTCCCTGGTGAGCAGATTTGGACAACGGCTTGTTGTCTCCATTAGCCAAATTGCGTTTGAACCAGAGAAAAGCACTTTTATTTCCCCAGCCTCCCAAACCATCCAGTCCTTCCCACCAGGTCACTTCCTGTCCAGGGACCCTGGTCATTTGTCATGAATGAAATAGCTTGCTGAGAATATGAAATGGCGGCAGTCCAGGCACAGGCCTAAATCAATTAGAGAAAAATCAGACCTTCATGCTTTTGATTTATTGCCAGGAGGACAGACAATGACTGATGTGACGTGCCTCTGGGACTTTGTCTATGCCCAACACAAAGTGAGCTATGTTCACAGCAAACCCCAGAGGACACCAGAATGAAGACACATGAACCCTTTGTCCTCATTGAGTATGAGTACAGGCTTGTCAGGGAGCCTCTTGCTTTCCTGTGCCTTCTCAGAGATTTTGTGCGAACATTGCTTGTCCTTGCTTTCACAGACCCCAGGACTGGCTGGCCTTCCTGAAGAGGACCTTTGGATGTGTGAGGGGACAAGGGCAGACAGACACATTTCCATTTCCTCTCCAGTCATCTGGGCTGCTTCACAGAAAGAGCAGAGGACAGACAGCCTCAGACTGAGCCTGGAGGAGTCTGTCTGAACGACTTCTCGGCTTCAGCTGGATTTTAGCATTCACTTCTATGTGAATGACAGGTATTGATGACAGAATTGCTATCAATAGTAATCAGCCATTAAACTGACAGTAACAAAATCTAGTTTGTGGGAAATGCTTCCTCGTTTAGCTTTATTTTTCCATTGTGATTCTTTACCATGCAAAGGAATCTACATTTAGTCAACAAACAAAATAACCAGCACCACTAAACAAAAATAATTCTACTAGGACCCTCCTGGCTGCCTGCCAAGGACAACAGCCCAGGAGGGCTTTGCAGGCCTGATCCGAGGAGCAGGAGCAACATGGCAAAGCCTTGTATTTCTACTCTCGGGGTTTCTGAGTATCACTGTCTACTTTCTCAAGGACTGTGCTTCTGAATTATATCCTGACCCTTCGCCACTCTCCTTTCCCTGCAGGTGAATTAGAAACCATGCACAAGAGACAGAAACAAATGTCCTTCTNAGTGGACATTTGATTAGGAGATGGAGTATAGTAAAATGTCCATACTAACCGAGGTGGCAGCTGCTGTCAAAATGGCAATGCTGTTTTACAGACACAGAAAAAAAGGCCCAAAATTTCATATCAAACCGCAAAAGACCCAGAATTTCCAACTCAAATTTCCAGAACAAAGCAAGCCAAACAACAGCACAAAGGCTGGAGACATCTCAGTATCTGCTTTCAATACACACCAGGACACTGTAGTAACCCAGTGAGGTGCCCGACAGAAGCGTGTGTGTAGCTCAATGAAGAAAATACAAAGCAGGGAAATAGACCNGCATGCTGCTGGTCATGGTGCAAAGCACACACAGTGGTCCAGGAAGATGAAAAGACTGAAAAGGCAGTGGTGGCTGGGAGACGACATCCTTGTGAGGAAGAACGAAACTGGACCCATGTCTTACACCCCTTACCTTCAACTCCAGTGGNGGGAGAGTTAAGTGAAGACCAGCCATTACAAAGAGCTGAGAAGAAAGTATAGGGAAACTATTCTTGATATTGGTCTGAGCAGTGCTTTAGCTAAGAAAACCACCCCTTTCACAGGTAAGCACAAGAGAAACCAAGAGTTTCGACCTGAAATGTTTCTGTACAGCAAAGGAGACAGTATACATAATGAAGAGACACCCTGCTGGGGGATAGTTGTAAGCCATCCATCTGACAGTAGGTTATTTGAAAAATGTATGAAGAACTCAACTCAATTGTAAGAAAAAAAAAAAAACTTGATTAAAAGAGCACAAAGGACCTCAGTCGACATTCTTCCAAAGGGACATTTAAAAAAATACTACCAGTGGTATTCAATATTACTATCAGGGANTTTCTGATAGTATTACTATCTCTAGACAAATAGACACCTCACATAGATGACTGTCATCAAAACTGAAACAGGTCTTGGTGAAGGTGCGGAGAGGAGCCCTGTGTATCGTTGGAAAACAGTAAGCAGTTTCCTCAAGAACTTAGAAGTGGAACTACCACATAATCAAACAATCAGAGACTAGGAAATCAGCATCTTGAGGAAATAGCTAGTCCTTCATTTTCTTGGCAGCATTATTTACAAAGAGCAAGATGTGGAATCACCAAGTGTTTCACCAAGTAAGTGTTCACCAAGAAATGAATCAGCCAAGATGTGCTACACTACAAAATGGAAACTCACTCTGCCTTAAAAGAAGGCTTTTCTGCCATTTTCATTTGCTAAACTTTTAAGATATATGTTTTTATCATTTTAAATTGTGTATATGTGTATGTGTGTGTGTATGTGTGTGTATGTGTGCAGTGGTATCAGCATGTAAGTGCAGGTGCCTGTGAAGGCCAGAAGTGTTGGTCCCTCTGGAGCTGGAGTTATAGGTGGTTGTAAGCCACTCAGTGTAGGTGCTAAGAATTGAATTTGGGTTCTTTGNAAGAGAATTGTGTGCTCTTAACTGCTGAGCCATCTCTCCAGCCACCAATTNTGTCATCTNATAACACAGATGAACTTCAAGAAATTTATGTCAAGTGAAATAAGACAGGTACCAAAAGACAAATACTGCATGATCTTTCTTATTCATATGTAGAAGCTAAAAGAACCATATACCACAGAGTGAGAGAGTAGGGTGGTATTGCCAGGTACTTGGGATAGAGGGGTGTTGGGTGCTGGGGGTTGGGGNCTGGGGATACACCAGCTAAAGAGTGTGAACTTTCAGTTATTGAAGATGAACTCTGGAACACAGTGGCCAGCATGGTGATTATAAGTAATTGTACTGAATTGCGTGCTTGAAATCCACTGAGGCCAGACTGTAATGCACTGACTACACACATACATGCTTAGGTGACTATATGACGTGATGGATATGCTAATTCACATGATGGTGGCGAGCACTTCACATTGTAGACACACACCAGAACATTAGTTTGTGCAACTGAAAAGGAGCAAGTTTAATTTGTCCATTACTCTTCAACAAACCTAACAAGTCCTGAAAGAAAATAGAATTTTTATAGTCAAAATAGTTTTTTGATTGAAACAGAAGAGAAAGGAAAAGAAGGAAGCAAAGAAGGCAAAGGAGGGAGGAAAAGAGAGGAGGGAAGAAGGAAGAAAGGAAGGAAAGAGGGAAGGAAAAAGGGAAGGGAATGGATGAGATAAACACTGATGANCTCTTCCAATAACAGCAAGTACTTACTGTCTCTCATGTTTCTTAATAATGTCTGGGCTACTGCAATTGTCATTGTTTTGATAGCTTTATTGAAGTATAATTAACATACAACAAACTGCCCCCATAGAGAGTGCATTTGTAAATTTTGACATGTATATACACCTGTGAAATATCCCTACAATTAAGATAATGAGTGTGCCATTGTTCCTGAAGTAGCTGTTATTAGTCACATCAATTTTACAGGTAAAACAGTTGCTTTCATTTGTTTGCCAGTAAACAGATGCTNCAGAAGGGAAGATGGGCAAGACCTGAGAGGCTCTTCCACAACATCAGCCAGTCCCTGTGTGTTGGTCTGTTCATCTGCCTGCCTGTCTGTCTGATTGTCTCCTCCACCCTCCCTACTTCCAGCTTCACATTCATGTTACTGGCCACCCACTGAACGTTAAAGGACACATATTTATGTTACTCAGAACTGCTCTCCTGAGCCCACATGGAGATCCAGCATCGACAGCTACAAAGAATGTTTGACAACTCAGGCTCACAAGCTCTTTATAAGGTGCTGTACAGAAACAATGTGACTTGGCCTTGCATGCATGCTGAGTCAGGTTAGAACCCTAGTCCTCAGATCTACTGTGTGAGCCCAGTCAAACTAAGCCTCCTCTCCAAGCCCTGACATCTTTGCTGGCCAAAGGATGTGAATCTCATGGTACAATCTCCTTAACATGACATTTGACGACAGCCATTGCTTTGAAAGTAGCTATGACAATTAAATGCATCCTAGTAATTTTGCAAAATGGTATATCTCCACAAATGACTTTTTTCTCCTTCAAGAGTAGAGCTGTTTCTTTTCTCTCTGTGTGTGGTGGTGCACATTTGTGTACATGGGTTTGCATCTCTGTGTGTGGGCACACGTTTTGAGGCCAGAGGTCAACATCAGGGGTTTTCTTCTATTGATTGCCNTCTTCTATTTTGAGATGGCCTCTCTAAGCAGAGCTGGGAGCTCACTGACTCTGGCCAGATGCATGGATTTGTTTGTCTCCACCTCCCCAGGGGTGGAATTGCATTCATGCTCAACTTTTATGTGGGTACAAGGGATCCAAACTGAAGGCCCTGTGCTTACTCTTTACCTCCAGAGCCATTCAAGCTGTTAATTACAGAGCTGAGGTATACGTACAAGAGCTCATTCCAATTTTCTCCTCAGTGTAATGTTGTTGATCAATAGAACTGCAATGCTGTTGGAAAGGAGTAGAGAAAGTTGGAAATGGGCTGCATCTTGCTTTATTTATCTCTTTATCAGTTTTAATTTTTGAACAAAAATGTTACTCTTTAAACATTAGTTTTTTGAACAAAAAAGGGAGAGAAAACGGGCGGTACACCACTCAGAGCGATGTTTATGGCCTCCTATTAGCCCCNTTTCACTCATTTTCACAGTCATGGCTACATTTCAGCAGAACACAGTCATCACTGAGCAGATCCACAGGAAATTAAAAAAATCATTTTCTGGGTTCTGTGTTCAATACAAAAATCACATTAATGAGTTATTATTGAGATAAATAGTGAATTTGAATGTTAAAGAGACCAGCAGGTCAACACTGGAGAGAAATTAGTCAGCATAAAACATGCATTGGAGGAGAGCTAACTTAAATGGATTCCCTGCNTTCCCGCCTCTCCTCACTCCTTCCTGCCTTTATTTTTTTCTTCCGTGCAAGTGAGAAATAATCACAGCCAGGGTTACTCATCCCTTTGGATATAGTGGAAATGCCATCTTGGAAACCTTGGTTCTGGAGACATGTTCCAGGCAGTGAGTGGAATGTAAATAGCCAGGCTTTGGAAACCTGGCCAGTTGCCATCTGTTCAATAAGAGGACAGGTTTCATGGTAACGTGCCTCAAACGTCAGCTGCTCTTGTTCCAGGTACTTCCCAGAGANAGGTAGTTGTAATTTCTTCTGTTTTCAAATAAACATGCTAGGGAGTAGGCTCTGTACTGTAGACCCTAAGTGCACAAAAGGATAAAAGCCACATTCTGTGTCCTTCCAGAGCTATACCATACTAACNAGCACAACTGCACACACCCACATGTTAAAGATGAATAGTAGTGTGGAGCTGAAGGAAGTATAACGCTACGAGTAAGGAAGCGATTATTTGAGCTGCTGTCAGGTTGCTATGGCATGGAGGTTGAGCAAAATTTGTTACAAGAAGTTGGTTTTGAGCTGGGCCTAGGGTTGGGTTGCAGCTGGGAATCATGTGGGGAAGACTGAAAGGGAACCCGTGGAGAATGAAAAGCCTTTACACACAAGTTCTCCCTGACCACACCATCTGCTTTGTCACCTGGTCCCCTCAATCTACACTCATTCCAGGAAGGAATACTGGATTGCACTCTTGTTCTGACACATTGGTGGATTTGTAGGCTTTATGTATTTTTTAATTTATAAAAATATAAAAAGATTTAGAAAAATACTCCTCATGTTCTAAGCAACTGGAACTTTTGGTGGCCCTCACAGCTGGAGTTAATAATACACCCTGAGGTCTCTTGAAACTCAAGACTGTTCTCCTCCTGTGTACTCAGCCCATTTGGCTAACTTGCCTTTAANAGGACAATATAACAACCGACCTCACTTGCCTTGGATTTCCTATATAATCAGCTTTTACCATCTAAGCTAATGCACACCTGTGATCTTAAGTTAAGTGCTCTTGCATCCCCGGCCCACATAATGCATGCATGTTCTAATCATTTGCTGAAAGCAGCAAAAATAGAGGTTAAAGCAATCTTATAAAACGAACCCACCATAATTGTGGAACACACCATTTGGATATTGGCTAGTAAGCAATGATGTTTGTTATTTGGGTCAGTTTGGGTCAGTGAGTTGATCCCTTGTAAAACTCTGTTGAAGATTTCTGTAAAGTATCCCATTCCTTCCCCATGTGATGCTTTCTGTGCTGTCCAATAAAGGCAGGGAAAATTCTTTTGCTAGACACAGATACACAGCTAGACACAGATACACAGCTAGCCAGCCAGCCACACAGACATACAGGGACAGACACAGGCATAGGGAAAATTCACAAGATAGCCTTTAGGTAGACACAGACTCACATACATACAATAGACAGAAGATGGAAGACAGGGAAAGTGAAGTAAAGAATTCAAATTTGGACTTGATCTTGGTTAAATGACTTCAAGGAGAAGTACTTTTATTTCTTTCCTTAATGTGACACTGATGCATTAGTGACTCAGAGTTACTTATTAACACACTTGACCATACATAGGTGTGCATAATTCAAGTTGTATAACTGTATTTACAACTTTTCACAAGTGTTCTTTTTAAAAGCTATTTACTAATTGTGAGAGTGTATGTGCATGTGTGTGTGTATGTGTGTGTGTGTGTGTGTGTGTGTGTGTGTGTATGCGTGCACGTGCTCATGTGGGGCTCATGTGGAAGTCAGAGGACAACTTTATGGTGTTGGTTCACTATTTCCACCTTTATGTAGGTTCTTGACACCAAACTCAGGTTACCAGGCTGCACAGTAAGCTCCTCTACCNGCTGAGTCATCTTACTGGTGCCCCAGTAAGATGTGTTTGCAGTCCATGCTAATTTTTTGACTNCAGACAGAAATAATGACTCACAGATACAAATGCCACTATTTTACAAATATATACACCTGCACCACAGTGTTGAGATAAATAAATGTAAATTTACTTCAGGAATTGCTGAGTTTACAGTAGTTTTAAACAATGATATTTTGTTAATGAATTGATAAGGAGGTATAGCTACTAGTGAATGGTATAAAGTTGTCCACTTTGAAAAGACATTGTGATTTCTACTTTCAAATAATATGGGATTACAAGNAAAGGATTCACATCCATATCAGAAGCTGGACAAAGTACACAAACAATGGTGAGGTAATAGATTGCGGGCTGAGTTGTGCTGTTCCTTCATACACTGAAGCTCTTAACCCCATTGTGCTGTATCTGGAGATGGAGTTTTAATAGGTAGTTGAGGGGAAATGAGGTTGTTAAGAGAATGGAGTCCCGGTCTGATAGAATTGGTAGNAATACAATAATAAGAAAACCTCCTTCTATACAATCATTCACTGAGGAAAGGTCATGTGAAGAGAGTGAGAAGGTGTCTGTATTTAATCTGTTGGCAGGGTGTGGGGGCTCATCAGAATCTAACCACACTGAAACTATGGACTTCCTGCATTCAGAACTGTCAGAAAAGAAATCAGTGTTAAGCCATTTGGTCTCTAGTATTTTCAAATAGATTTAAGTCATTTGTCATGAAACCACAGGTGATAATTCCTGAAAAATGGGAAGCAAACAAAGGGAGCCCCATGATTGCCACTTGTGATGGCTGGTCTTATGTCAACTTGACACTCAACTAGAGTTATCTTAAAAAGAGGGAAACTTAATTAAGAAATACCTTTGTAAGACCTGGCTGTAAGGCATTTTCTTAATTAGTTATTGATGAGGGAAGGCCCAGCCCATTGTGGGTGGTTCCACCCCTGGGCAGNTGGTCCTTGATTCTATTCTTCTAAGAAAACAGGCTGAGCAAGNCATGGGAAGCAAGCCAGTAAGCAGCACCCCTCTATAGCCTGTACATCAGCTCCTGCCTCCAGAATCCTGCCCTATATGAGTTCCTGCCCTGACTTCTTTCAATGATGGACAGTGCTATAGAAGCATAAGCCAAATAAACTCTTTCCTCCCCAACTTGCTTTTGGTCATGGTGTTTGTCACAGTAATAGAAACCCCGACTAAAGCACCACAGCTTATGTCCTTGAGTATTTCCTAGCCACTAAGGGATCAGAAGCTATGTCAAGTGAAGCTAAGGTGTTGGAGTTGAGAGGCCAGACAACCAAACAGTGGAGAATGGTGGAAGGAAGAGACTCTGGATATGTGCAGAGTGTCCACCACACTATCCAGGATAGCATGTGTGCAAGAAAACCACCTGAGTCTAGGGCTAGACCCAAGGAGATGGAAGGCAACAAGCAGTATTTGATACACACAACTGAAGACAGTGTCTATTTCTGTCATGCAAACTTGAAAACCTCAAGATCACAGGGCACTGAAAAGGTTCTCACTTCTGTATGAGAATAATTAGCCTGGAAAAGCTAAGCTTCAGTTCCATGTGACAAAACAAAAAGCAAAATCTCAAACAACCAAACAGCCTCTATGTAACTCAATTTCATCCTAGAACAAATCTCAAAGACGTTTGGAAGAAACCAAGAGTATCTAACACTCAGCATGGTAATAGCTGCATTAGCTAGAATCCAGTAAAACTTTCTCAGGCATTCAAAAAGCAAGAAGATAAAACCTAATGAGATTAAATCTACTGAAAATGGCACAGATGTTGGATTAGTAGACAAAGATGTTAAACTACTATTATAATTACTCCACATGTCCAAAAGCTAAGTAAAGGCATAAAAAATATTTTTAAAGACCAAAATTTGACATCTAGGGACAAAGCTGTAATATGGGTATGAAAGAGCCATTTGGGGAGGGCTCTCCAGCCCAGTGATTGTTCTTGTGGAATTCAAAATGACTTCCTGGCCATTGCAAGAGACCCTATCACGGACTTTGGAGTTGTTTGAGAATAATTCAAGCCAGGAATGCTAATTTCTCAATGTGTAAGGCTCCATTTGTGTTTACAAATATAACATTAGACCTGGCTTCATGAACCTACAATTTGAAAGACTGAACACTATGGGTACAAGAAGAGAATAACTACAAGTCAATGTGACAACATGAACTGAGATGTCCATCTTCTCATCAGCTTCTCTCCCCATCACCTGGTTGCTCCAGAGGAGAGTTTGAGGATAAAAAGTTCCTCTACTTTCCTAAAGAAACATAATTTCTACCTTTATTCTAAATCCTTACCCTTATACCCACAGGTAAGTGTAGCTCTTACCTCTCATCAAGGAAGCTTCTTTATGCACTGGACAGTCCATTACAGAAATCCACAGCTAGTCAGAATGAGGAGAGTAAGTGAGAGTAGGCTCCCAGTCCAACTTGTACATCTGCAATGCCCNTCAACCTACAGTTCAGGAAACATTGTGAGAAAGGGGACAGAAAGATTGCAAGAGCCTGAGGACCATAATGAGTGCTACTGTCATGTCTTCTAGATATGACAGGATGTTGCATCCTTGAAATCCCAACAATATGGTTACCCAAACAAGGAATGCATAATGACAACACCAGTAGACATGCCACCATGACAGGGAAGTTTTTACAAGGCTCACTCAGAGAAGGAAAACAAAACAACAAAACAAAACAAAACAAAAAAATGCTCCTGGTCGAGAAAATAGGATCTCTGGACTGGATGAGACCTAACACTTCAGTTGGGTGTGTTTGCTCATGTTAGCTAAGGTATCCATCCTTAGGAAGATGATCTCACCTTAAGTCATGCTGGAGACAGGCAGAAGAAGCAATTCTTTAATGATATAGTATACTTTTCCTTCCCAGAATCCCCACCCCTAATGCAGAAGGTTACAGATCTCAGCCAGGTAGGCTGCAAGTCTGTCCACTTATCTGAATTTCTCAGGAAAGGGTAATGTCCCCTTTTCTTCTTTATATCTCTTTTCTGAGCATTCTTGCCCCACTGTGGGATTTCACCCAACATTCCAGGCTTCCTTACTCTTNCTCTATAGCTTCCCTCCCTACCATGTGGCTGCTTGTTGGCCATGTGTCTGAGTTCCATGCCAGCTTACATGGCATGGTGTTTTCCCTTCTTTCCTCCATTTGCCTCCTTGGGAGAAATTGAAGTTTTGTCTGTCCTGTGTTTTTATCCTTTAAGCTCTAACATAACTTTCTTTTTGTTTCTACTTGATTCCATTCTTAAATTCTTTTATTAATCAGGCGTAATCTCCTAAAGAGGTACCCTAGTTTGTCTGTGTCACTCCTTCTACACAAAGAGGTACAGGTACAATGTCTGCTGAGAAAGGGAGAAACAGTCTTTTCTAGGAACAAGCCCCAGAGGGGTTACCTAATCTGAAGTGGTCATCCTTGAATACATGTGCATATGCGCAATACTAAATGGACTCAGTAAGTTACAAACATACCCACCCACCCACAAATGTGTGATTGCATGCATGTGTATATGTGTCCTTGTGTGTGTAACAATAAAGATTCTGGAATATAACTCATGAACTTGAGAGGAGTAGGTGAGAGGGCAGAGAAAAGGTGGGAATAATATAAATATGATACTCATTCAAGGAATTCTCAAAAAATAAAGCCTTCAAATTATAAAAGAGAACAACCTAACTTTTTCTGTCTGTATGAGATGTTCCTTGTATCTCTATGGCAGAGAAGTAGAATCAGCACACTCACTTCCACTTTCTTACTCTTGAATATTCTTGGCTTCTATTGGCTTGTAAGTCCTGCTGGACCATTGGTGACTTATAGTGTTTTTGTTTAGTAAATCACAGGTAGATGTTGTGGATTGAATTATGTTTTCCCAAAAAAGTATGTTGAAGCCTTTTTCCCAAGGGCCTATGTTATATGTGCCAAGCATTTCTGCCTCCCCAAATTTATGTGTTGAAACCTAATCACCAATATTATGGTTATGAGGAAGTAGGACTATTGGGTAGAGATTCTGTCCCAAGGATGAAGGCTTCAGGCAAGGAATTAGTGTTGTAACAAAAGAAGTTCTCAAGAGCTGTGTTGCCTTTCTACTATGAGGTCAGGACACTTTTATGTTGTGTAATATTAGTTGAAGATGTCTTACATTTGTTTGTGCTGTGGAACATCTGTTTAATGATGCAAAATGTGTTGCATTCTTTTATGTTGCATTTGTTTAACTCTGTGAAGCTGTGTTACTGTGCCTGCCTAAAACACCTGATTGGTCTAATAAAGAGCTGAACAGCCAATATCTAAGCAGGAGAGGTAGGGATGCCAGGCAGAGAAAATAAATAACTGCCACACAGCATGGGTTCATACTGGATAAGAGTTGGTCTCAAACACAATGACACAAGTCATTGACCTTGTAAGAAGAGATTTCAAGANCTAAGGAACACAGTGAAGATGGCCAAGTAAAGGCAGGGGCAGAAATGGGAGTTGCATTGTGGCAAGCCAAGGAATTCAAGGCTTGCCAGGGAGTACCGGAAGTGAGAGGCTTCAGGAATGTCTCCTTAGGGCAGTCAGACTAAGCACAGTCCTAGTGACATTCTGATTTTGTACTTTGAGCCCTCAGAATTGTGAGACAATAAGTTTCTGTTGTAAGCCAGCCAGTCTGGCAGCTTATCACAACATTCCTAGAGAAAGAGTCCCATGAAAATAGTGACAACATAGTCNAGCAGCTACCAAATCAGCATAGCTTTCCCAAACTTGGAAGCAGGCAAAGTGTTGGGGTCCTGGAGAAGTCCCACAAAAGACCACACCATTCATGTGTGCAATCAACAAGAGCATTTATTATTCCAGTATACTGAGGCCATCCATCCCACATAAAGACAAGATAACGACAACCCTAAGAGAGACAGGGGAGCTCCTCATAAGCATAGCCAAAGGGAGGTCCTAAGGCAGTTAGGCCACTTTAGATATGATTGACTCAAGCAAGTAACAATCATATCAGTACATTCTAATTGGCCAGGGCTAGTTAGAGGTTGGTCAGGGTACAGTTTTCCATTTTTGGGCAGGCCTGGACAAGTCCCCGACTTTGTCCTTGAGCTGCTGTGGAGGCTGGCTGGCCTTGCACATCCTGACTGTGGGGGCTGGCTCAGTGGCACAGGCTTGGTGCATCCTATCTCCCTTGTCCCTGTTGTCAGGGGCACTAGTGATTAATTGCCCTTTGTTTGTGGGTTCCTGAGAAACTGCCTGCTCGGTTCCATAAAGCAGGGACTGAGGCCTGATCTTTGAGAGAAGATTGAGCAACCTGTTATGGCATCTGCNTGGTCCTCTCTCAAAGAGTAGCTGCTGTGCCTTTCCTCAGCACCTCTGGACTTAACAGCTTTCTCCAGACTCTTGAGAGAGTGATACCTGTAGCTCCTTTACTGATTGATACCTTTTAAAAGAGTTCCATCCTACTTGGTTTGGACTTGGCAGTGCTTTTTTTTTTATTTTCCCCAAGAGTCAGCAGCAAACAAGGTGTGAGCAGAGTTTGGACATGCTTGGAGCACTGGAGTTTGACTTTGTATTGCTTTTGGAGTTGACTACTATAGAGAAAGACCTCATTGTCACCCAGAGAGGCTCCTGGGAAGTAGGAGAGTACAGAGTACTAGGGAAGGGCTATCCCAGACATTCCAGCTGAGGTTTTTCCAAGCACTCAACTCCAGGTGATTCTAAGGTTCTCCCAGTCTCATAATCAAGGCCATTCCAGGTGGATGAGGTTCACCCTAGACTAGAGGAGCTGTTTAATTGACATCAGTCCAAACACCACTAAGTTTTCTTAGTATGTAGATACTGAAAATGTAGCTATTATCAGGTGTGATTCTGAACATTTTAAAAAGCAAATTCTCACATTAAAAAGATTTTCATAAAGATTTAAAAAAGATTAAAAATAAAGATTATCCTTATTTAATTTTTATTTTTCCAAATGGAGTAACTTGGACTTCAATATGTAGCTCAGGCTAGCCTTGAACTCATGATCCTACTAACACCTTCCCACTACTGGGATTACAGGCATATATTACCACACTTGACACACATTGGCAATTAGTGATCACTTAAGATATAACTACTTTGTCCTGAGTTTCTTGCCTTGTGTGTGTGTGTGTGTGTGTGTGTGTGTGTGTGTGTGTGTGTATTTTTTGTCAGAATGGCTAACTCACTTTATTGACTATAAACATNCTAAGAGACAAGATGAACAGACACTGTTGGTGTAAGCCTCTGAATTTGGGAGTTATTGCTGGGCAATTAAGTACTCCTAATTGATTTAGAAATGTTGGCAGATTTCAGAAAAGCTACAGTTACAACACCCTTTCCCCAGGAAGACCTTCAATAGTTTTTTCCCCTCTTGGCATCCATGACTCCAATTCTCCACTCTATCAGGGAANAGAGATGATTATGAGGAAACTTAAATGGATCTAACACCCCTTCTACTCCTAATGAGTAAGTAGGGGTCACTGATGTTATAATAGTCCCTGGCACATCTGACAAGTTCAGACTACAGCCTGGTAACATTTCCTGCACCTGTGTCACAGAACAGTAGATACTACTGTTGCTAGCAGGGAAGTATGTTTTCCTCACATGAGAACTATAAATTTCTGCTTTCAAGAAAGTAGTGTTCACTTTGGGGAAACATGGTTGCTTTACAGACAACTCTAAAGCAGTGGTTCTCAACATCCTTAACACTGCAATCCTTTAACACAGTGGCCCTCAGCCTCCCGAAAACTATGACCCTTTAACACAGTTTCTCATGTTGTGGTGATCCCCAACCATAAGATTATTTTTATTGCTACTTCATAACGTTAATTTTGCTACTGTTTTGAATCATGATATAAATATGTTTGGAGACAGAGGCCCACAGGTTGAGAACCACTATAATCTAAAGGGTGGTACCACAATTTCCAGGTGCAGAACAGGCCTGACTACACTACCCACTCCTAAATGATGTCAGAGTCCACTTTGTGCCCTTTGGACTCAGCAAAGGAGACACTACATCCAGCCCAAATGTGAGGAATTTTAGTTATTAGGACATGGGAGAGATGCAGATGGGACTTCATTCTTCTGCGGAGAGGCAGAGTCAAAACATTGACCTCTGCAGGGTCAATCGAAGTGGAGCTCTGAGGGAGGAGGTCAATATCTGGAGAGAACGAACCATTGGTAAGATGAATTCATCCTATCTGAAGGTTTTCTTTCCCTGGGATAAAATTTGAGGGAATAATATATGTGTGGAATAAAGACCAGACCCCACAAACCATTGCTTCTGTGGGGCACCGCAGGTCCAGGAGTCACTCTGAAAAGGCTCAGAAAAACTTTGTTCATTCTGTGTGATATGTAACAGGGTAAAGGAGGGCTGAATGCAGAGTGGGCATAGGTGTTTTGGCCACTAGGCTGAACCTCTACAGGAGACAAGTTGCCAGGAGAGAAAGCTGCAGGTGAGAGAGCTGGCAAAACACCACACCCTGTGTCCATGCCCACACAGTGGCCACCAAACATGCCTGAGTGTGAGGAAAGGAAGGGGCTTGGCAAAGCTAGGTCACCCACATACCTGTGGTCACCAGTTATAATAGGCCCTTGAAATAAATAATGCCCAATGTTGGCAAGACAGGGGTATTGGGCAAGTATTTGGAAATCATATTTTCCTTAATAAAATTAAATTAATGCACATAGAAGTATATAATTTTAAAACTTCAGAATGCCTAAAAACATAATTTGCAACATTTCCATTAACGTATTTGTGTATATCTTTTTATTTGCATATGTACAAGTGTGATGATATTTTCTGTCTTTCTTTGAGATGTACTTGGCACACATTAGAAATCATATCTAGATTTTCAATTTGTTTTCATTTTTATTTAATATACAATAGTCATTTTTTAATGTCATTTGCAACTATAGTGTTAACAGCTTTGAGGTATCTTTTATTATGAATATAGCTCAATATTTTACATTATCCTTTATGTTTAACAGTTAACTTATAACTGTATCACATTCTCACATTATGCTCAAAATTCCTGTAGACAAATTTTATATAATTTATGATGTTTTTGGCATAAACCACTGGAAGGTCTACATATTTGCACAAAGGCCCTGCACATATTTCAGGCTTTTGTATTTGTTGTCCAATTAATCTCCAACTAGGTTGTATTGGATCAAATTGAAGGTATAGGTAGGCAAAGGTGGTATATTGTAATTTGAAAAAAAAGGAGGTTCTAATCAGAAGCCCTGGGTTTTAAGCTTAGTCGTTTATTTGCAGTGTAATCTATAGCATCATTTCAGAGTTCAATTTCTCTATTTTCAGACTGGAACAAATAATACAAACTCGCTTCTAAAATGACTGTAACGATTCAGTGAGTGAAGACGGAAGTCCTTTGTAAGGTTTAAAGGCTATCCAAATGTTAGCTGTTTATATTACTGCCGTGTTTCCAAATTGTGTTTCCTCCCTAGTNGCCACTTGAAATATGACAGCCATAACGNGGTCCTGTGCCCNGCCATAGAGATAAGGACAGAGCAAAGAAAGTCATTCCTCAGGGCTAACAGGAATTGGGGGAGGAGGCGCCAAGCCATCGCCTGGAAATCTCACTAATGAAAGT
>LZPO01008001.1:295040-311531 GCA_001675575.1 Neotoma lepida | reverse complement strand
AAGAAGAACTTCTAACCAGTCTTATTAATAAACACGCGGAACAAGAAATAAGGGTGAAAATCTGACAGAGATCAGAGGAATTAGGAGCAAGCCACCACTCACCAACGCTGCCTCTGACCCTCAGATAAATTTTATTAGGGAAGACAAATAAAATATCACCACAGGCTTGCCTTCAGTCTCTTCCTGGGCTCATACTGTGACTTATCTCAGTGATGATCTATGACCTGGAAATCTCAGTGATGATCTATGACCTGGAAGTGAAAACACATAAAACCTTTCCTCTTCCAAGTTGCTTTTGCTCACAATGTTTTATCACAGTGTTAAAAAAGTAAACCATAGAACACTTTCTCTAGGACGTGAGAATCTCTCTGTTGATAAGGATCTTTGAGGACTCAGGCTTGAAAGGCCAAGAGAAGATGAGTGAAGAGAGGAAAAACAAAGAAACAACAACAACAAAAACCCAAATAAACAAACAAAACAAAGCAGAGAGAAGCAATGATGGATGAGAACTTCAAGGATGGCCCCCTCCCCTACTTCACACACTATCCTGTTACTCATTTCTGCTTTTTTGTTTGTTGAATGGTCAGACAGAATTTAAATCCCAGATCTATAACAGTTGGCTGTGTAGTCTTGGGTCTGTGACTAACCTCTCTGAACATCAATAATCTAATTTATAAAATATTAGCAATAGAACATCTTATAATGTCACTAAAAGGATCATTTAAGAAACATAGATAAGAAAGGTCTCTGGCACACAGAATTATTCAAGACCAACACATATTGATTTTACTTAGAAGGCAATATTATGTTACTTACATGAGCATAGTATACTCTATCATCTCCAGCATTTTCCCTGTACTTTCTCCTTTGCCTGTCTAGCTGATCAAGCTTTGTACTTGAGTTGAGCAGGATTAGGTCTTTGACTTAGTCTGTGTCCTAGATGGTTGCAGTTGCTCAAACTAAAGTACTATAGACATAACAGAAATTGGTTTCTGACAGTTCTAGAGGCCAGGAGTCCTCAATGAAGATGCCAGCAGATGTGGTTGATGGGGAAGGACTGTTTTCTGGTTTACAGGTGACTGCTTCTGGCTGTGTCCTCATGTATCACTAAGGGTAAGGGCTGTGAAATTCGTTTTTATAAGGTTAGTGATCCAGTTGGTGAGGACCTCACCCTCATAATATACTCACTTCCTAAAGGCCCTACCTCCTCCTGCATCACATCAAGGGGTTGAAATACAATTTGTGAACAGATGGATAAGTCTAAGATATTTCTTAGAGAGAGCCTGCTACACCCCTAATGTCAGTCTTTGTGTGTGCTCTAACCTGGACAATTTGACCAAACATTCAAGGGAATATGATCGCAACAACATAGCCATGTCAATGTCTCCTTAGGACAAGCAGTGCCGCTTGGGTAAAGTTGATATTGGATTAAATATTTTCTTGACATTTTTCACTGAAACGAGTCGCCTCTTTAATGGTTCATTTAATGTCTGGAGTTTTCTTCACATTTAGTCTTGGTTTCTTAGCATCATTGGAGATCAAAATATATAGAGATTATATAGCTTACAAATAATTTAGTAGAAGGTAAACTGCTATTTTTTTCTATTATGTGTGAAGATCAGCCCTTATAATGTCTTTCAAAAACTGTTACTAATCAAATGAAAAGTGTCTTGATATCTGGAGCTCTGTGTACAAGGTTTGAACTTCTATAATGAAATCATATAGGAGGGAATTGTATACACTTTTCTCTTTGTAATAATTGAAAAATAATAGGAAATATTAGTTTGTCTGCTAGACAAGCTAAGTGAGAGCCTTGCAATTCATATTCCAGTAGGCTAAGTGAGAATGTGAAGAGAATGTTGTGGTAGCTTTAATGAGACTGTCCCTTAGGCTCACATGTATGAACACTTGGTCTCCTGTTGGTGGTGCTGTTGGCTGAGGCTTAGGAGGCNTGGCCTTGCTGGAGGAAGTTCATCATTGGGGGTGGGCTTTAAGAGCTTTAAAGCCCCACCCTACTCTCAGTTTTTTCACTCTGCTTAGTGCTTGTGCTGGGGTGTGAGCTCTCGGTTTCCTATTCTTGCCACCATGCCTGTGGCCATGCCATGGTTTCTACCGTGATGGATCTTATCTGGAACCACAGCCCACATAAACTCTTTCTTCTGCAAGTCACCTTGGTTATGGTGTTTTATCACAGCAACAGAAAATTCAGTAGTACAGTGACAGCATCTGAACTTATTTGATTGTAAGGGATGCCGGCTAGCTATAAAGACTTACATGTATGTATTTAGTGGGATAGGAAGAAGGAATTGGCTAATTTTTCTCTCCATCATTGCTGTTAGTCATTTCCCATCAACTGTCTGTTTCCCAATCCTTAGTGAAGTCTTAGGAAGTACCCTTAGGTTTTTATAATGTTCTGTTACTTGAAAGTCTAGGTCAGTCTCCTCAGTTTACACACTTCCTGGTGGTCTCTTTACTTTCTTCCTGAATCAGTCTCTTCTAGTGCTGCTTCTTCTCTGCCTCCCTCTGCTGTGCACTCCTCAGCCTCCAGCTGCTAAGGTCTCCTCTCCTGGAACACCATCTATTGGCTGGACACAGGGAGTGCTCAGTCCAAGGAAACATGTGTACCCTCACCAGGTCCCCCATTCTCTGCTTGCCACCTGCCTGCTATCTTGTTGTCTAAGGCTAATGTCCACTCATAGAAAATGAGCCCTGGTCCTTGTCTGTGCACACACAGCTTTGGGTTAGTTTTCTTGTGGACTCTCCTTTGTACATGATCTGCTCTCTCTGTGCCCACACTCCCCAAAGACTGAAGGTAATGATTAGAACCTGTGAGTCCTTGCCTTGGGAGGAAGTGGTTTGCTTTCTTTCTCTCCCCACATTACTGCAGAACGGGTAAGGGGAGGAAGTGACTTTGGAATGGGTAGCTGAATTGGACAGTCACTTCCCAGTAAGTCATGGACAGGGTAACTACCTTGAAAATTGAGGGGAGGGTAACAACACCCCTTTGTCTTTACTTTTGGAGTCAGCCTCCCACCTGAGGCAACAGAGACAGCCTTCTCAGTGTCCTATCACAGGTTGCTGCTGCCTTGGAGCATCCTCAGTCCAGAATCTCACTGCAGACCGTGACTTAGGGCACACAGGCCAGGAGCAGGAATCTGCTTGGGTTAGGGTGTGGAGAACAAGGGCCTGTGGCCTCTATCCTTGGCTTGTTGAAGAGTGTGTACAAATTGGTCTGAGGACAGCGCCTGACTGGCTTAGCCCTCACTGTGCTTCATTCCACTGTTCCTGCTGGAGTGGGTCAGCTTGGCAGAGGAGTCTGGTGTCTGGGCATAAGACACTTTGCATAATTACTCCAAAGGAAAAGGTGAATTGTCCCTGCCGGGCCCATCTGTACAGGCAGTGCTTGTACATGTCTGTTATCTGAGTCTAGGCAGGCTGGGGCTCAATGCATTTGAGCCTTGCTCTCATTTGGCTGTAGCAGCAGGAGGGAAGGCAGCTTTTCTGCCACCCCACATGCAAGGGGAAGAGGCCTGACAATTTAGAAATAAGCCTTTCCCATCAGTGGCAAGTCACACAACTATCCACTGTCCCTGTCCCTGTGGGAGACACACTGGCTCCTATCCAGAACACTCTGCAGTGTTCAACATTTGAGGGGTGCTTTTACTTATTAATTAATTAATCAAATTTTTTAATGTGGAGTGCTTTTTATGTGTAAAATTTTGTGTTAGGTGTGGAGACACATGTCCNTATTTCCAAGTGGTAATGACTAGACGCATATAGTCAGTTACCATAATAATCCAGGGAAAGCCGGGTAGCGGCGGCGGTGGCACATACCTTTAATCCTGGCACTCAGGAGGCGGAGGCAGGAGGATCTCTGTGAGTTCAAGACCAGCCTGGGCTACAGAGCAAGTTCCAGGACAGGCTCCAAAGCTACACAGAGAAACCCTGTCTCAGAAAAAAAAAATCTCATCCAAATGGGCACATAATAAGGCATCCTGTGACTTTTTATGCTCTAGCCCATGTGATAATGACAACACTTGTATGAGATCATAGAATTAGAAGGTCCCATCTTTCAGATGACAGCTGAGGCTTAGGCATGTCCATAAATTGCCTATGACCTACCTCCACAGGAAAGGGACAGCAGCAGAGGTAGGGGTCAGCCTGGGGCCTCTGCTGTTGACAGTGCTGTAAACCTTCATGTGATTAGCTCTTACCAGACCAGAGGATATGGGTCCCAGCAGGTAAATGGGGCATGTTCAGAGCACACCAACCATAAAATGGCTGATTTTGGTTCTTTTTCTAGTGGGCTCTTTAAAAATGAGTGAGCTAAAGGGTGTTGTGGTTATCTTCTAGGAGCAGGTGGGTGTCTTCACGGGGCATCCAGTTCCAGGCCACTGCAGAAGGACTGCTGTCACCCTAACCAAACTAAGACCAGCATGCTTCATACAAGGCTTACTGTACCACTGAGGTGCATTCAGAGGTCACTTAAATAGAAAACCTGGGAGCCTAGCACATGAGGTGCTGAGAGAATGTGTGTATGGATGTCTCAATGACTTGGCTNTCCTGTAAGAGTCTCTGTTACTGCAGAGACTGTGGAGTAAGTGTTTCAGAAGTCACAACCCAGGATGTGAGCTACACACAAAGCTGTTCAGGTGCTGAGGGACCCATTGGTGGCCCAAAGCTGAGATGACGCTGTGGTGGTGCTCAGGCCCGAAGCTCAGAGAACTTCCTCAGTCTTCCAGCTGTACGGCTCTGAAATGCCTTAGTGAAAAACAGTCTCAGAAGGCAAGAATTTCACATTACATGAGGCGTTCATTATCTAGATACAGTAATCTAGCAGGGTGTGGTTATCAGCAACTACAAATACCTGAGGAAATGGAACTTAGTGGAACACATACAGTTTTTTTAATTATGCAAATTCAGTCTAAGGCACCATTTTAATTCTTGAGGATTTGAATGTGTTTCTATAGAACAATGATACATTTTAAGGATTGTGCTTTCTAGAAAGTACAGATTAGGGAAGGAGGGGAGAGTTCCCTGGTTGTACACAACACTTTCCCATGCCTTTCTCAGCTTATATTCAAAGAAAAGGAGTCTTGTAAGGACATTGAAGCTCACAGATTTCCAGTGATTACAATTGAAGGTCAGTATATGAATGTCTTCCTCCCTGGCACATCCTGGGTCTAACAGTTAAAACTGCATGTACAAGCCACTTCCTGTTGCTGGGAACATAGACTGTAAGGGCCAAGATTTCCTGAGACTTCACCTCTGCGTTAATTGTCCCCATCTCTAAGCTGAAGGCCCTGCTGACAAAGGCAGTGAGTCATTTGGCTCCTGGNCAGATAGATGGTTCTGGCCCAGTCAAGCAAGCAGGTTTCAGACTCACAAAATCGGAGGCTGGGATCCAATGGAGACTTGCTATTACCCTCAGGATTCTTTGTGATGTTCCTGGCCTGCTTTCCATGGTTGGTGAGGAAGCGAAGTCTGCCGGTAATGAGTTGGCTGTGCCATAGAGCCCTTCCGTCCATCTTGGCTGTGCTGATCTGCTGTTGAAATGCCGCCAGGATGAAGAGGAGGTAGAGCTGGCCAAGGGCATGGGAGAGTGCAGAGCACTTCTCCAGCTCAACGTGGGGTGAAGGAGAGTCGCAAATAGCATGCTACCAATATTTACAGAGTTGCTCAGGAAGGTGACAGCTGGCAATTAGTAATGAATGTGCAACTCACACCCCACAGGGTCCACAGCCAAACCTACCTGCTCCAAGTTTGTCTTCAGTGGCAGCAGCCCCCAGAAGGCTTTCTTCCAAAATGTGGCCTGCAGGGAGCATGCAGTGCCCCTCCACAGGTCTCTGTTTCCTCAGGCATCCCTCTGGGACTGAGAAATCTGACCCTCAAACAGCCTGGCACTGAGGGAGAAGCTGTCCAAGTGCAGCAGTGACACCTCCGAGCCACCACCTTGGCTCTTTGTGAAATCCCATCTCTCCTTCCAGCCTCCACACCTGCTCTGTTCCTAACAGTTCCCTTGGGCGAGCCTCCAGCTGGGCTTCATTTAGGGAAACAAGAAGGAGGACAGGTGTCTCAACAGAAATGACAGTAGGGTTCACTTTGTTCATTGACATCATTTTAAAAATGAAGAATGGAGGCCAAGAGTGGTGAGGTTACATACCGAGGTCATCCAACTACTGCAGGGAATTAATGCAAATGGATGGGCCTGTTCTTAGTGTGAGGTCAGCTGAGCCAGCACCTGCATCCCCCCATGCACCCCTCCACAGTACTCATGGGTGAGGTAACAGAGAGCAATTTTTCAGTGAACACAGTGTGCTATATTAATATAGCTTTATGAACAATTTGGCCAGATAACCCAGGGACACTTTAATTTCACCCCAATCCATCATTCCTCACATGCCCACGTAGAAGAGACGACCCAAAGGCAAGTAATCAGGAAGATAGCGAGGGTATTTTCAGGTAGCTGGGGCTTTGTCTCAAACCTATGAGAAATCTATNAAGCTGAATTCAAGGCACAGCATGACTGGTATTTGAGCAGAGATTGTTCCAGCTACCTAGACAGCTAGCCACTGGCCACAGCAATAGAGAATGCTTCAAGGAGGTTGTTGATAGTTCTGAAAGGGAGGAAATAGAAAAGGCGGTGGTGGTCTGTGGAGAAGGCAGATTCAGCATTCTGGGAATTTTGAAGCTGCCCTTTCTCTCCCATCAAAGCTGGTAGAGGCTTCAAGTCATTCCTTGAGTCTTAAATGATTAACTCAAATCTGAGAGTATCGGTCTAGACCAATCAGGCAAATTCTCCTCTACTCTGAAAAACGTTTAGAGCGCCATGCAGATTCTGCCCAGCATCCACTCTAGTGGCTGCTGGTTTGATGGGATCCTGCAGGGCCCAGAAGTCAACAAAGATCGGTTGTTCTATTTAAGAAGCTACAGTATTGGGAGACTGAGGCAAATGGGGGCATTCACTCCTTTCCAGAGTCACCTAAACCCAGACACTCCAGTAGACTTTCTGCCATTTCTGGTCACCACAATCTCTGTCCATCCAAGAGCTGCGCTGAGGAGGAGAAGAGTCACAATAGAATCCTGTGACACTGGGAGTCTACCAGTCACACAAATAGGCTGAGCTAGCCAAACACTGTTTTTGACAGAGAGCCTAATCTGGCCTGAGAGTGTGCAGTTCTGTGTATTCCTCCATGTCTACTCACAGGAATGGGACATGTATAAAGAAATGAAGCAGTGAAGAGACCATCTGAGACTATGCTGTAAATATTTTCAGAAGAGAAGCACATGTATAATTTGAATAGTCCAAAAAAGAGTCTTCAAGCACTTCCTCTCCTCCCTTTGTTCCTTCCCTCCCTCCCTTCTCCTCTCCCTTGTCTTCCCTTCTCTGTTCTCTCCCCTTCCTTTCTTTAGTTTCCTTCTCTTCTGCCATAAAAGGGTGTTGTGGGGAGCAGAGAGAGTCCCAAGTCATCATGTTTTGGGTGAATGTGTTGTTGACTTGGGCACAGCAATGTCCTGGACCAAAAGCCTCAGACTCATGGGAAAACGGCAAAGCCCCCTTTCCCCCAGCAGTGAGGTACATAGGGAGGGCAAACTCTCCCGTCCATGTGTGGATGTTGAGTGTGTGCTGAAAATGTCCACCATAGCTATATCTCCTGATTACCCTGTCAGGTATTTACAGCCTGAAGACTGGTCCCCTGCAGAGACTGCTCCTATGGAGATTAGATAAACCTGCCTCCTTGTTCAGCCATGTGCAATATGCCTGCCTGTCTGTTCAACTGTACATAGCAAACGTGCTGAGCTCCAGGNTGCCATGGTTTCTCCATCAGAGCCACCTGATCCCAGCTTTTCTGTGTGTTTCTCTGTGTGTCTTTTGTTCATTCTCTCTCGCTATAGTTAGGTCTCTCACCTAGTTAGCTCCATCCCTGCTGCTGTGCTGGCTGTGACCAGGGTTCTATCAGAAAGGAGCTTTCTGGAGCTTAGGAGCCGGCTGCTGTTGGTGTTCAGGACTAGGTCTGAGCAGAGAGGAACCCTTGGACTTGGTACTCTGTTTCACTTGGCAAACCTATCTTGTTTTTTCCCTTGAGTAGGAGGGCTTTCACTGCTTGTCAATGCAAGTCACACACGCTCTCAATTCTGCTTCCAGCCAATCCAGTCTATCAGTTGGTATAATACTGCCCACAATTTTATCATATTGTGTGCAGTTTTTCACGCTATTACATGTTCTTCAAGAGCATGCTTTAAGAATATCCTATCAACCAAAGATAACGGGATTTGTTAATCAGTCTGCTATTGAGGCCGTTTAGATGGTTTCTAATTTTTCATGCCGATGTCCATTTTCTAACACTGTTTCTGTGTGATAAACTCCCAGGTGCTGAGAAGGAAGACTGGTTTAAAGCCACATGTGTTTTAGTGGTCTTCATACGTTCTGCAGATTTCTCTTTAGAAGAAGCAAATCAATCCACAGCCATCCACCACCAACAGACGACATGTCCATCTATAGAATCCTCAAGTTTATCTTTCTCATTTTGATAGTAGGAAAAAAAGTATCTGATTTTTGTTTCAATTTACCATCTTTTCCATTTTTTTTGAGATTATAATATATTTATATAATTTCTACCTTCCTTTCCTCCCTCAAAACCCTTCCACATACATCTCCTTGATCTATGCCAAATTTATGGCTTTGTTTTTCATTAATTGCTATTACATTCATATATGTCTGTATGTGTATGCGTGCATGTTTGTGTTTTTGTGTGTGTGTGTATGTGTTTGTGTTTGTGTGTGTGTGTAAACATACATATTCCTAAATATAACCTGGTAAGTCTGAATGCTACTCTTATGTATGTTTTCAGGGCTGACCATTTGATGTTGGATAACTAGTTGGTGTGCTCTTCCCTGGGGAAGATCATTTCTCCTGCTCTCAACATTCCTTAATGGCCTGTAATTCTTTGTGTATAGGGGCTGAGGCCTCGTGGGCTTTTTCCTGTCCACTAGTCATTTTAACTTTTTAAGAACTCTTTATATATTATAAATTAAATTTTATATTTGTTTCACATTAGAGTCTAATTTATCTGCTCTCTAACTTTTTATGTGAAATTTTACAAAAATGCATTGTTTGTTGCCCTATGGAGAAACACAATTGAAAATATACACAACTTTATGTATCATCTCTATAGAGATATTGATATTTTTGTTGGAATCTCATATATACACAACCAGTCTTTTAAAATTATGCTGCTTTTCCCCCCAATACAAAAGCTAATTTTTGAAAGTGCTTCCACTGTGCCAATTTTTATGCCAAGCTTTGACACAATATTTCATGTGACATCAATAGTGTAGGATGGCTGTACTTATTTCTCTTTGAGGAATTCCTGATACTGTGAGTGGTAGAGAATGTGTTGAGGACACAATTCATTCATGTTGAGTATTAATGGTGCTCATTCCCAGTAAGCCTGAATCTGGTTCATTTCAGAGCTGTTGTGCTTGTCTCTTGTAATGTGGTACTTCGAATGAGAATGGCCCTAGTAGGCTCATATATTTGCACACTTGGTTCCCAGTTGGTGGAACTATTTAGAAAGGATTAAGAGGTGTGGCCTTGTTGGAGGAGGAGGAGGTGTGTCAGTGGGAGGCGGCTTTGACCTCTCCCCCAACCCCTCTCTGCCTCATGTTTGTTGATGAAATGAGAGCTCCTAGCTACTGCTCCAACATCGTGCCTACCTGCCTGTTGTCATGTTTCCCATCATGACGGTCATAGACTCTAACCTCTTAGAATCATGAGCCCCTTATAAACCCTCCTGGAAGGTGCCTTGGTCATGGTGTCTCTTCACAGCAATAGAAAAGCAGCTAAGACAATGGGTCATATTCTTTAGGAGAAGGAAAATAAATTTGTCTGGATTTTATGAATATTATTTGGGGTCCTACCTTGCTGTTCAGAGGTTCTTTCATGTTGCTCATAAGTGTTGATTTTATTTTAAACAAGAAATTAATATAACTTGATTTGGCAAATTCTCTCATGCTGGCTGTGGGTGGTTCAGGTCTGTTAAGCTAACTCACATGATTGGGGGCTGGGCAGGGGCTCAGAAAGAACTAATGAGCCAACTGGCTTCTGCTTCTATAGATCCCTTCTTTACAGGGTTCTCTCTACTTTCTTACAGTCCTGGTTGCCCCAGGATCCTTCACATCTGGTTTCTCCCTCTAGAGACAGGCAGACTTTTCTACTGCTGGATTAGCTGTATGTCATTGCCACCTTGACAGTAGCTGTCCTTAGAATAAAGCAATTGAAGAAAACATGAAACTTCCCCATGCTAATAATACCCTGTGAGCTTGTGTTCCCTTTCAGATCCGCTGGCTCTTGGTCATCTCCAAATTTGCTTAGTTGTTTTCTATTTTATTCAGAATTTGCAGTTATCTGAGAGAGATACTATTTGTTAAGTTCTTCTGATCTGTATCAGGAGATTTTAGTTCCAAATCCAGTGTCTTGAACTGTGATGCTCTTTCAAGATTTAGTTTCACTTGGTCAGTTTTGAGTTGGATCTTTTGAAAAAAAAAACAAAACTAAATTTGTGCATTTTATCTAAGTTTATCAATTTGTTGGCATAAATTTGATATGTTCTGATGATATCTGTAGGAATGTTTCATTTTATATTTTTGATGTTATTTGAACTTTCTCTCTTTTACTCAGTCTTACTCAGGGATTAGCAACCATTTTAATCTTTCAGTGAACCAGTTGTTGGATGTTGCTCTTCATTGTGTGGTTGTTTTTCTTGTTTCTTTCTTACACTTATTATTTATTTATTTTTATTAAAAATAGACTCTTCTCTCATATAATATATCCAGACCACAGTTTCTCTTCCTCCAACTCCTTCAAGATCTACCTCCCCCCTTCCCTTCTCTCCAAGATCAGCCTCCCCTCTGTTTCCCCTTCTGAGAGACGACAGCCAAACAGGACAAAACAAGATTGAACAAGACAAGGATAAAGCCCTCATATCAAGGCTGGACAAGGCAACCTAGGTTGGGGGAAAGAGACCCAAGAGCAGGGAAAAGTCAGAGACACACCTGCTCCCACTGTTAGGAGTCCTGCAAAACCACTAAGCCAACAGCCATAACATATTCACAGAGGAACTAGTGTAGATCCACGCTGTTCCACGAAATCTAATAGATCTTTTAATAAAAAGCAAGAGCCAGATATGGGGTAAATGCTGAAAGATCAGAGAGACAAAGGAACAAGCCACTGCCACATCTCACCTCACCAACTCCATGAATCTTCTGTTTGAAAGCCTTTGTGTCCTCAGCTGAAAAATCTCTCTAACCCAAAGGCCTATAGCCAAAAGGACTCCAGCCCAAAAGGCTTCAGCCAAATAGGGCTTTAGTTCCTGTCTCCTCACCTTATATATCTTTCTCCACCCAGCCATATTACTTCCTTCCTAGTGCTGGAATTAAAGGTGCATGTGCTTCCCAAATACTGGTAGCAGAGTCAGGGGATCTCAAGTGCTGGGATTAAAGGCATGTGATCCCCAAGTACTGGGATTAAAGGTGTGTGCCACCATGACTTGGCTCTGTTTTTCTCCTAGACTGAATCAATCTCATGTAGTCTAGGGTGGCTTTGAACTCACAGAGATCCAGACGGATCTCTGCCTCCGGAGTGCTAGGATTAAAGGAGTATGCCACTACTGCCTGGCATCTATGTTTAATCTAGTGGCTTGTTCTGTTCTCTGATCTTCAGGCAAATTTTATTAGGGTACACAATATATTACCACACCATACAGGCTCCATGCTTGCTGCTTCAGTCTCTGTGAGCCTTGTGAGTCCTGCTTAGTTGATTCAGTGGGCCATGTTCTGGTATCCTCCATACCCTCTGACTCCTATAATCTTTCCTCCCCTTCTCCTGCAGGATTCCCTGAACTTAGAGGGGAAGAACTGGATGGAGACCTCCAATTTAGGCTCTCTGCATAATGTCTGCCTGTGGCTCTCTGCACCTGCTTCCATCTGCTGCCAGAGGAAGCTTCTCTGATGACGACTGGACAAGGTACCTATCTATGAGTACAGCAGATATAGCAGAATATCATTAGAAACCACTTTCTTTTTTTCTCTCTCTTCCCCCCTCTCTCTTGCCAGTCATATTTGGTTCTACCCTAGGTCTCCGGGCTACCCATTCTCTGGTTTCGTGACATCCAGGCAGTGTAGGGCATGGGCTTCCTCTCGTGGCATGGTCCTCAAGTTAAACCAAACATTGGCCACCATTGCCCTAGAACATCCTGCAGGCAGGACAGATTGTAGTTTGAGGGTTTTGTGGCTGTGCTGCTGTCCAGGTTTCTTTTTCTGCCAAAGAGACTAGAACATGGGGGTGAAGGGTCCACGCAGGCACCATCTCAACCTCTCTGTGTTCATTGAGCTGTGTGGATGTAGTCCTCTGCAATGGGGCCTGGCTATCATTTTTTTCAGAGAGTAGTTGTCTGTCTTAGCATCAGCCTGGCTTGTTTGGGGATCTCTACAGGTCCCCCTTGGCCAACAATTCAGTTGAATACAACCTAGTCCCACCACTGGAAGCCTTGCCTGGCTACAAAAGACAGCCAGTTTAGACTCCATATCCTCCATTACTAGGAGTCCTCACTACTATCACCCTCATAGAGTCCAGGAAGTTTTCACTGCACTGGTTTTCCATATCTCCCCCACCCAATGCTCCCCAATTCTGGCTGTCTTTCTTTGCAGTTTCTCTCAATCCCACCACCAACCTGATTCCCCCTGTTCTCATGCCCATCTGTCCACAGTCCACTTGGAAAATCTATTCTATTTTGCTTTCCTAGGGAGATCCACACTTCCTCTCTAGAGCCCTCCTTGTTATTTAGCTTCTCTGGGTCTGTGGATTATAGCATAATTATCCTTTACTTAACAATTAATATCTATTTACAAGTGAGTACATACTATGCTTTCTGGGTCTGGGTTACTTCACCTAGGATGATTTTGTTTTTCTAGTCCCATCTATTTTCCTTCAAATTTCATGATGTCATTTTTGTTAACAGCTGAGTAATACTGCCTTGTGTGAATATACCACAATTTCTTTATCCATTCTTTGGTTAAGAGATGTCTATGTTGTTTTCAGTTTCTGGCTAGTATGAGTAAAGCCACAATAAACAAGTGACCTTGTGATAGGATAGAGTGTCCTTTAGGTATATGCCCAAGAATGGTGTAACTGGGTCTTTGAGGTAGATTGATTCCCAATTTTCTGAGGAACTGCTATATTGATTTTCATAGTGGCTGTACAAGTTTATACTCACACCAGCAATGGAAGAGTGTTCTTCTTGCTTGATGTCCTCACTAGCATGAGCTATCATTGTCTTATTGCTCTTAGCTATTCTGACAGCTCTAAGATGGAATCTCAAAGTAGTTTTGATTTGCATTTCCCTGATGGCTAAGGATGTTGAACATTTCTTTAAATGTTTCTCAGCCATTTGAGATTCTTCTGTTGAGAATTCTCTGTTTAGATCTGTATCCAATTTTTTTTTCTGTATCCAATTTTTAAACTGGATTATTTTTTAGCTTTTCTTACATCTAATTTCTTGAGTTCTTTATATATTTTGAATATTAGACCTCTATCTGATATGGAGTTGATAAAAAAAACTTTTCCCATCCTGTAAGCTGCATTTTTGTCCCTTTGACAGTGTCCCTTATGTCACAGAAGCTTTTCAGTTTCATAAGGTCCTGTTTATGAACAGTGTTCTGTTCAGAAAGGCTTCTCCTGTGCCAATGCATTCAGGGCATTTCCCCACTTTCTCTTCAGTCAGGTTCAGTGTATCTGGTTTTATGTTGATGTCTTTGATCCAGTTGGATTTGAGTTTTGTACAGGGTGATATATATGGATCAATTTATGTTTTTCTACATTCAGACATCCAGTTTGACCAGCCCCATTTGTTGAAGATGCTGTCTTTTTTTTTGAGGGGGTGTATTTTTGGCTTCTTTATCAAAAATCAGGTGTCCATAGGCATGTGAATTTATGTCTGGATCTTCAATTCTATTCTGTTGTTCAATGTGTCTGTTTTTTTGCCAATACTATGAGTTTTTTTTTTTTAAATTGTAGCTCTGTCTGTGGTACAACTTGAAATCAGGGATGGTGATACCTCCAGCAGTTCTTCTATTGTTCAGTATTGTTTTAGTTATCCTCAGTTATTTTTTTTTCCATATTGTTCTTTAAAAGTCTGTAAATAATTCTGTTGGGATTTTAATGGAGATTGCATTGAATCTATAGATTGCTTTTGTTAAAATAACCATTTTTTTTTTGCTTTGTTAATAGCACCAATCCATGAGCATGGGNGATCTTTCCATCTTCTGAGTCTTCTTCAATTTCTTTCTTCAAAGACTTGAAGTTTTTATCATACAAGTTTCTTATTTGCTTGGTTAGAGTTACCCTAGGTTATTTAATATTATTTGATGTTATTATGAATAGTGTTGTTTCCCCGATTTCTTTCTCAGTATATTTGCCATTTCTATGTAAGAGGGTTACTGGTTTTTTNAAGTTAATCTTTTATCCAGCCGCTTTGCTGAAAGTGTTTATCAGCTGTAGGATTTCCCTAGTGGAATTTTTAGGATCACTTATATATACTATTATATCATCTGCAAATAAAAGATACTTTGACTTCTTCCTTTCCAATTTGTATCTTCTTGATTTCCTTCAGTTGTCTTATTGCCCTAGTGAAAATGTCAAGTACTATATTGAATAGATATGGAGCGGACAACCTTTTTTTCTTCCTGATTTTAGTGGAATTGCTTTGAGTTTCTCCATTTAATTTTATGTTGGCTATCTGCTTGCTGTAAATTGCCTTCATCATATTTAGGTATGTCCCTTGTATCCCCAATCTCTCCAGGACTTTTATCATGAAGGGGTGTTGGATTTTGTCAAAGGTTTTTGGCATCTGATGAGATGATCATGTGGTTTTTTTCTTTTAGTTTATTAATGTGGTGGATTACATTTACTGACTTTCATATCTTGAACAATCCCTGTATCCCTGGGATGAAGTCTACTTGATCATGGTGAATGATCTTTTTTTATGTGATCTTGGATTCTATTTGCAAATATGTTATTAAGTATGTTTTACATCTCTGTTCATAAGGGAAAGTGGTCAGTAATTTTCTTTGTTGGGTCTTTGTGTGGTTTGGGTATCAGGGTACCTGTGGCCTCATAGAATGAGTTGGGCAAAGTTCCTTCTGTTTCTATTTTGTGAAATAACTTGAGGAGTATTGGCATTCAGTCTTCTTCGAAAGTCTGGTAGAATTCTATGCCAAAACCATCTGGCCCTGGGCTTTTTTTGGTTGGGAGACTTTTAATGACTGCTTATTTCACTAGAGGTTATAGGTCTGTTTAAGTTGTTTATCTGATCATGATATAATTTCAATAATGGGACCTATCAAGAAAATTATCCATATCTTTTAGATTTTACAATTTGCTGGAAAACAGATTTTTAAATTATGTCCTTATGATTCTCTGGATTTCCTCAGTGTTGTTATGCTCCCTTTTCATTTCTGATTTTATTAGTTTGGATATTCTCACCTCTTCTTTTAGTTAGTTTGGATAAGGGTTTGTCTATCTTGTTGATTTTCTCAAAGAACCAACTCTTTGTTTCATTGAGTTTCTGTATTGTTCTGTTTCTACTTTATTGATTTCAGCCCTCTGATTATTCCTTGCCATCTACTCCTCTTGGGTACTCTTACTTCTTTTGTTCTAGAGGTTGCAGGTGTGCTGTTAAGTTGTTAGTATGAGATCNCTCTGATTTTTTTATGTAAGCACTTAGTGCTACGCACTTTGCTCTTCACACTGTTTTCATTNCNTCCNGTAAGTTTCCTCTATACACTNTTTTCATTGTGTTCCGTAAGTTTGAGTATGTTATGTATTTATTTTCTTTCAATCTAGAAAGTCTTTAATTTTGTTCTTAATTTCTGTCTTGACCCTGTTTTCATTCAGTAGAGAGTTGTTCAGTTTCCATGAGTTTGTAAGCTTTCTGTTGTTTCTGTTGTTGATATCCACGTTGCTTTAATCCATGGTGGTCTGATAGGATGNACAGAGTTATTTCAATTTTCTTNTATCTNTTGGGACTTGCTTTGTGTCTGAACATGTAGTCAATTTTGGAAAATACAGAAAGGTGCTGAGAAGAAAGTATATTCTTTTGTGTTTGCGTGGAATGTTCTGTAAATATCTGTTAGGTTCANTTGGTTCATAATGTTAGTTAGCTTCAGCATTTCTCTGTTTAGTTTTTGACTGCATGGTCTATCCATTGATGANAGTGGGGTATTGAAGTATCCCACTATCAGTGTGTGAGGGTCAATATGTGATTTTGGCTTCTTTTACAAAAGTGGGTGCCTTTGTTTCAGGGGCACAGATGTTAAGAATTCAAATGTCATCTTGGTAAATTTTTCCTTTGGTGAATATGTAGTGTCTTTCCCTATCTCTTTTGATTAATTTTGGTTTGAACTCTATTTTGTCAAGTGTGAAAATGGCTACAC
>LZPO01008001.1:254988-283323 GCA_001675575.1 Neotoma lepida | reverse complement strand
GAATGAGAATCTCTCCTTGGGGCTTGAGGCACTTGATGGATGAAAATGACCCAGAGAAGGTTCTTGGTTAAATAGTCAACTGTGCAAGATGAGCAGCTGATACTTCCCTTGTTTGCATTAGATTTCTGCTACAGCTTTCCTGAGTGAGCATAGAAAGTGAGACTTGGGTTTTACATGCTACTTGCTTTTAAAGATATGCTCAATTACTTATAACAACTCAGATACATAGTAGTGGTTTTAAAAATTGTTGATTAGTTTTGCCTAACCTTTGAGCTTGGTTTTGTATTTGCACAGGAAAGTGAGTGTGTTTCATTCCTTGAGAATTTGTGTTTTTNCATAGTGGCTCCCAGAACAAGTGTGAGAAAGTTGCCCAGTTCCTGTCTGACTCCTTTATGGGCTCTTAAATATAATCCATGTTGTCTTGGCATTAAATATCATCAGCCCAGAGGCCGTTGGGCTAGAAAAAGAGATGAAGTTAAGCGCTTGCCTTTCCACCCTTGTCTTTTGGTAAAATGAATGGGAGTGTCAAGCATGGAGCACTCTGGGCTGCGAGTGGGTACAGTGCTGCAGACAGGGCAAGGAACANGGTCTCCCAAGATGCAGCCAGAGTCTCTACCCTTCTCATCACACCCAGGCTTNAGCAGGGCATTTAGTGTCATTGAGCAGAAACTCTCATCAGTAAAAGGCTTACGTCAGTGTCTTGCTTACTTTAGGTGTAATTATAAAGGTCAAACAAATGAAAGCACCCAGGAAGTTGTAGTGTGGCCCTTCATCTTTCCAAGAGTCTCCAAAATAAGCAGATACCTCAAGTGGAGACAGTGGTAATTATCAGAACAGTTGAGAATAAGGTTTTCTCTATATTCTGCAATGAGAAAAACACGCTGAAACAGCTGCTACTGGACTCCTGTGCTTTCAGCAATTTCTCTCCAAGCAGTATGAAAATGATCTGTTATGGTTAGAGTTTAAATGTGCCAAAGGACCACATTGTTGGAGGTTTGGTCACCAATTTGTCACACAATTGGGAGATGGTGGAACTCTTAGGAAGTGGGGCCTACGAAAAGGAAGTAGTTCACTTGGGGAGTTGATCTTGAAAGCGGTGTTTGGAAGCCAGCTCCTTCCTCTCTCCCTTTGTTTCTTGTCTACCACTAGATAAACAGGCTTCAGTTAATATGCTTCTGTGATGCTCTATCCGACCACAGACCCAGAGCCACATGCAAATGACCTGAAACCCATGAAGCCACCAGGCAAAGTGAACCCTTCTTTAAGTTAGTTTATTTTAGACATCTTGAGGTGGTTTAAAAGAAAATGGCCCCCAATGGGAATGATACGATTAGGAGATGTGGCTTTGTTGGAGTAGGTATAGCCTTGTAGGAGAATGTGTGTCATTATGGGGGCGGGCTTGAGGTCTCCTATGCTCAAGCCATGCCCAGTGTCACAGTTCACTTCCTGTTGCCTGCAGATCAAGATGTATTAACTCTCAGCTCCTTCTCCAGCACCATCCCTGCCTGCACACCACCATATTCCACCATGATGATAANGGACTGAACCTCTGAAACTGCAAGCCACCCAATTAAATGTTTTCCTTTATAAGAGCTGCTGTGGTCAGGGTGTCTCTTCNCAGCAATAGAAACCCAAACTGAGTCAGAAGCTGGTACCAGGGACTAGGGTATTGCTGTGATAGATCTGACCATGCTTTTGTTTGAAGGAATATGGACCTTGGACTATGGATTAGAAAAGCAGTTGAGCACTTTAAGTGCTGCTTAATGGGCCGTACTAGTGGAAGCATGGAAGACAGTGGTGCTGAGTGTGATTTGATGAACTGTGGGGGCCTTGCTCAGAATGTTTCAGAGGAGAAGAATATTAATATTTAACTAGAGATCTTTCTTGTGAGATTCTGATGAAGAATGTGGTTGCTTTTTGCCCTTTTCCANAGTCTGCCTGAGGTTAAAGTGAAGAGTTTTGGATTAATTCCATTGGCAGAGGAAATCTCTAAACAGCCTGGTATAGACTCTGTTGTGTGGTTTCTACTGTTCATGCTTATAAAGATTTATAATGAAAAGGAGCAAGCTGAGCAAGGAAAAATATAAAATGTACAATCTGAGGAGAAAAAGAGCACCAGGAAGTGGAATGGAACTAAGGTCCTGTGTTCAAGGAGATAAACAGATTAAGAAATGGAATAAAGNGAGTGGTGACCTTAGGACTAGATCCCACCCAGCTAAGTTTCCAACTTGTGAAAAGGAGTTAAAGAAAAGCTTAGAGCCAGGGGTAGCAGTGCATGCCTTGAATCTCAGAATTTGGAAGGCAGAGGCTGGTTGATTTCTGAGTTTGAGGTCAGCCTGGTCTACAGAGCAAGTTCCAGGACAACCAAGCTTAGGCAGCAAAGGAAACCATGGAAAGAAAGCTGGTAAAGATGTAATTGAATGAGAGGCCTTGTTCCAGCCTCAGCAAGCAACAGAACTTGGCAGTTTGGGCCACGAAAAGTTAAGGCTAGAAGAAAGGAGCTATGGAATTTGCCTCTGCAACTAAGAAAAGCCACTGAGGCCAGGCATGTGTCAGGGGTGTCCCTGAATGAAGGCCTGGAGTGGCCATTGTGTGAAGCTGTAAAATTGAAGCCTGGATTGCCTTGGAGACCCCAAGACTTGGAGATACCAGAGCCATGGAATACCTGCTGAGGAGAGCTGCTCACAGGGGGTGGAACAGCCCAAGAGAAAGAAGTGTGTTTCAGTCAACAAAGCTGAAAGGAATTGGAGATCTGAAGAGCATTTCGACATGGAGATGCAGAGTTTGGAGTTTGCCCAGCCGGTCTTTCTTTGGTCCAGTATTTACTCACTATGCTCCCTTCCCTATGTTTTGGAATGGTAATGTATATCCTGTGACATTAGATGTTGAAAATATGTAATCTTCTTTTTGATTTTGACTTTACAGGGGATTAATTACAGTTAAGAGATTGAATGAATCTCAGAAGACACTTTGAACTATAGACTTTTAAATAAGTTTGAGACTGTTATAGACTATGATGACTTTTGAAGTTGGACTGAATGTATTTTTGCATTATTATATGGCTACTAACCTTTGGGGACCAGGGAGTGGAATGTGGTAGTTTGAAAGAAAATGGCCCCCAAAGGGAGTGGCAGTATTAGGAGGTGGGGCTTTGTTGGAGTGGGTGTGGCCTTGTAGGAGGAAGTATGTCTCTGTGCNGGGTGGACTTTGAGGTCTCCTTTGCTCAAGCAACACCCAGTGAGACAGTTTCCTTCCTGTTGCCTGCCGATCAAGATGTATTAACTCNCAGCTCCTTCTCCAACNGTGTCTGCCTGCATGCTGCCATGTCCCACCATGATGATAATGGACTAAAACCTCTGAAAATATGTCACCCAATTTAAATGTTATCCTTTATAAGAGTTACTATGGTTGTGGTATCTCTTCATAGCAATAGAAACTCTAACTAAGACAAATCTTATCACAGAAATGGAAAACCAACTAACACAGGAGTGGTCAGAATTTACAACCTCATACTGCTGTCAAGAAATGTAGGACTAGAGGCTGAAGGCAGGCAGTATTTCTNCTGAGCCTTGGAGTGGCCAAGGCATTCCTCATCTCTTCCTTCCCAGGTGATTTCATTTGGTCACATGCTGTTTAATGTTATCTATATACCAAAGGTGCTCTAAATTACAGTTTCAAGTTAAGACTTGCCCTGAGCTCCAGAATATGTTAAATTAAACTGTCATCACCATAATTTGGATGTTTTGTGGGCATTAGAAAATTAATACAGCTATCCTGAGTTGTCACCCTCAAATGCACTTTTTCCCACACCTTGTCTTAACAAATAGTGCTACCATTCACCCCATGTTTTAGGTCTACATTATAAAAACCATCTATGGTGAACTTGGCACCTGGGTAGTTACTTATTCTCTCTGTTTCCAAGAAAGAGAGAGAACAATATATACGTATCCATCAGCATGGAATTTTGTGAAGATTACGTGTGATCTCTGCAAAGCAGTGCCTGGCACATTGAAGATCCTTAGTAGTGTTCTGTTCCTTGCTGGCACATGTATTTCTTTGTGTCTCGGCTGCATTTTGGTAACATTATTGTATTGTTAGTTTTTATTAGTTACTTTTCTTGTAGTTGTGATTAAAGACATGGTAAGAAGCAACTCAAACAGAGAACTGGAGCAGAGCAATAGGTGTATGCTGCTGGGATTCCTCGAATCTCAGAAGAGCAGGATGCAGAGGACAGGAAGTGGGTTCAGACTACAAAACATTAAAACCCTCTTCTACTTATCCACTTCCTCCAGACAGATTCCACTTCCTACAGGTTCCACAATTGCCCCAAACAGCTTACCAAGCAGGGGACCAAGTGCTCAAACAGGAGCCTGTGAGGGGTATCACATCCAAAGGTCACACAGAATTTGATTACTTCTTACTGTTCTGATACCATGGCCCAAGTTCAGATGTTTTTTAGTCTCTGCTCAGTTCATGGCCACTTTCTAATTCATTTCTTGTCTTCTCTTTCCCTGATTATAGATCAACCAGAACCCAGTTCCTCACAATGCTTGCATCTGTTCACTTGTCCGTTCCTTTCCATTCTCATAGCTGCTCTTTGTGTTATCAGCATGGTCTAACCTCCTATGCTGCTACTCCGTTACTTCTCAGCTCAAATGCGCCCTCTTGCAAGAGATTTCTGTTGTCTCATGTCTGCTAGTCACATCCCATCTCTGTATTCATATCAACTTGTTTTATTCTTAGCACATAATAGAATGTGAAATGGCTGTATTATTGAACAGGTCTTGGGTTCCAGTTCATTTCTCTCCATGGAATTTTAGAATCTGTTTTGTTGCTATGGTCTGACAATCTTGGACTTCACCTGTTTTGTAATCCTTTAAAATGGAGAAAGTTACGATTTCCCATCCTTTGTGCTCTGGGAAACAGCCTAGCAAGGAGCATCCCTTCCCGAAGAGACTTAGATAAGACCCACATCCCCTCTTTGTTTGCCTCATGGGTAATTAGATGAACTGCCATTGGTCATCCATCCCTTGTCAGTCAGAGCACACAGTCGGTGAACTAAGCTTGTTGACATTTCTTCTTTTGCTCAGGCCACTAAACTTGGCTCAGCTGAAGACAGCCCATGTGTGAATTTGCTCTCACTAGGGTAAAACATCTGAACTGCTATTGGATTAGCCATTTTCTCATTCTGTTTCTTCACATTGGGCTCTTTCAAGCCTTTTTGATCCTTCCAATGAAGGAAAAGCACCCCCCCAACACACACATATTTCTTTTGGTGTATATGAATTTCATGGTCACAGTGTTTTTATTATAATAGCACATCCTACTCTAGTGCAATCATCCCTCTACCTTCTTTCAATAGCCCTTCAAGTAAAATATCTCTTTAATAAATATGAATTTGATTTAATTAGATAGTTTTGGTGCATTGTGTACTTTTTTGTTCCTGTGATAAAATGATAACAACTTATAGAAGAGTTTATTTGAGCTTATGGTTCCAGGGTCCATCTTGTTGTGGGAGTGTGGCAGCAAGCAGGATGGCAGGCATGGTGTCAGCAGAAAGCCGAGAGCTCACATCTTGAATGGCAATCGCAAATCAGAGAGACCAAACCAGAAGTAGGGGAGGCTTTTAATCTCAAAGGTAGTCCCCAGTGACATACTTACTCCAGCAAGGCTGTGGAACCTAAACTTTCCTACACACCAACTGGGNAACAGTGTTCAAATGCCCCAGACTATGGGGAACATTTCTCATTCAAACCACTGTACGTTGGGTCTAAACAGTATACGGCACATGATGGTTTCCTAACGGATATTTGCTATGTAGGAAAGGTAGATTGATANGTGAGATTCTAGCCAAATACTGTAGCTTGTGCCTTGTACCTGGTGAATCCCAATACTGACCACTTAACTTCCACCATTGTGGCTTTCACAAACAGGCAGTTTCACTTTGAGCTGATTCTAGGGAGCAAAGGTAGAACACACTGAGAAGCAGTCATTCTGTTCAGAATAGGTTGCTTAGGTAGGAATGGAGTTAACCCATTAATTCACTTCATTTATACTCACTGAGAGGGGAAAAAAACATGTTCTGACCATCTGTAGCTTTATTTCCTATGCTGGTCACCCAACCCTTCATAGCACACCCATTGAAAGGGGTGAAAGGGCATGAGGGGTATGCCTTCATATCTAGAAGATGCCAAACACTCAGGCAATCAAAGGTCTTTAGTAAAAGAAATGGAAAATCCTTATTTAANAGGGATTAATCATTAAAAAAGTTTATATAAATTTGTATTATATTCCTGGCTTATTTAAGTTAAAACCAAGAGAAACAACAAAACATAATAACCATAAACACCCCCTTCACCTCTAACATATCTCTATATCATCTACTATATTCAGGTTTTTTTGGTTTAATTAACATAAGGTTAGTCTCCCCGTTGATCATGGAGCATGAAAGTGACTATGATTTTAAAAGATACGTCTAATTTAAAAGATATNTCTCTCATGTAGCTCAACTTGCTATGTATCAGAAGAAGGTCTTGACCTTTGGTTCCTCCTGCCTCCCTGAGTGCTGGGATTCTAGATGTGCACCACCACACCCTGATGATATGATGNTCTGTGTGTTCTGGGCAAGCACTCTACCAACTGAGCCACATCCCCAGCCCTAGATATGGATGATTTTATAGGAAAAAGTATCTTTAGCCTTGAAAGACAAACAACTCACATTTTTCATATACTGTTTAAACAACTGATTAACAACCAAAAAAAACAACTTTCCATCCAAGTTTAGTTTTTTCTNTTCTTGTGACTAAGCATCCCTGCCAACTGTAAATAGATTAAATGATAATCATGAATGAGGTACATAGCTAATTTGAGTTTATTACCTTCTTATATGTATAACAAATATGAGCTTTCACAGTTAGTTTCATTATGTTTCAAGACCCATAAAATGTGCTCCAATTTATTGTAACTATATTGTCATTTTAAGTTAATTTACATAGGAAGATTCTGCTCACTGCTATTAAGGAATCCGTCTCAGGGCTGAGCATGAAAAGGCCATTAATTAGCTCTTTATTGATTGATTGATCAGGGGAAGAGACTATCATTCACAGGCCTGGGTGATTTCTTAATGTGATGTGAAAGTCTTGCTGACAGCTGCTTGAGGACTGGATGGCCATTTTAAATATGCAAATATTAGATATGGTTAATTATTCGGGCCAAAGTTCTTAAAAATAGTATTTAGAAATGTGTTAAGTGTTTTGACAGATAGCAGNGACTCCCCACTCATTTTCTGATCAACGACATTGTGCCCAGCCCTATGTAAGCAGCTAAGGGGTGAGTCAAGATGGTGGAAGTTGTGTGTTCTCAATTCTCTTTTAAGAAAACTGNTCTATTTTGTCATTGTCTGCTTAGATTAGATTAAATGTCCTTTGGCTCTATTTTTCCTACATTGTTACTAGATGTGCTCACTTATTCCAGCTGAAATTAGCTCTATTTCCCCAAGCCTAAATCTCCTTGATAGTTATTGATAATGCCATTTCTCTACCAGATGAATCACTTAACCAATGACATACTTAATTCCTGGCATTCTCTTGTCTTTTTTTTTTCTACTCTCCTATTGCAACCAAACTCTGATTAGTGAGCTCACTACTTTATATATCTGGATGTCTTTATATGTTTAACAAATTCGAGATATTTCATCAAAGCAGAGAAATTGCTACTTTTATTTTTCATCATGTTGCAATTGATTTTCAAGCTCCAAGAATTTATCTCCATTTTGGGGACACATCACAACAAAGAATGTACGTAATCATTCATTAATTTTAAATTTGGGTGAATCAAAACACATATCTTTTGTCCAGATGAAGTTTCTTGAAATCTGGTACCATTTTTTAAAATTTATTAACTTCAACAGTCTCTTACACCTTCATAATTAATATCACTCTTTCCATTTCTCCAAGTATAAATAGGCCTGTCAGACAACCTCAGCCTGTAATCATTGGGCAATGCATAAAGTGTGCCACTGAAGAAGTGATATATGGCTTGCTTCTGGGTGATGCAGTGAATTAATGAAGTTTTCAAAGGTGCCTAATATGCAATCAGAGGATAGCTCAGATCCAGAGAGAGTTAAGCCAAAAATAAGAACTCTAAAATTATTGGAAGTGGAGTTCTAACCTCATCTAACCCCAGAGATCACAAGCAGAAGGCAAGGCTCCGGGCTTGGTCTGGCTGACAGGCAGCTTGCTCTTCAGTTTTGATTTTGGGCATTTTTAAGAAAGGAATTGATCTCCAGTTTAGCATGCTCCACAGGACCGCATGCACATAATTTCCTCATGTGCCTAGAGCCCACAGGCATTTTGAATCTGAGACTTTGTTAACAGATTGGGGAACAAGGAGATGATGACATCAAGGTAACTGATTGGCAATAGGAGTTTTAGCTTGCATGTTGAAGGCTCTTATACCCTCAAAGCTGACATCTGCATATGCTAGAAGGCATTTCACATAGAGCCTGATTTTGTATCCTTATGCCTTTCCACTTTGTGTGTGGTTAAATTCATCAGGATAGTTTAAAGTCAGAATGAACTAGAAACCTGGGCCACTAATATAGCATCGATAACACATAAGCATTTTTGAAGACCAGCCAACAAAAACGCAACAAGTCTCCTCATTTGGAGGTAGACTCATATGACTAAACTGAGGAGGAAGCTGTGTCTTGAGTCTTGTGTCCAATCCCTCTATGGGCTGGTGTATTGTTCGTTTGGGCAACGATGNCGAAGTCAATAATTACCGACTAAATTTGGCCTTTCTTCCTATAAGAGTAAAATCACAGCTCCCAAATAGATATCTGCAAGGCATTTGCTTTTAAAGTGACATCAGCTGCTCAAAAGAACATTGCACCAAATTTAAAGAAGTAAGACTCTTGTGGCATTAGGGAAATTACTTTTCTTAGCCACTGTGTTACTCACATATGATTCCCTTATGTCAGTGTAACTTCCATTTTAAAAGATTGTTTGGGGAATGGGGAGAGTGTTCACTTGGTAGTGAACACTTACAAGCCTGGACCTGAGTATCGTCCTCACCAGCCATGTAAAATATCTCAGAGTTGTAGTGTGCTCTAATAATCCCAGCTCTGGGGACATAGAGACAAGAAGATCACTGGGGTCTCACTGGCCAGACAAGCTAGCTTAGTTGTGAATCCCAGGCTAATGAGAGAACCAGCCTCAGCAGAGCAGGTGATATTCCCGAGGATAACACTTGAGTATACTTACTCTTGGGCCTTTGTGCACGCACGCATGCAGGCAGAAACACACACTCATTTCTCCCAGACATGTTCAGCATCCTCCCCCAGGCACACACACACACACACACACACACACACACACACACACACACACCACACACACACACAAACACAAACTAGAAAGATCATTTTCTTTGGCATAAGAAGCAGTGGCATTTCTTAACCTATGCTGCCATTAATGTGGTCAATCAAAAGCCATCCTGCATCTTGATAGACCAAAAGAGAACAAAGAAAANTTTGCATTGGGAACTACTAGATTCCTTGAACTTTCTGATTCAGAGCTGAGGACCATTAAGAAAATGATGCTTCTGTGGTTTCAGATTTGGAACACACCATTAACAATCAGCAGGGAAGGTGACCACAGGATGAAGGACAAAGTGCACACTGCTAATTAGAAACGCTCTCCCATTATTCTCGACCTTAACAGGTGGCATCAATATGCTTCACATTAGCTTACATTTTCAGTCTCTCCCCTTTTTATTTCCTAGCCACTGCACAATCGATGAACTTAGAATTTGTCTTTTCATTATTCCACTTTCTCTTCTACAAGGTGATCCTAAAACGTCCCAGCAGGAGATGCCTATGAGTTAGAAAGATTGCCCAAGGAAACTCGTATTTATGCACTCTAAGGTTGTGTTTCTGGCAGTATTCTCTTGTTTGTTTTGACATTTTCATTAAGCTAGGCTCCTAGTTTTTAAACCTCCTCTGTACACTATGGCTTTTTTCACACCTGTAGTAAGCACTTTCAGATTGCCTTGTAATTATTTCTCACTTATTCGGTTCCTTCATTTGGCTCTCTGTGCCTCAAGGACAAAGGATTACATCTTAATCAGTTTTATGTTTTTAGCACCTAACACAGTGTGTGCTAGATTATTGAAAGAAAGAAATGAATTAATAAAACCTCACAAAGTAAGTACCTGCGAAGAGTCCTATATTTAATATCTCCAAGTGTTAGTTAACATATTAAAACAGAGGAAAGACACAATGACAGATCTGCAAGATTTATGCAGGGGCTGATACCACCAAAGGTAGGGACACTGACTGCAGTCCAGTGTAGCTAGCAGATGGGAGAGTAGTCAGAACACAACCGTGCTCTCTGTCAGGCCCCTTCCTCATTCTCACCTTGCTCCTTGCCCTCTCACCACACCATTGGTTCTGGGGAGAGCAGTTTCATTTACCTTNCAGATCTGTCCTTTTCTGTCTCATTATAACACCACCATAAGANACTAATGTCCCCTTTATCCATGGTCCCTTTTTGCTCTATTATTTGTTGTAGGATAGGAAACATACCTTGCTGGCTCAGAATTCTCTCTTTCTCCTCTATCTCTCCCCTCGTCCCCATCATGACTTAATTGCAAGCACAGCTTTAGAGTTGGATACGTGGACAAGGGAAGACTTTTCCTGACTGCATTGTTCCTCCAAGATGTTACTGTCCCAAGGGATATATTTAACCAAACTCGGAGTCACCTTTCCATGATTTGAGGACCCAGCAGGTAAGAATTTCCTATGTAAATGGCTCCCAAATCTGTGTTTAGAGTTCACGTGGAGTTCTTTCAAAGATTTGATCCCAGAGAGTTTTTGTGCTGTTGGTTGGGGATGAGGTTGGATATGCTTTCTAGTCTGTATTGCCCACATGCTGGCCTATGTGCCAGAGTTACCAAGGGCAGCAACTTTGGTGGGAGAGGCAAATAACTGTTTTAATTTTAAAGGTTGATTTTAGTTTTAGTTTTGTGTATTGTGTNTGCCTGTATGTACATATTCATGCAGGTGCCTGTGGAGGCCAGAGTTACTGGGCTCCCTGAAACTGGAGTTACAGGCTCTTGGTAGCTGCTCATCATGAGTGCTGGGAGCTCTACAGTATGTGCTCTTAACTGCTGAGCTGTCTCTCCAACCCAAACATGCATATTTAGAAGGAAGCAGTAGACGTGGTTCTCCCCAAGGACAAATGACACCCCTAGTCATTGGTTTTTAATCAGTTTTACAGTACCAGGCATGAACTTCCTGTGTGAAGCANGCTTTAAATCCATTAAACATAGTTATTTTCCTCCTCAACAGCAATACAATTGCTGCACCACTCCTGACATATTGGAACACCTCTTTTCTTACCTAATTTTTCATATCTACTAAATAAAACAGGAGCGATAAAGTAGTAAATACAGGATAATCCTCCATCATTGAACACTCGCTTAGACATTAATAATGTAGACTGGAATATCCACTTCTGTCTTGGTTAGTTTTTGTCAACTTGACACATGTGCTAGAGTCATCTATGAAGAAGAAACCTTAATGGAGGAATTACCCCCATCAGATTGCCCTGTGGGAACGTCTGAGGGGCATCTTCTTGTGTGGGATTGATTGTGTGGGAAGGTCCAGCCCACTGTGGGCTGTATGACCCCTGCCTCGGTGGTCCTGGGTTGTGTAAGGAAGGAGGTTGAGCAAGCCAGTGAGCAGTGTTTCTTCATCACCTCTGCTCTAGTTCCTGTCTCCTTGTTCCTGCTTGAGTTCCTGCCCAACTTTCCTGAATAGTGGGCCATGATCTATAGGATGCAATAAATCTTTCCTTCTCAAATTTCCTTTCTGTCTGTGCTTTAACACAGCAATGGGAAGCAAACTAAGACACACACACACACACACACACACACACACACACACACACAGAAACGTCTACAGGAATAGGCCACCCTGAAACAGAGCAAGAATACCTTTAGTAGATGCAAGATACTAACCGATAGAAATCCCAGTACCAGGAGTGGTTTATTTCTTTTGAAATTGTTGGCCAATGAGACCCTATTAACTCCCAAAGGTACAAGGTATTGCCAGTAGTTCTAGTTCCCCTCCAGAATTCGATGGTAAGACCCTGTTGCTGAAGATATTACACACTTCACTCATAGACTGGAGAATTCAAGCTGGTCCTGACTTGGAGGTTTCATCCTTACTGGCTACTTTTCACAGCTCTGGAAGGTTCTATTTGTATTAATGGAAAAGTAATCAATTTTACTTATCTGCAAACACTGTGAACTACAATAATGACTGACTTGCCAAGTCAGTAGAGGCATGAACATCATAACAGTGACCAAAATACTTTTGTGGATTTAAGGTCCACTCCGCAGGATGAAACTCATACTTGATATCATTATTTTGGTATCAAGAACTATGGTTAGACAAGTGATAGGCCCTAAGGAAAAACTACTACTATTATTTTTCTAAATGGACATAGTATTAAAACAATTCCCAATGATTTATCCTTATGCCCATGGATCCATGCATCTTTCAACCTTCATCAGAGAAGCATTTGTTATATGATGATTAGCACACAGACCCACAAGGTGTAGAGAAAAAGAGACTAATGAATTCTCAAACCTAAATGGAACATTTATGTTACACAATACAAATACAATACACACATGTACATATTATGCATAGACATGTACAATACCACAAATATAAATATGCTCACATATTCATATATTATATATATATATCCATATACAATACACACATATACATATGTCTTCTTCAAAGACAAAAGAACCTTGANATTACCTTCCTCCAGCACTCTTCCAGCTTACCTCAGAGCCTCAAAGGAAAGGAGTCTTTCTTGGAAGAATCTCTCATCTTGGAATTACTAAGGATGGCTTTGCTCNGGAACATGACCTAACCATCTCTTACCCTGTTCCATGCTCCATGGTCCTTCCGGGTCCTCCAAGCTAGGTTGGGGCTGAGTACTAGGGTATTAACAACCCTAGTTTGAAACAGAGACCACATGAGTGGGGNAATATTCTCGCTGACCAGAGCTGCAGCCTCTGTGGAGGACTAGGTCCCGTAGACCACATAAGGCCGACAGAAGCATTGGCCAATCAAACTGTAGCTCTAGATTCCAGGTATTGGGGGGCCACACCCCTGCAGAATTTCCTAGCCTCTAGGGTGTGGCTGCAAAACTTGTTATGCTTGAAGAAATCTGGACCGTTTCCTAGTCCTTTTCCCGCTTACAACTCAATGCTGCTTCTCCTCTGACACGGGGAACTCCTGCTTCAGAGTGGGCTGCTACCCCAGGTTCACCAACACAATCCTACTCTGACACGGGGAACTCTGAGCTTCACCAACACAATCCTACCCTGACGCGGGGAACTCCTGATTCAGAGCGGGCTGCTACATCACAACCCAGCTTCACCAATACAATCCTACCCTGACACGGGGAACTCCTGCTTCACCAACACAATCCTACCCTGACACGGGGAACTCCTGCTTCACCAACACAATCCTACCCTGACGCGGGGAACTCCTGCTTCAGAGCGGGCTGCAACATCACATCCCAGCTTCACCCTCCATGTGGCAAGAGTTCAAGGCCATTCTGTCCAGAGGGCCCTTTGTTTNCCCTTCCAAAGTCTTCATGCAAAACCCCACTCTCCGCTTTCTGCTTCTTTTTCTGTTTCCTAAGACAGTGTCCCTCTGTTTCTAATGGCCTTCTAAAGTAATGACTTGCAAATGACCAATTTAGAAACAAAAGTCTTCTAGATGCTGAAAAGAGCTGCAGAAAAAATTCTACAAGAATGAATAATAATATTCAAATTTTGCAGAAGACAGAACTTTCAGTGGCTAGAATCAGTTAAAGCTAATTTGTTCCTTAATTTCCCAAGCTGTAATTCTAAATCCCTTCTATGTTATTCACTGAGCACTCTGGAAGGCAGGAAGGTTGTAAACTTTACCTAGATCATAAAAACATAAATGTGAAAAATTGGCCCAATAAGATGTACATGTAAGTTTGATGTCCTGTTGTAAGACNGATTTTCTAAATAGTCTTGTTAAATAAAACACAGAGGCAGAGATGGGGTGAAAATCTGACAGAGATCAGAGGAATTAGGAACAGCTACCAGACTCACCTTAGACTGNCGCNNCTGCTTCCAAAATGGAGAGAGNCNTNCACTTCCTTCTACGTCCACTTTTACATCCCTTTCTGTTCTGTTCTCCCATTGGCTCTTTCAGCCTAGCTACATCACTTNCTCCTATGGCCCACTTCCTGCCTGTCTGTATAGACCTCCAGAATTCCATGGTTGATGCTGGGATTAAAGGCATGTGTCTCCACTCTTGACAGTTCCTAGTGTGACCTAGAACTCACAGGGATCCAGNCAGACCCTGCTTGCTAAGTGATAGGATTAAGGGCGTGTGCTAATTTTGCAAGGCTAGAGGCTGACCTTGTTCCTCTGATCCTCAGATAAATTTTATTGGGGGATATAGATAAAATGCCACCACATCCTGTAAGTTAGTCATTTATGAATATACATATAGAATATACCTACATACGTCATACCAGTTTTTAAACTTGTAAGGTATTTTACCCAGGTCCAGGATTTCAACAAAAGTTGTGGTAAGATTAATGTGAAATTCAGAAATGATCCTAGCAATTTAAACTTAATTTTTTAGTGTTAAATTTCAACTTAATTCCTAGGGATGGGAAGATAGCTCAATGGATAAGAGCTCCTACTCTACAAGCATGAGGACCTGAGTTCAAATCCCCAGCACCCATGTAAAAANATGGAACCAGAAATGATGGTGTGTATGCCCACAACCTCAGTGTGGAGTGGAGGCAAGAGGATCTTTGGGATTTGCTGAATACTGGTCTAGCACCAAGTTCAGGGAGACAGCCTGTCTCAAGGGATTGGGAGTGATAGAACAGAATATCCCACATCCTCCTCTGGCCTCTGGATGTGTGTAATCCTCCCAATCTGTACACACACACACACACACACACACACACACACCAAAAGAAAAAGAAAAAAATGAGGCTTCATCTGGCATGACAATGTTTTTATAGAGATACAAGTTTATTTTTTTAAAGCCATGAAATTGGGAGGGAGATGAGATATATATTGGGAGATGGGGAGAATGGAAGGATAGAGGAGAGAATAGATAAGAACAAGATACATTGTATTCATATGTAGAATTTTCTGAAGAAAACTACTTGAAAAAAAGACAAGAGTGTAAATTGTAAATATTTTATTTTATATAAGATGAAAATCAGCGCAAACATTTTCTATTTGTATTATCAGCCACATTATTCAAGGCATAAGATGAAGGGTTTAGACTTGTTGCTTACAAGCCTAAAACCCACAGTTTCTGTAGTTTGTCTTCTACATCAGATAGACCTTTCCTTTGAGATCGATTTTATCATTCATTTTGGATTAGAATATTNGCTTATATTGAAATTGAAAGTGATTATGTTAAGAACATTAAATATCTACATTAACATATGTCAGCAAAGCTGTTTTTAAGAAACTCCTTAATTTTAAAGGTAACAGTTCAAAAAGAGGATAAAGAATTCTTAGAGTATTCTCTGTTGTGTACCTTAACACAGTCAGTTACTTATTAGTCTGCACACATGCACTTTCTTAGCTTTCCCTCTAAAGGACGTTACAACTCACTTGGGAAACGCACGTGCTCTTCGGAGATGGAGTCAGTAAGAAGGGTCCTCAAAGGGCTGCTGGTTGCGTTTGTTTTATGTAGATTCCTCTTCTTGAGCAGAATCAACAGCAAACACTGTTTTTTAAAAATGTCCAGCAACTCCCAGGGAAATCTGGGCCTGATAGTACAAGTTGGTAATCCCAGCTACTGGAAAGGCCAAGGCAGGAAGACACTAATTTCAAAGCCTCTAAAAGACCCAGTCTCAAAATTTCAAAGTTAACGAAAGCAGGGGGTGGGAGCTAGGGATATAGTTCAGTGGTAGACTGCCTACTGAGCATGCATAGGTCCTAGATTCAAGCCTCAGTAGAAGAAGAGTAGAAGCATGGGAATGGGGCTCCAGATGCTAAGTTTATAACCTAGTAAGGTAACAGCTATACATCCTCCCAATTTGAATGTTGAATAGTGATTCAATTCAATAGTGATTCCTCAATGTGAGGGTGAGAAGAAATGTCCTGACAAGGCCTTTAGACAATCAGCTTACAGAAGCAAGGGTTGGGGTGTACAGAGGGAAGTGGTAGAGCTCTTGCCTACCTAGAANGGTTGCAGAGGGCCTTGCTTCAGTCCCTGACACATAAAGATGGTCATAGAAGATGACACTGAGACATGGGATTTTTTACTTCTTAAGGAGTCCTGATTACTTAGTTTTTCTAGGAGTCATATATCCCTGATGATGATGGATAGATAGCAGGATTTGGTGGGTAACCACCATGATTCCAGGTTCTTGTGTCCCAGGACACAGAATTGGACAGAGGCATGAGGACAGTAGCAGGAGCGGTAACGGTTTATCAGAAAATGACACACTTTCAACAAAAGAAGCAGACTGAAGCAAAGAGAAAAGTGTCAAAGCTCAACTACAATGCTGTATAAGGATGGGAGCTTTTATGTCACATGGCAGTGGATTTTTTGGGCATCTGCTTAGAGAGGCTTTCATGAGCATGCTGTATGTGTTACATAGTTCTAATAAAACTTCATGTGTCTTGTATCTTATTTTCATCTTAAAGTTCTACCATCTTGGGGCCAGGCTGTGGTGGCACTTGGGAGACACTGGCAAGTGAATCTCTGTATTGAGGCTGGTCTGGTCTACAGAGTGAGTTCCAGGACACCCAGGTCTATATAGGGAAATCCTGTCTTGAAAATCAAAGAAAGAAAGAGAGAGAGAGAGAGAGAGAGAGAGAGAGAGAGAGAGAGAGAGAGAGAGAGAGAGGTCATCTTTATGGAAAGTTTAGCATTTTAGTATTACAGTGCACCACAGGCCACCTCCAGACACTGGAGTTCTTCTGTGGAGTAGGTGGCGGGGAGGGTCTACCCTTACTATGTAAAAAGGATTTTTCTCACATGCTGCTTTGCAGCCTTTGTATAAGGCTTTCCAGACCTCACTTTCTACCTGACTCTACTTTCTCAGTAAAGGAGAATCATGGTTCAAGAATACTGGTCTTGGGAACAGACAGATATGGATTATGATCCCAGCTGCCCAAATTATTGAGGTATGTTACTTAAACATAGCACTTAAATTCCGTGACTCAGTTTCCGTAACAAAATGGAAATAATAAAAAGTATCTGCCTCATGGAACTGCTGTGAGTGTCCAATGAAATAGTGTTGTAAAGTGCTTTCTAGTTTGTATATCAGAATTGTTGAGAAATTTGAGCTATGTNACCACTATGTACTAGGTATCTTTAAAAAAGTTTCCACTAAATGAGCTAAATGAAGGTTGGGTCTGTTTCTTCTTATCTGATAGGTACTGAAACATATCCTGATGGAATAATTCCTCTCTAAGATGTACTTTTATGGCGAGTAGTTTGGTGGGAATATAGATTGGAATAGTTGCTTCTTTTACTCTAACAGTGTGAAAGCTNTATGAAAAAAGGATAGAATTCCTCAAAGCAATCTCATTAGGTGGTAAGAAGGCACCCAGCCAAATCCCAGCAAAGGGGGATTGTGCCCATTGTGGCTCACTGCTCATTTGATCCTCCCAAAGGTAGGTAGGTATTCATTAAGAGGGTCTATTTCCTCCCAGGAAGACCTGCCTTACAGAAGCAGGTCCTATAGAGAAATTAGAGCCTTCCAATAAGATAGTTCTAGAAAAATCAGCCAAATGGAGCTGAAGTATTTCCACATCAGTGATAGAAATACATTTTAAATTAGTGTGATGGGCTGCTTCAGGAGGCTAGGATAATTGAAGGAAGAGCTGTAGAAAATAAACCCATGGGAAAGGAAACAAATCTCACAATATTGTTCCTAGGTCTCAGAATTTCCACAGCTCCACTCCTTCCTGTTGTCGTCATCTGCTGCAGTGCTCTACAGAAATGGCTGACAACAGGTCTAAGGCCTCTCAGGACTTGGTCTGCAATAGATATTTTGGATGACAGAGGAAGAAGATAGTCTTNAAGTATTGGCTTGTCATCACAATTCATCTGAGATCTCACAGCTAGAAAGGATTTGAATGAATGCTATCTGTAGTCTTCATGCTCTCTCCTCAGTTATACTGTTATTGATTACTGAGCCTGTCTGGTTTTAAGTCACAGATGTGATTATTTTGGTGACAGTGCTTGGGCTTCCTACTTGGACACATTGTAAACATTCAGTACAGACTGAATTACTTTATTCTTTCTTTCTGCTAAGAATGTCTAACCCCTGCTGTCTGATGCCATNCTATGATCCTCTGGGTGAGCAGCAGTATATATGATGCACTATTAATCTGTGCTTTTAGCCTCTCCTAAACGGGTCTGTACTTCCTTTTGAACCTCTCTTGTATATCAAATAACCCCACTTTGCCCATCTCTGTGTGGTTAGGAAGAAGGCAATGATTAATTTGGGTCAAGAAGATACAAGAAGTGAGTGTGAGTTTTTGAGTATCCATTTCCCCTGCCATGACGGCTTTCACAATGATGGACTTTTCTGAGTTTGACTTTGTGAAGTGCAGACTTTCTTCCCCACATTCTATCTCCATGCAAATGAGCACTAAACTTCTAACCTGAAAGAAAACTCTGTTGGGTTAAACTTCAGTTATCTTTGGTGTTATTTATTGTTGTAACACAGATACAATTTCTTGAAAATCATTTCTGAAGTAATAAGTCATGTAGTGTTGATAGTTGCTAGCAATATNTGGTGAGGAAGTGGGAATGGAAATCAGGAGGAGGAACAGTCATTATGCAATGGTAAAACACTTGGTAAAAGCTGTCACTCTGNGACTGGAGTGATGGCTTAGCAGTTAAGACTACCTGCTGTGCATAGTCCAGTTCCAAGGGATCTGACTCATTCTTCTGGCCTCTGGAGGCACCAGGCACATACATGGCACACTTACACATATCCAGGCAAACACTCATACACATTTAAAAAAGAAGAAGAAAGCTGGGTGGTGGTGGTGCACACCTTTAATCCCAGCACTCAAGGGGCAGAGGTAGGCAGATCTCTGGGAGTTCAAGAACAGCCTGGTCTGTAGCACTAGTTTCAGGACAGCCAGGACTACACAGAGAAACCCTGTCTCAAAAAACAAAAATAAATAAATGAAAAAAGTTTTAAAAGATCTTTAAAAAACTTCCACTTGCATAATATTTCAGGAGTAAGATTGTGTGTTTATAGGAGTTGCACAACATCCTAGCATGTATGTTGTATTATTTGCTGCATTTTTCATGACAATAAAGAAACAAATGGGCTGGTTTTGTAAAAAGAAATAAAAAAGACTACGGGGTTGGACTTCTAGAAATCCAAGGTCTTGACATGTTGGAAAAACCAATTAATTCTTGCTTTAGAAAGAAAAGAGGTAAATTAAGAAAGCATTGGAAAACTAGCCAACTACTCAGGCTAATGAAATCATGGATCTTAGGAGAACTTACAAACACCACTTTCTTAAACCAGCATAATCCCTAATTATAGTCTAGTATTTGTCCTTACACCACAGATAAGGGGAGTCTTCACCTCAAGGACTTTTCACCAGATACAGACCTTACTGAAAAATCACAGCCAATAAAATGCAGAGTTGTGCAGCCTAGTCATAAAGGATAGGTCTACAAAATAACTTGCACACCTAAGGTGTGAGGGACATTGTGGAACTGAGGATGGAAAGATTGTAAGAGCCCGAAGATCAAGGAGTTTTCTGTGAGATTGTGTNTCCTACTTATATCAGAGCTCCACCCACTCCACGACTGCCTAAACATGAGCTGAATAAGGACAACAATGATAGACATGCTAACATAGATGGGGAAAACCACGGGGCCTCAATCCCACACAAAGAACTGCAGGCAACTAAGGAATGCTGAGAGTGGGAGAAATAGTCTTCCTCATGGAAGAGCACACCAACTGGTTATCCAATAATATTCAATATCCAAATGATCAGCCCTGAAAACATAGATACAGTTAACATTCTAGAGACTGAGCAAGTTATATTTAGAAATATGTATGTTTATACATATACACATATTCATGGAACAATGATTGAAAAAAGAGGCTATGAATTTGGAAGAGAGACAGGAGAGGTATATAAGAGGGTTTGGAGGAAGGAAAGGGAAGGTAGAAATGATGTAATTATATTATAATATCAAATATAAAATAAAAATTCTTTTAAAAGAGGAAAATATTTGAGGAAACACCCTTGAAACCACCCCCCCTTTTTTTGCAAGAATCATATTTGAGGTATATATTTCCTGACAACTTAAAAACTTGTGGTAAGCTAGAATGTCTCAGCAACATCAGGTAAAGAATGTAGACTTATGAACCCTGAGAGAGGTTTGGAGAGAAAAGTCAAATAAATATAGCTGGTCCAAGATCTCTGTCCCAAAGACTTTGGCATGGTTATTGGAACAGAGACTTACTAAATCAAACCCAAGATGAGCCTTGAAGGTCTTCAGAAAGCCTTACTTTAAAAGAAACTATGAGCTTGGAGTAGAAAAGACTGTGGCACATATCTACTATGGGAAGAATGGCCTGGCAACCAGTGTCCCCCTACTTCCAAGGACATCAAGTTATATTTGTTTCAAAATATNGTAAAAGATACCTCATCATATCTGTAACCACTACTTGTAACTATCTTATGTAGGAAATTGGCAAGATGTNAAATTAATCTCATCTTAAACTTTTTAATATCATTCCAAAGGAAGCTAGCTGACTTTAATAAGCCCATAGTCCTCTTGCCTGGAATAGATTAGAATGTGTCAGTCCCAGAACATTCAAGCTACCTTCAGAAGTCTGGGTGAAACTTTGAATCAAAGGAATGTGAGGTACATCACTGTCATCCATATCCAAGCTGGTGGAAACATGTGGACCAGTCTGTAAAGTCAGTTCTTCAAATGTCCCCAAGGAACATTGAACTGTTGTAGTCACTCTTCAGGAGCCCTCTGGTAGTGGGTAAGACAGAAAGACTGCTCAATTTAAGGATCTAGTTTCAGCCTTCTTATTTTTTAAATTTGTTTAAATATTTAATGCTGTGGTTTTTGAAAGTGTTTATTATTTACTTGTATGTGTGCATGCTTGCATGAGTATATGTGCATTATATGCATGCTGGTGCCTGCGGAAGCCAGAGGGAATGTTGAACCTCTTGGAACATGAGTTACAGGAGGTGATGAGCTGTCTGATGTGAGTGATGAGAACCAAACCCATGTTCTTTGGAAGAACAGCCAGTGCTCTTAACCTCTGACCCATCTCTACAGCCTTAACCACATGAGTTGACTTACAGTTCTGCCCAAAGAACTTAGTGTTTGCTCTGGTCTCAGGTTTATTGAGACTAAAATTAAACTTGGAAACTGGAATTCAGCTGAGTGCATTTTCCATAATTACCATTCTATATGATGATAGATATAGTGGTAATAGAGGCAAAAAGACTCATCACAGAGAACAAGTCAATAGCATGGGAAACTTCTCCAAGGAAGCAAATCTCATAGCCCTCAGCACAGAAAGTCTTCTCTTAACCTACCCAGTGAGATTTCAGAACTGAGAACCCAAAGACCAGGTTTCTCCCATCTTTCCTTTCTTGGGTCGAAGTATTTGTGACCACCCGCCCTGTCATTGTCTGCTACTGTGTGTTGGGCTATTATGGGAGGGGGTTGGAGATAATTTTTATTTTTTGATTCAACANCTTTAGAACAGGAAGATCCTCCATTTGGGCATGACAGGCATAAGGTAGTCACATAGAATCTGGAGATCTGGGATTGGAAATGGGTGTAGTGGTAGAAGGAGTCTTTAGGGATGGGTTCAGTATGGTCTGGTAAGAAAAAAAAGCTAAGATGTTTTTAACAACTATAAGAATGGGTTGGTGTGTTAAGTGACAGGTCATGAAATACCTTGATGATTGCCGGTGCTTCCCAACCCAACCTCCTTGTATACAGCCAGGACCAGTGNACTTATTTTGGCGACATGCCATGTGCAAAAATGGTTTGTACTAAAGCATAAGAATGGGCACATGTTCTGCAGGCATTATTGTTCCCTGATGAAATAATCCCCCAAATGGTGCCTATGTGGTTATGCAACATAGACCAACTTCTCCCCTCATCCCTCACTGGAAATTAGACAAAAAAGAAACCATTGTTATGGGAAGCCACAGCAACTACAGAGAAAGTTTTTACTTTCAGGATCCCCTAAGTATCCTGACTAATACAAACTCTGTAACTTCAAAACTGGCCTATACATAAGAGAAATATAAGAGAAATATCGCTAGCAATTTCTTATGAGAATATATTGAGATATATGTTATAGAACTATGAATGGAATGAGACATGATGTAGCTAACTAGAGTATTCCCATTGTCACAATTTGATCTTAGTCCTCACAAGTTCTTTCAGCCCTCAGCCATTCAAGCTAGGCAGGTATCCAGAAACATGTTGTTTTGACTTTGTAATATTATCCTAATATCTCTTTCATAAATACCAAAAATCCTCTGGGCATTAATCCNTTCTTGCACTCCCAATTTCGATGCATCCTCCAGGTAGATAAACNTTCACATGTTGATGACCAACCCATGCCTAGATCATAGTACACTCAGCATTAACAAGGCCCTTGAAGGCAGGAGGGATATAAGCAAGTCACAGGGAGGGGCATGCCAGGCACAAGAAAGGCAGCACGAATAATGCTCATGAGCTGGCTACATTTTCATCCTTGTCACTAGCTACTGTTATATATGAGGTAATCCTGGCAAACAAATACACAGGAGGTTGCAGTGTAAGGAGTAACATGGGATTGAGCAGAGTGTAAAATATCAACATAATGTCAATTGGAACTGTCATAGTCAGTGTTCTATTGCTGTGAAGAGACACCATGACCATGGAAACTCTTATAAAGGAAAACATTTAACTGGGGCTTGCTTACAGTTTCAGAGGTTTAGTCCATTATCCTCATGGTGAGGGGCATGGTAGCATGTGGGCAGACATGATAGCTGAGAGTTCTACACCTGGACTTGCAAGCAGCAGCAAGAAAAGAGCCTCTGGGCCTGGCTTGAGCTTCTGAAACCTCACAGTCCACCCTCAGTGACACACTTCCTCCAACAAAGCCACACCTATTCCAACAAAGCCACATCTCCTAACCCCTCCCAGGTAGTTCCACTCCCTGATGACTAATCATTTAAACATAAGGGCCTATGGGGGGGGGGCAATTCTTGTTCACATTACCACAGAGGCAAACCAAGAAAAGTCTATCAGAGAAGATAGATTCTGGTTTTGCCATTATTAGGAAAAATTGTGAACAAAGGTAGTCTGGGTCCTAGGAAACAGAAGACAAGCCCAACACAGGAAATTCACATATAAGAATCTGAAATTGAATTATATAAGAATTTAAAACGGAATAGACTCTATTACATTTAATAACATAATCTATTCCATTCCAGTGGTTCTCATCTTGTGGGTTGTAACTGCTTTGGGAGCTGCATATCAGATATTTACGTTATGATTCATAACAGTAGCAAAATTACAGTTATGAAGTAACAAGGCAATAATTTTATGATTGGGGGTCACCACAACATGAGGAAGGAACTGTATTAAAAGGTCACAAAATTAGGAGAGTTGAGAACCACTGGAATAGAGAGATGGGATTATAAACAACAGAGAACTAACAAGCAGAGTGTGACGGGAAAGAGTACAGTTTCATTGGCATTTTGGGAAAAAGCAAATGTTCACATACATCAAGTATATCTGGTTTAGAAATCAGTAAAATTGACTTAGTTTAGCTGAGCTAGGTGACTCATAACTATAACTCCAGAAGGCAGAGCAGAAAAATCAGGAATTCAAGGTTATCTTTTTATACTACAGTAAGTTCAAGGATAGCCTGGGCTACATGCAGCTCTGTCTCCCAAACCAATAAAACCAAAATAAAAGGCCTTTTTGCATTATTTTCAGTGAAATTGAATTTTAAGCTTGGATATTTAAAACCTTCAGATATAAGGGTATACTCCTCCAGCAGGAATTTTCTCTGTTCCCATCCATCTCTCTTGATGCACTATAGCATCATGATTTTTCCAATATACAGAGTATCATCACCATATATATGGTCAGTGTGTATGATCACATACATATGATTTTTCCCATATACAAATATAATTTTTCTTTCTCATTGCCAGGAGCCAAAACCTGTATTGGCTATAATTAAGCTATCTTAGCCCAGGTAATTTTTAGTTTCTGTTTCCTGAGTAACAGGTTTCTTGCTATGTGGCCTTAAGCAATGGCCTGGTACTTCCTTATCTTTTGTCAGTTAGGGACATCTGCTATCCTGACCTTCCTGAGAAAACATCTTGCAGTCAGATTACCTAGAAGCTTAATTGCCCTGACCCACACCCCCAAGCACAAGCTCCTGCTTCACCACTATATAATCAATTGGTGAAAGAATAAACTTTGCAACTTGATCAGAATCCTGTCTTGCTGTCATTCTTTGTGTCTCTTGTCCCTTTCATTCACCATTCCCCCTTCTAGGGTCTCTGTTGAAGACCCCGCTGGCCGGGGCAAACTGGCGCCCAATGTGGGGCTTGAGACCGTGGAAGCTNGGTGAACATGGCACACCAAAGCAGGCCTGCATATCACTTGGACCACCGTGGAGAACGCTCCATGAGCGAAGGTCCAGTCAAGTGATCNCCACGGGGACGCCCGACCATGAGACAGATCCGGGGAGTTGATTTGTACCGACGCAAGGTAAGTTTATCATGGGACAAGCATTTAGTAAGCTTTTAGTAAGTAAGGATTTATTTATTTCAGGACTTAAACAGTCTCTCAAGACACGAGGAACAAGGGTTAAAAAGAAAGATTTAAAAAATTTTCTTGATTATATTGGGGACCTTTGTCCCTGGTTTCCTCAGGAGGGCACTATAGATGAAAACGGTGGAAGTGAGTTGGTGATTGTTTAAATGATTACTATCGAACTTTTGGCCCTGAAAAGGTCCCAGCCACTGCATTTTCATATTGAAATTTAGTTAATGATATCATAAAGGTTCATAATCATGCCCCTGATATTAAAGAATTAATCATAGAGGGAGAGGAAGCCTTAAAAAATACTCTTGTCCACCCTCTGTTTGTCCTTCTGTTAATATTGATCTTCCTGAATCTCCCCCCAACCAACTAGCCCCCCCCACCATCCAGAAAAAAGGACCCGGCTGACCCCCCAAAATGGCTATATCCTTCCCTTAAAAATATTGGTGAGGATTTGACCCTGGAGGAAGAGGCTGCTAATTATCATAATCTGGACTGGCCTCCTCTTAGCAAGCTGACCTCTTCAAAGCTCCCATCCTTTAAACCCCCACCTTATGCAACCTCCTTTTGTGTTCCAGTCCTTGAAAATAACTCTGACCTCACCCTCTTACAAAAGGCAAAGGGTCGCCTCCTTGATGAGGCCTCCTCCCTCAGAGAGATCCTCCAAGAAAGACGAGAGATCCTACAACTCATGAAGGAACTCAGGGCTGTTAATAAAGAACTGGCTGAATTGGCCTTAGATATCCAAAAAACCCCAGAGGAGGGCGAAAAAGGCCCACCCAAAGAAAAAAAAAGTTGAGGACATCCCGCATCCTCTATACTTTTCCAGTTACCTGTAGCCAGGCCACAGGGGACCTGGCCTGTCCCTCAGAGGAAAGGCCTGATGACCCTACCCCCGAGGAGGNGGCTCCTTCTGGTTTAGAGGCACCTTCTCCTTTGGATGAGGAAAGCAGTGGATCCGAGAAGTCTGCCTCTGAGGATGAGGCTTCTGCCCAACCACCAGAACATGTCAGAAATAACTCTGAGCCAACTCAAAAATACAAACGCCTTAGCCTTAAACACCTAGAAAAACTCAAGGCAGNCATCACTAATTATGGCCCTACAGCCTCCTTTACCTTAGCCCTCCTAGAAAGTCTGAGTGGTAGATGNTTTACCCCAAATGATTGGAGCTATTTGACTAGAGCTGTGTTGGCCAGAGGAGATTTTGTTNTTTGGAAAACTGACTTTGTAGAGAACTGTAGAAAGATGGCCCAGCACAATTCCCAAAAATAATCATCGCAAACTTGGACCCTTAAAAAATTCCTGGGCGATAGTCCCTATGATCAAAATGAAACTCAGGCTCATTTTCCCCCTGGGTTATTAGCTCAAATTCAATATGCTGGCCTTAAAGCCTGGAAACGCCTACCCTCCAAAGGGGTGGTCACCACTTCCCTTGCGAAGATCAGGCAAGGTCCTGACGAACTATACAGTGATTTTGTTAGCCATTTAAATGACGCTGCTGAGCGGCTCTTTGGCAGTGGAGAAAGCGGAAGTGCCTTTGTTAAATATCTGGCCTGTGAAAATGCCAACCCTGCTTGCCAAGATGCCATTCGTCCTCATAAGTGAGGCGACCTGTCTGACTATGTCAGGCTTTGCTCAGGCATTGGCTCTTCCCACACTTTGGGCCTAGCCATAGGGACCGCCTTGTGCAGGGCAGGTGTCGGCTCCCAACCAAAAACATGCTTTAATTGCAAACAACCAGGCCATTTCTCTCAGGAATGCCTGGCGCCTCGTGTAAATATCAGCGAGCACCCCCTCCCGCTTCCCTTTGCCTGCGCTGTCGCCGGGGCAAACATTGGGCCTCGGAATGTAGATCCAAAACAGATATACAAGGCCAACCTTTGCCCCCTAAGCTGCAGGGAAACTTCCAGAGGGGTCAGCCCCAGGCCCCTGCTTCCAGGACAACCCCAGGGGCTATCAGGTTTGTCCCCCACCAGTCCATTTCAGACCTCTGGAGAGCAACAGCAGAGAGTGCAGGATTGGACCTCTGTTCTACCACCAGCTCAATATTAATCCCTGAAGTGGGCCCTCAACTCCTAAGTACCAGCGTGCATGGACCCTTACCTTCCAATACCTATGGCCTTATCATTGGAAGGGCTAGCACCATCCTTCAAGGGATCCAGATTTTCCCAGGGGTTATTGATAATGATTTCACTGGAGAACTTAAGAGTCTTGCCTCTACCAGCACAGGCATAATCACTATCCCCCCAGGCACTCGCATTGCCCAACTCCTGTTACTCCCTCTTCAACAATTAAATTCCAATTATAAAAAAGCTGTCCACAATGAGGATGGCCCCAGCTCCTCAGATGCTTATTGGGTTCAAGAGATTTCACCTGACAGACCCACCCTTAAGCTCTTCCTCAATGGCAGGCCTTTTNGGGGGATCTTGGACATAGGAGCTGATGCTANGGTCATATCTGAAAGAGATTGGCCCCCCTCTTGGCCTCTGATCTTCTCCTCTACTCACCTCCAAGGAATTGGCCAGTCCTCCACTAGCTAACACTTTAGCTAACACTAAACTTAGCTCCCAGGTTTTAAAATGGACTGATGAGGAAGGAGGGCAATTCTGGCTCAGTCATCCCGGGTCTGCCTTTGGGGTTGTGATATTCTTACTCAGATGAATGTTATAATGTTATAATGTGCAGCCCTAATGAGGTAGTTACTAAACAGATGCTTGCACAGGGATTCCTTCCAGGTAAGGGATTGGGTAAATATTCCCAAGGCATCAAAGACCCCATACCTGTAAAACAAAAGACTGATAAAGCAGGACTAGGAGCCCCCACTCCTCCTTTTTCTTAATGGCCATTGACATTCCTGTACCCCATGCAGACAAAATAATCTGGAAATCAGATGATCCTGTTTGGATTGATCAATGGCCTCTAACTAAAGAAAAAATTGCAGCTGCCCTAGAGTTAGTACAGGAACAACTGGCCACTGATCATATTGAACCAACAAATTCTCCATGGAATACACCTATTTTTATCATTAAGAAAAAGTCAGGAAAATGGAGATTGTTACAAGACCTTAGAACTATCAATAAGGTCATGGCCCCTATGGGCGCCTTACAGACTGGTTTGCCCTCTCCAGTAGCAATTCCTTCAAGATATCACAAGATTGTTATTGACCTCAAAGATTGCTTTTTCACTATTNCCCTACACCCCGAGGGTAAACCACGTTTTGCCTTTAGTGTCCCTCAAACTAATTTCCAGGGACCAATGCCATGTTTTCAGTGGAGGGTCCTACCACAGGGAATGTCTAACAGTCCCACGTTATGTCAAAAATTTGTGGTCCTAGCAGTGGACCCTATCAGACAAAGATGGCCTTCCATCTATATCCTTCATTATATGGATGATATTCTTCTAGCAGGCAAAACTCAAAAATATCT